>CM060963.1:146419335-146874335 GCA_030765045.1 Tenodera sinensis
GTGAGTAGAGAAGACAGTGTGAATGTAATATGCAGCTTTTCCATTTTAAACATACAGAAAATTGTATGACTTATTTGTAAAGAGGGAATAAAAATGTTTTTTTTTTTTTCTCTCTCTCTCTCTCCAGGAAAATGCTTCATCGAAGGGTGATCAGAGAAAAAGATCTGAATTTTTTACCTAAATTTGAGTGGAGAAAACTGTGTGGGTATAATATATAGGATATGTATTTCAGATATACATGAAATTGTATAAATTAATTGTAGAAGAGGGAATAAAATATATTTTTTTATAAAATTGCGTTTTTTTGAGGCAAGACAAAGTAGATAAACTTAGGAACAAACCTTTATCTGGACATATAATTTGATCAAAATCTATAGAACCCAGTGGCGGCTCGTGCCTTACAAAATAGGTGAAGAAGTTCACTTAAGCATGCTGAAAATACAATGCAAAGCCGGTGTACCACGGTCCAACATTTTTTACCAAGCTTTTAGTATACAATGGAGCTATACACAAAAGAAACTGTCTGTCACACTATGATTTATTTTGGTCCAGTACATATGACAGTTCGCGTAATAAGTGAGAGAAATAAACATGGCGGATGCAAATATATACAGTTTTGTTTTAAAATCAAATTTAAACGGTGAGCCAAACAATGTACAAAAACTGCCTGAGGAGCATTGTTCTTGATTCTTTTTTGAAGTCCATTCAAATGTCCTGACATAACACTCGCTCCATCGTAACATTGTGCAACTAATTGACGTTCATAATTAAATTCTTTAAGAACACCATGCAGCAAAAGGAACAATGTTTCTGCGGACCTGTCAACACTCACATCATGAAATCCGAAAAATCGTTCAACCAATGTGCTCTCTGTATTCACGTATTTTACAATGATAGAGCACTGAGAGTGTTGACAAATATCTGTAGTGTCGTCAACTTCAACAGAAGAAGAAAAAAAATCTGAGGCATTAATTTCAGGTTTTTAAGTATTTCAAAATGCATCCAATCACCTCATTTTGTATAGATTCAGAATCACCGCTGAATATACTTTTAATTTTACTATAGTGGTTTTAGATTTCTAATGGAGTTTCAGTACACAAGCTCCTTGAAATTTCCCCGACTTAGCGAAAGCGCACTCTCATCATGACCTCAGCATGCAAGCTCTTGTTTACCTAAATACAATATTACTTTAATAATCAACTACAGGGAAAGCCTATTTAATGCCACGTTTCCATTGAAACGCACATGAAAAGGTCTGCTGTTTTCCTGAAGAGCGTCAACCATTGTGTTCCTATTTTTTTTTTTTTTTTTTTTTCAAAAGCGTTTAGTTGTAATTTACTTTTAAATGTCCCGCCGAATCATTGTGCTTGTGAAGAGAACGGGTTATATTAATGAAATCTGTGAATCTTTCTTTGTCCCACACGTTACTTTTGTTGCTGAAAAGTAAACAAGGCCAACAGAATAGCGATTGCAAACTACGGCTACTGCATAACCAAAAATAGTTATCGAGCCAAGAGCTTTTGAATTTAATAAGTCTTCTTTATTTTCTTATCCTCTCTTGTAAGGGCTACATCAATGATATCAGTGGGCCACCCAAAGTTTAAAACATCCTTCTTGTCCTCATCTTTCCACCTGGAAAATGGGGTTTCTAGCAAATTGCAAACTATATGGTTGACTGGATTCATAACAAAACAGTTATATTCCGTAATTTAAATATTAAAAGCACTGGAGTCTAGCAAACTCGTAAATTATACCTACCGTTCACAGTTATCTAAAACACCACGTTTTAAGTTTACCGCCAGTTCTTCCTCGAGGTAAACGAATACTATCTTCTAAGCGCGCGGAAACAGGAACCATCCCCTCTACCGTGTTCTGTGCCTCTGCCCAAGTGAAAATATTTCTTGCTTGCTCGAAACATGTGCATGCCCGTGTTATTTCCCCGTAGTTCATCGTTTCGTGACGTCATGTTGCCATGGCAACCAAGCTGTTTAGTGCAGTAGTTTCTTCCGTAACTGTGAATTTTGCACTTGTCCTTGTAACCGATCAGATGGCGCGTTCCCACAAATTTTCCCTGCCGGCTGCCAGGCTGTAAGTTCCAAACAAAAGAAGGGTTGGTCACTGACCCTGCTACAGCTGCTAGCAGTTGAAATTTGGGACTAAACTGTTAGAATGAAAGTAATAATGCCAACATTAACAAAAATAGAATACTGCTATTTTCAGGTGAAAACCTCTTCACCTGCTTCACCTGAATAACCGCCACTGATAGAACCGTTTCCGAGATACACATAATATATGCAAGAATTGCCCTGTATAAGAGGAAATAAAAATATGTTTTGTGTCAAATCGCGGTTTTTGTTTTTTTTTTTTTTTTTTTTTTTTTTTTTTTTTCAGAAAAGACACCTACATATATAGGTAAACTTAAAAAGTAAAATCTTATTGTGTACAAAACTTTAACCAAATTTTTAGAGCCGTTTCTGAGATACGGGAACATATGTACAAGGATTGCTCTGTAGAAGCGGGAATAAAAAATGTTATTTTTTAATGTAAATTCGCGTTTTTCAGGAGTCACACCCATACAGATAAACTTCGAAACAAAACCTTATCTGAATACAAAATTTGATCCAAACCGTTAGAGCCGTTTCCAGGATGCACGGAACATATATACTGGGTGTCCCCCCGCCCCCCCCCAACTTCCCCCCCCCCAAAAAAAAAACCACTGACAACGTTTAGAATGTTGTGCCGGATGGCAAAATGATCAAATTTTAAACAGGAACCCTTGTCCGGAAACGAACGGTTTGGAGAGCGTCGACGTTTGAGAGCGAACGGTTGTAACAAATGTTTTAACATTCGTTTTGTTGTCTTAATACGGAAGCTATGCAACCCTTTAGCCATCTGTGTACTGGGATGAACGACCTCAGCATAATAGTATTCCTGCGCATGCGCTAAATTCCTCCATGGAGTCCTTGGTGCGCTCCTACAGCGTTACTTGTGTAGTTTCCAGTACAGTAACGTTTTTACAGCAGTGCGACATCTACCAGTACACAGCTGCGGAAATGGCCGAAATGAGCTCCAGCACACTTTGATAAATGTGTGAAATCACTTTAAAGTTCTATGTCCAAAACGATGGATTGGTAGAGGTGAACCCGTTGCAGGGCCAGCATGGTCGCCAGATCTGATACCTCTCGACTGCTTTCTATGGAGTTGTATGAACAGTATGGTTTTCCGCATTCCTATAACGCCAGCGGAGGACCGTATGCTCTAGTCCACGGAACGACTGACAAACTTCACAGGCAACCGCACCTATTGGGTCATATGCATAAGGCTCACTACCACAGATATAGGCTCTGTAATGACGTAAGAGGTACAGAGTTCGAAGCCGCTTTGTAATGTGGAGAGCTCGATCTTGGATTTATTGACGGAGTGTGAACGCACACCCATTCCACACTACGATGTGCTATAGAGTCTAAGCCGTGTATTTCCGGACAGGGGTTCCTATGTGAAAACCGATCAGTTTGCTATCCCGTACCTACAACATACTAAGCATTGTTGGTGTTTTTTTTTTTTTTTTTCGACATTCTGTATATATACTATATAAGAATTGCTCTTTTATAAACACATTAGACTAGATATCTATCTCTAGTTTCTAAATATGTCTAGTTAATTATAACAAAAAGCGTAATATATGTAATCATAGAATTATTTATTCTCACTAATATATCACATTAATCACAAATCACTATATACAATATACGTATATTCCTGAAGCTCCTGTTGTTTCCATTTGGTTTGAATTAGCGGTTTTATGGACGTATTAACTACAAGCTTTCCTCGCCAGCTGTGTGTGTGTGTGTGTGTGTGTGTGTGAGAGAGAGAGAGAGACAGAGAGAGAGATATTCTGAATATGTATCACTGGATCGTATTCAATAAATGTAAAGCCATCAAAGTCCCCTCTTTTCCCCCTTATTGGAAGCCACAACACTCTATAATAGGTAAGGTGAAGAACACGCCTTAAGACTCCACAAAAGGATACAAAATCCTCCGAATATTGTCCTTGGCGTTGTTTGTACTAGGGATTATTTCATTCTATTCAACATTTTGTGGCGGCGGGGGCGCCGGACGTCGGCGTCGTCGTCGCTCCTCAGCTGCTCGTGTCGGCGAATCGTGCTTATCGCCGGCCACATATACTAATGATCAGTGCAGGGATGTGAGGAAACAGGTTAGGTCGATCTCAGGGAGTAATGAAGGTCACGGAGGACCTTCGGGTGTCCAACATAGAAGACGATAGATACTATGTTCTGTACTGCACTTCCACTTTATCGTGATTGTCGTGACAACTGCTCAAAATGTACCAGAATTCTCGGGGAACAATTTCTGCGACCGTATATAACTTCTTGTCTCTTGTAACCAGTATTTCCTTGATGAAATTCTAATGCCCGATATTGCTAATTTTCGCACTGCCCATTCGCGGAGTCGCCATATCAGATATCTTTGCACGTCTGCCTCGTCCAAGTCACACAGTTGAAGTCGCCTAAATCTCTGCCGCTTCCTCTCAACCTCCCCATCTGGACCACACAGACTCCTAACCTTTTAGTTTTGAAAACATCCACCCTCGTTAAAGTTAACGAATTAGGGGACAAAGATACCTTCGAAACGTCCACTCCGAGAATCCTAGCTGTTCGTGTTTGAGTGTGTGGTTTTCGGGAGAAGTTCCCGTTACAATTTTAACACTGACATTTCACTGAAATTTAGATATTATGTTCCTTAAATAAGAAAAGCAACAAGAATACCAGGACAACAAAAACATTTTCTTTCAAAAAAGGTAATTATGTGTATGTGAGATAGAAGGAGGGAGAGAAAGTGAGGAACAGCATACTGAAAAACAAGAAATTCGATAAATGTATACCAAATTCTTTACTTAGGCCAGACACACGCAAACGCACAGCTGTATGGTACCCACTGACACACTGTTTGACACATGTCTGACCGTAAACTCACCAACTGTTGTTTCCTGGTCTCCTTATATAGTGGGGATGACGTTACACGGAACTTTCTCAACTTCTATACACATGCATCGGCAATGACGCAACCATTTTCTTCTCGAAGCCGCTAGAAAAAGTCCCTTTTGGTTCTGCCGCTTCCATGGTTATTAGTCCTTTACACACAGCAGTCGCCCGAGGCAACCTAACCTTGAACGCCTTTGCCCGCTCGCCAACACGGAATGTGCTGTGAAGTAGTTTGGCTCCGTCCGTCCTTTGTTGTGCCAAGAGCCACGTACAATTTAATATATTTAGATATAACATGTACTACTTGTTTTCACTTACGTTTTCTCAAGTTTATTTCGTCTAATGAAATACGTTTGAGCATAACATAACAACAAAAATTAATTTTGTGTTTTAATAAGACCGTTTTTTGTTTTGACGTTGGGTAAACAAGATTGTACTTAACGCCTAACTTGAAACCAGTTCCACGCAAGCAATTTTAGTAGTTAACGTTAAGTGGATAATAAGACCACTTTTTATGAATATTTTAATGTTGTACTTTGGAAATTGTTAGGGAAAGTCGTACGGGAGAGCCACTTTAGATTGCTATAGAGCATTTCAATCAATTCAATAGAGTATTTCATCTGAGTATTTTGTTCTATATTTTCTTTTCTTCAAGTTATTACAGCCACCACGCTTTCGCAAAAGTAGCCTTAACACGCATTACTCTTGGGTTTGTGCTACTCCGGCTGAATATTTAACTTGAAGCTTTTTCTCATTTTCAAACATAAGTATTACTTTATGTAGCGCTTGTTTCCTGGCTTGTATTCGTCGTTCACTATTATCTTTCCACTTCTAGAATGTTAAACATTGGATGTTATTAGCATTGAGAGTCACCTCCAAACATTAAAATTTAAGGAAATAAAACTCATGCTTTAAAATACATTTTAAATAGGTAAAGTAATCTTTATTTTATCAACCGGTAAGTAGAGGAAGTATTGTATTCCACCCAAAAATTCGATGTCGAGATTTCACCGGAAATTTTAATAAATAAAAGAATTTTTAGAAAAACCTCCGTGTGTATGTGTGTGTTTGTTTGTGTGTATGTGTGTGTGCATGTGCGTGCGTGTATGGGTGTGTCTGTCTGTCAGTCTGTGGACAGCATAACTCAAAAATGAAAAGTAAGTTAAAAACCAATGTTGGCATTTAAGTTTAATGTCCTTCAAGAATATGACACGAAGGTTTTGAAGAAAATAGCCCCACCTTAAACTACCCTTTACATGGAACATTTTTCGAAAATTTTGATTTTCTTGAAAATGCCTCTAACGATTTTGATTAAAATGCCATATGTTTGAGATATTTGAATGACAAATGAAATGCATATCTTGAATTTTCTGACTGTAGCTCATGAAGTCCTATTTACTCTGGTTGACTTTTCCATAACTGGTAAACCGTAAGAGATAGACAAAATCGTTACAAACAATCTGATGTGTTGCACTCACATGACTTTCTCCACTCTCGTACTAACCATTCTTACAAACTCGTATTCCTATATCTTCTTCGTGTTGGCCCAAATGAGCTCGTTATCGACGGGTCGTTAAAGTCACTTACCTAAGAGTTAGCTGAAATAAACGTTTGTACAAATTATCTTATTGCTTAATTCCTTGGTGCAAGGGGAATATTAGAATACAGTACGCTTCTTTTGTTCCATATTTATATCCCGCCTTTAACTGCAGAGGTCATATCGGCGGCCTTGCCTATTGACAAATGGTGTTACACGTTTACGTTGGGTTTTTCGATCTTTGGGGGTTTTATACTTTGAATTCACACACACATTCACACTCAGGGAAGGATGAGGAATAATCCTGGCTGGAGAAAAATTCCTACCCCCTGCCGGGAATCGAACTCGGGACCCCTAGCTACCAACTGCGCCACAGGGCCAGCCAACAGTAGGCTTTGTGCGATAGTCAAATCTTTTAAAGCTTTGAGATTCCGTTCTCTTTGCACGGTTAACACATAAAAAAATGAACAACGATGTTCCATTTCACGAAACCTTGAAGTTTTCCGAAACTCACACACATAACAAGGAATATCTTCGAAATGGTTCAACCTACAAGAAAATTTATTGAGTCATAAATTGTGTATTTTAGCAAGATCTACATTTTTTGTACAGTGTGATTTGGTGTATCTCTAACGGTTTGCCATTTATGCAAAAGTCCTCCAGAGTAAATACGACTACAGGGGCTATAGCCAGAAAATTCAAGATATACATTTCATTTGTCATAAAAATAGCTCAAACATAATTTTAATCAAAATCGTTGGAGCCATTTTCAAGAAAATCAAAATTTTCGAAAAATCTTCGATGTAAAGGGTAGTGTAAAGTGGGGCTATTTTCTTCAAAATCTTCGTGTCGCATCCTTGAAAGGCATTGAACTTAAATACCAACCTTGGTGTTTAACCGACTTTTCGTTTTTGAGTCACGCTGTCCACAGACTGACACACAGACACACACACGGACCTTTTTCCAAAAATACTATTTTTGGATTCAGGGGGTCTCAAAACATATATTTCCGCTGAAATCTCCACATCGAATTTTTGGGTGGAATACAATACTTCCCCTACTTGCCAGTAGAGAAAGTAAAATGGTAGATATCACTAAAACACTCAGCTTATGTCTGAATAAATGTTTTTGTAGAGTGAACCATTTCGGAGATAGGTATTCCTTGTTATTTGTGTCAGTTTTGGGAAATTTAACACTTTCGTGAAATGGAACATCGTTGTTCATTTTGTTATATGTTACGCGTGCAAAGAGAACGGGATCTAAAAGCTTTAAAAGATTTGACTATCGCTCAAAGCCTACGATATTCTAACATTCCGTTGGACCTACAACGAAACAAGCAGAGATAATTTGTGCAAATGTATATCTCAGCTAACACGAAGACGATATAGGAATACGAGTTTGTTAGGAATGTTTAGTACAAAAGTAGAGGAAGTCATGTGAATGCAACACATCAATTAGCATAAAATAATGCTCGAACATATTTTATGGTTATAATGTAATGTTTATATTTATGAACTGTGCCTATATAATTTCTTTGAGTGTTACCCTACTGAATTTGCAACTTCATTATTCTATTTTTTTACTCCTTACGGAGAGAGACGAAATATTGCATATGACCCAAAAATTCGACATCGTTGCTCAGAACAAATGGACATTTAATGCTCCCTGAAAAAGAAAAATAGATAGCAAAACATATAATTATGTATATAAATGCGTGAAAGAGAGAGAAAACCATGGAAAATAGCACGTAGGGTTGAAGTTCAGGTACATCGGCGACACTGATATGATCCTGGCAATTGGCAGGACAAGAAAGAGGAAATAAAACCAGGATAAAAGGACATTAGGTTGAACTGCTACAGGACATTACGCTGTGATGCCATAGATAACAAATATAACCGTACTCCTCGAATGGGCTGCAGACAATCACGAGACTGTATTTTACCTACCAGCAATGACTCATAGTCACTGTTGTGTGGATTCTGTGCACTGATAAACTGAATGTACCTAACTTGAAGCCAACTGCATAACAATTCCCACGCCTTGAAAATATTAACAGTGACCACAAAAGTATACATGGAATTGTTGCAAGTGATGTTAGTTTTTTAAAGTTAATCTGTGCCACTCTGAGTATACTCCATTTTTAGTAGTAGTACTAGTAATAATAATAATAATAATAATAATAATAATAATAATAATAATAATAATAATAATAATAATAATAATAATAATAATAATAATAATAATAATAATAATAATAATAATAATAATAATAATAATAATAATAATAATAATAATAATAATAATAATAATAATAATAATAATAATAATAATAATAATGCACATTATGATTATTCGAACACTAAATTATTACTGTGGATTTCAATAGTTAAAAGTAGATAATAAACTATATAAATCTATTACAAGTGAATTTTGTATCGGTCCAATTTACACACGTTCTAGGACCAGGTTACACACCTCTGGTTCAAAATATACGCCTTGGAAAAAAGCTATAATTATTGTACTTCGCAAATTACTAAACGGCTAAAAGCTGAATCCTCTCATAATAGTTTAAGTTCCTGCTACTGTTATATTAAAATAAGTGGTGAACCCTAACAAAGCTTTTCTGCCGAGCTTTTAGCATTTGAAGTTAGTACTCCAAATTATACGGACTTCCCCTACAATTTCAGTGATATTGTCTGAAGAAGATATACAGAGAGGAAGTGAAATAGTCCGCCAGACTGAAGGAGGTTTTATGCCGATTATCTTGCTTTTGATGATGACGATTTTTCTGTGCATGAACAATAATTAAGATGACAATGTCCTACCATTGCCTGATACACCAGCTGCTATACTGTCCATAGATTTTCCCCAATCTGCGGTATCTTAATCTTAAATCAGACCACGTATGTATGTAACCGGTAAGAGCTGAAGGATTATGAAAGTATGATTATCTCCTGTTCATGCAAAACTTCTTCGCTGGAATGGCGGACATACACCAGAGGAACAGTGAAAATTAGGTGTTCGCTAGAAAGGAAACAACTGAAAAATAATGTTACCAAATATATGTATAATAGGATATATATATATATATATATATATATATATATATATATATATATATATATATCCTAACGATAAATGCAGCGACACAAAGTGTTCATTTTGTAATGATAACCCTTAGAGCAAGAGCTCTTTGTGAGCAAAGACTTACCGCCCGGCCGCTGCGTCCCCCACCTCTACCCACTCCAGGCGTCATAAGTGAGTTGCAGAACTGAGGATGGGACGTGGTTAGCGCCGTTTTCAAATTAATTGTGGTGGTGATTACTCTGTGCAGTGCACTGCTTATTACCGTTGGCCTCGTGGATAATGTGGACCTGCTGACAAAACCTTTATATGTTCAAAGCGCGTGGAAGAAATTAAGGGTTTCACCTGTACAGAGACGTTTCACGGTTGGTTCCATAACTATTGCAGTGAAAAACTTACATGACTTTCTCTACTCTTGTACTAACTCTTCTTAAAAGCTGTTATCCCTCTATCTTCTTCATGTTAGTAGAGATACACATTAGCAGAAATATCGTATTTCTGAATTTCTTATAGCTGCAAAGGGAATATGGGAATACAGTAGACTTTGAGCAAGACACATCTTTTAAAGCTGGTCGCTATATGAAGGCTTTGAAATGTAGTTCTCTTTGAACGTTCAATGGATAACGACCTTCCTTTTGAGAAAAGTATTGCAAAACTCACAGAAATGACAAGGAATATCTCCGAAATGGTTCACTTCATAAAAAAATTAATTTGGGCATAACTTGTGCGTTTTAACGAAATCTGCATTATTTTTAAAGTAAGATTTAGTCTACCTCTTATGGTTTACAAGCCATGCGAAAGTCATTGAGGGCAAATAGGATTACATAGGCTATAGCCAGAAATTCAAAATATACGTTTCATTTGCCATAAAAATGTCTTAAACATATGGCATTTTAAACAAAATCGTTGGCACCATTTTCCAGAAAATCAGAATTTTCAAAAAAATGTCAATGTAAAGGATAGTTTAGAGTGGAATAATGTTCTTCAAAACGCTGGTGTCGTATTCTTGAAAGACATTAAACTTGAATACCAACCTTGGTTTTAACCGACTTTCCGTTTTTGATTAATGTATATGCTGTTCACAGGCAGAAGACACACACGCACACATACACAGACACACAGAGCCACAAGCACACTCAGACCTTTTTCTAAAATTTTTTTTTTTTATTATTTTTCAGGGGCCTCAAAACATATTTCCGGTGATATATCGACATTTAATTTTTGGGCCGAATACAATACTTCCCCTATTTACAACGCGTGATAAGGAAAGTAAAAATATTTGACATCATTGCCTCACTAAGTAGGTACCTCAACTAAACCAAACTACACAGAAAGACAGATAAAATACAAAGCCTATAGAAGATAATTATATTAAACGTTACTTGCCGATCCATTGTTTAACCTTTCAGCTATTCTTGTGAATTACAATATGTGCAAGAAGGACTGAGGAGAAGCATGCTCAAGGTACGTTCATTATTGAGAAAACTCCAGTTGGCCACTCCACCCAGATTAGACAGCCTTCTTTGTGATTTGCGTGCGTTCTTCATTTGTCTGGTCATGCTACTCCGCCCTCCGTAAAGTGGTTCTTGCATGTTCGTCATGCTTGGGTGTTTTGTCACATTCTTAAATGAGTAATAGCTAATATTTGCGAGATAGTTAATGAGATAAAACATTTATCTCTCATTTTCTCGTGCATGTTTTAATACTACTTGAGTTTTTCCAGGTATGCGTAAAGTCAATGATGTAAAAAAACAACCAAACAAACAAAAGAAAAACAGGTTTTACAGGTAAAGGGTTATTTCATTTGGATTAATTCTTTAAAGTGTTCCTTCGCATACTTAAGGGTACACTCTGGTACCGAAGTAGCCAGATATATATATATTTTTTTTTTTTTTTCCAGAAAACATTTGTTTTAAGAAATAGTGCGTTCAACATGTTCAGAATAAGGCCGTTAAATATTATGAGTCAAATACACCTGAAAATTGTTATATTTCAAATTTATTTATACGCTTACAAGTAAAAGAGGGTGCGGCAAATCCGTCAGATTTCAGTTCGTAACTAAAGCGCGGTCTGTTTGTGATTTTTAGATTTTAATGAGACATTTGTCTTTAAAGTATAGCTGTTGACTGCTCATATTGAACAAGTGCTTCTATTGGTTGGCAAATATTAAAAAAGTTAATTACGTTGTTTACAAACCAGCTAAAGCATTCTTGCCTGTAGTTGTTTTGTTGTATCACTTGTGTCGTTTTAGCAAATATAGTAGGAAAAGTGTGGAGTGGAAAGACAAGAAAGAAAAAGAAAGCGAATTTTTAGCTTAAAGAAGGAGAGATTCTAGTGCAGGTAAAAATGAAGGATCTTATGCTAATAACTCTACAGCTGAAAGTATTACATGTGCTCTCCTGTGTACAGAGACAGCCATTACCTTCTTGTTAACAGGAACGTTTTGAAGGACTTGTTTTCGGGAGTATTATGTAGTGAGTGTCAAGAAGATTGAGTTACTGCGACTTTGAGACAGTTCCATAGTTTTCCCTGAAGATTGTAGTGAAACGCCTGTGATATGTCAAGAACAATATTTCCAGTAACCGTGTTCCAAAACTTTAAATAGCTTCTTCTCCATATAACAATTTTGGTACTTTGCGGCAAACTCTTTGCAGTAAATATTGATGGATAAAGGTGAAATTTTCTGGATATATATAGAATATAACTCGTTAAAGACAACTATGCATTGATTTGTTGATTACACTCATAGATACAAGTATATGCTTTTTTGTAATTGTTAGTAATATTTCTTTTCATCCTGTTCTAAAAATATAAAAACTCACATTTCTAACAGATATTAGTATTTGTTTAAAAAATGCACAGTTTTATTGCACAATCATAGAAAAACTACTATACCACATTTCAGGCTTCTATTTTAATTCTAAATTGCAAAAGGTCTATATTTTATTGCTATTCAATTCTTTCTTAAAAAAAACTAATAATGTTTAATTGTAGTACCATTTAATCTAGTACAATGAAGCCTTTGCCAACACTGTATTGTGGCAGGCACAATTTAAGCTAAAATGTTATTAAAATTGGTTGATTAGGGAGGAAAGTCCATTTGGTACCAGAGTGTCCCCTTAAGGCATACTCCATCAAATTTAGTGCAATATCTGTCTTCCATTACGCACGACATTCCGATTGACAAACTAATTAGACAGGATAGGAAGGTAATCTGTTCTTCTGACTTGGGGCTGTCGCTTTCAAGCACATTTAGATACCATCGGCATGGGCCGGTCTTTGAACTCACGACATTAGGGCCAGCTGGCCAGCACCGAAACAACTGAGCCATCCTGACTGACAGCTTTAACGCTTGAAACTCTCTATGCTGATTATTATAATCCCTACATTTCGCTACACAATACCACAACTGACCTCCCCATCATAAAGCCATTATCTTCAAAATGTTTCTGTTGCAGTACGCCTGAGTTGCTCGCCAGTGTGTACCTAACGGCGTTTGTGACACATTGAAAGTGGGGAAAAACCACCACAGTGAAAATGTGCCATCAGTAGTTCTGCGTATTCCTGGAAAACAAAGGCCACGAGACAATACTAAAACTTCGTTTGATGTATTTGAAAATGATGCAGTTATGGAGCATGTGTACCATTAATATATAAAGAAACAATTTCCTGCTGGTAAGAAGCTGCAGTGTTCTCTGAAAGAAGCTGGTTTATTCGATGGTGGAGTAAGGTGCTCAAAGAATTTTAATACAACACGATATTGTTGGTTATTTCCGATGAATGGTGTAATAATTTTCTCCACATTCTACTACTCTGTGCTCATGCATTACATATTGTCCACGTAAGTTTATGAAGTAAATGTGTGAAATTACTAAAATAGGAAATGTTTAAAATATCTCTTTGAAATTCACCAAAGAATTGGCAACACTGCTTTGTTAGGTCTCGATAAACATCAGAGTCGGAGATTCACTGGCCATACTGTGACAATATACCTAGAGTTCTGTTTTTTTTTTTTTTTTCCATACATGGAAACTACTGGTTATCTCATATGAAATCTCGCAATAATTATCAAAAGTCCTCTGGATACAACAATGTGTGCTTTCCTCACTAAGTAATTTGTATAATGTCTTATGCAATATAAGGGCACTACTACACGATAATTAAACCAATTAACGTATCTTTGGTTTTAAAAAGTCGTCGCTAAATTACTCGTTCACAAAGTGTATGTTGGTCGAATTACACCACTTGTTGTCAGTAACGTAATAACGCTTTTGCAGCTACTCACTGACATAGTGACACTCATTTTCACCTACTTTCGTCGTAGTTAAGCACATACTCGGTGAGAAAATACAATTCTCATACACATATTGAGTAATGTCTTGTAACTGGTCCATTTATTACAAGGTAGGCCGTGCTGATATTTTCGGAAATTAGCGTCATCCGGTAGAACTTGCCTTACGGAATGACCCCAAAATCACCTAACTCTGTCTTGTTGTTGCTGTCTTGGTTGGGTCATTATTCCATCTCAAGAAGAGTTTCCAATACTTTTAAACTACTAAAAATGTTTAGATAAATAATGAGTTTTAAGTGAATAAAGATACTAATACTGCATTTCTCATTTATTTCTAGCTGTTAAACATCTAATAAACGGAGTGAATGTGAAGTCTTGGAGGAAGGCATTGCCCACCATGCCCCTTCCTGCTATCTTGCTGCTATGTTAATGTGCAGATGATGAATAAATAATATCAGGAACAGGATACCACATCCCGTCAGACTACCTCTTCTTGCTGTGGTTGCAAACTTCCAATATTTGTGCGTTGTTCTTCCATCTTTACTTAAGGTGCTAGCGATAAAACCATGTAATTCTGCATTAATTGGTAGGGGAAATTACACTTTCATATTAACCTCTAATATGCAGTTTTCTTATGGTTTCTCGTGCATTAAGCAAATGGCCGGTTCTACTTCACAAAACACAATTTCTGCATAAAATACTCAGACGAACCCACGTTTTCTTTCTTTCTTTCCCTTATAGTGGTGACTAACTGCGGTTTCTACTGGATACGGCTCAAGAGGTGGTGTATTTGATTGTATATGAAATGAAATTGTGGAATCATAATTGAAAAAGAAAATTTGGGAAGGAAACGTGCCAAACGTTACTTTAGGGTAGCTCTCAGGACTGAGAAGAAGCCGGAAAAAACACAGTCGAGAAGGATAGTCCACACACTTCCCACTTATGAGGCTGTGCCTGAATGACCTCGACATACTTTTGTTAAATAGTATTTTCTTTGTAGATGAAATGGATATACAGATAATAATTTGCAGATGTCAACAAACGGACTGAATAACACAGTAACAGTATATATGAGGGCAGTTCATAAAGTCCCTGACGTTTTGGCCTATCGTGGCGATTATACCAGAACGTTCCTACATTCAGTACCTACGTGTGGTAGTGTGAGGACTGTGCCTCCCTTAATTTGCTCTCTGTGAGTTGTCAAACTGTGCGCTGCAATAGAAAATCCCGCCACTTGTAAAGTGCGGTCTGCAATTAGGTTTCTGTTGGTCAAAAACAACAAACAAATTGAAATTTATCATCAACTTCGTGATGTTTACGGGTAGGAAATAATAAGTGAGTCAGGCAATGGTGCATTGATTTTCAAAATAGGCGTACCAATGTTCACGACGAGGACGCAGTGGTAGGTGTAACCCTGTGACTGATGAACTGACAATGAAAATTAATGACAAAATTCGTGAAAATCGTCGTTTCACGATTACAGAACTTTGGCAATAACGATAAACAAATGCCTCGGTACAAAAAGCTTTAACCCTGACGCCGAACTGCATGCCGGTGTAAACCAGTAGTTGAAGTTACAGGCGGCAGATTTCTACAGAGAGGCTATTGAAAAACTTGTCCCACGGTATGAGAAATGCCTCGATTTGAATGACGATTCTGTAGAAAAATAGCTCTCAAGTGTAGATAATAAACTTCGGCTTCTTCATTTTGTTAATTGTTTATCTCAAAACGTCTGGGACTTTCCAAACTGCCCTCGCAATGTAAACAAATCCATATTTAAAACAAAAGTAATGAAATACAAATTAATCTAAGTTTGTAATTAATAACATAAGCATCATAATTTAATTACTTAGGCTGCAGCACACTTATATGCAAGGAACACGAACGAAGTTGTCTAAATTTCATTATAATGTAGGCCATAAGAAGAGCTTTTCAGAATGAAGCAATGTTCACATAAATTTTGTAAACGCAATGGCAATTTTAAGGACGTGTGTGTGTGTGTGTGTGTGTGTGTGTGTGTGTGTGTGTGTGTGTGTGTGTGTGTCTGTGTGTGTGCGCGCGCGCGCACTTGTAGGGATGTTAGTCAGGTAAGCGACAATCCAGGGGCAGCTAAAATAATACTCGCAAGCCCTTTGGAATCCCTACGCCTCTTGGTCTCTGAACGCAGTCCCCTTGATTTCCATTTGAGTAGTCTTCGAGAGCTAGACTCAAGAGATGTTACCGAAACTAAGGTAGCAGCAGCATAGTTTTGTGTTTCAGGTTAACAATTCAGCAGCCATGTATTCGATTGTAAACCTCACAACTGCAGTGAATATAACACATAATGATTCACAAACGGCGGCGCCGCCGAGCGGTTAGAACGCTCGCCTGCCACCTAGGCGGCCCGGATTCGATCCCAGGGACCAGTATGTGGTATTCGTGGTGGACGAAGCGGCGTCAGGGCAGTTTTCTCCGGGTTCTCCGATTTCCCCCGGCACTCTTTCCACCAATTGCTCCATTATCACATTTCCAATCATCAATTTCTCCTGCATTTCATCTCATCCTCTTCCTCAGAATCATGCGTGGGGCTCGGCTGATCACGCACTTCCCGGTCATCACCCTGTCCGGTCCAGAGGTTCCTGTGCTCCCCGACATGTGTTTGACCCTAGACACTGACTTAAGTCTCAGGGGGCGTAAGTCCTACACAAGTGGAGGGTAATGAGGTAAAGAAGAAGAAGATTCTCAAGCAATGGGTGCCTTGTGAGTTTGGTGTCAATCTCCTTAACGTTCACAAATAAGTCCCATCATGCGGTAGAAACCTAAGAAATGTATATTGTCACCAATATAAAAACAAAGGAGACTATCTATGGCTAAGGAAAACCCATCAGTAGGGCTCGGAAGTTCATGCCCTAAAAAACACTGAAATATGCATGCCAATATGCTCTTAAAAGCTTGAAAATATGCGAAGAAATATGCACTATTTAATTAAAACAATTAATGTCCCTTTGCAGTAGACAAGACGAATTACTATAAATAATAAAGTTACCTTATTTCATAGAGATTGAAGCAGAAGTGGTCCTGCTGCTACTATTAACTGCTAAATTGCAGTTCATAACCAACACTGCACAAATTTTCAACTGTAAAACATCGTCTGTTGTCTGGCAAAACACTTTTTAACGTGAAAAACTCTCCACATCACAAGATGTTATAGGGGCATATTTAAATGATGTTAACTGCTTCACAGAGATGGTAAAGTCTCTTAGTGTGACAGGTGGTTTTCTTTCCAGGATGTCCCGAATATCGTACATCTGTTTATAAACAGAATTTTTTGAAATTACATAATTCACTTTCTCTTTCACTTTTTGTCCTATGCTACCAGGAACCGAACTTAGATCACATATTGTTTTTTCAAAGACAGTAAGTGATTCATGCAAGGGAGATCCATGGGAAAGAATCACGTATTGTCTCAGAAATACGATGAAGAGCGTGTGCCAAACAAGTTATATGAATTAAGTTAGGAAACATACATTTCAGAGTTTGTCCTGATTTTGCCATATAAGGACCTGAATCAGTAACAAATAAAAGTAATCGGTCGTATTTGATTCCACATGGCCATAGTAATTTCAAAGAGTTCATCACAAACTGGGTCACAGTTGCATTTCCAGTGGCTGACAATTCGCTCATTATTTAAAGCACCCCCGATTATATTAGCAATAGAACGGTGCTCAGAATCACGGGTTTTATCAACAACCACACAAACTGATCCGCTAATTGATTTTGTATATTTGACAATACGTTATTGTAACAATGTCCTACATAAGTCTTACGCAGTGTACTTTCTGCACATGTTGTCGAGTGTACTTGGTAAGAAAGTTTTTAAATGTCAGATTATTAATTTTGAACAAGGGAATATCAGCAGCTAAAAATGCTTGGCACAAGCCATAGGAAAACTCAGTAACCCTACTTCCTAAACACTCTATTAACTGTTTTTGAACAGGTTCTTTGTTTGCGAGTTTTCTGATTAAATTCTCCTTATGTTTTGCTGTGTTTATGTACTGAACTATTTGAAATCTTTTCTCACTCCCTACATGTTTCTCACACGCTCCACAAAACAGTACCCTATTATCTGTATTCTGTAGATATTAACCGAAAACTCTTTCTGTAAATTAATTAATCTAGCACTTGAAGTTGGTTTTATTTTCGGCATTTGAAGAGCTTTTTAACATTTTATATTCCTAATTTAATTTGGTGGGAACCAGTTCACAATACTGTTACGTTTGAAGACCACGATACAACTGCTGGTGGACAGGCAAGCGTTGCTATAATCGTGCTGCTCAAAACGTTGACCTGCACTTTATCTTTGTTAATATAAACCTCTCAGATAATTCACTGATTATTCTCTACGCACATACATATAATGAAAGGGTGGAAACGGGATTCACTACATGAGAACATGACTCAAAATTAGTTCTCGCCATCTAACGAATTACATCATATGCAATACTACCAATATGAAAAATATTATCCAGATGGACAAAAATAATAAAAAACCATGAAAATCATTAAAATATGCAATATAGGAGCTATCATATTGAAATCTTCGTGAGTTGTGTCATCATGTGCAATACTACCAATATGAAAAGTATTATCCAGATGGAAAAAATAATAAAAAAACATAAAAATTATTAAAATATGCAATATAGGGGCTATAATATTAAAATAATATGCATTTATCAAAATCAATAAAGTATGCAGTTATATGCACTATAAAATCATGTCCAAATAACTGAAAATTCCATAATTCGTGCACATAACGTAAAAGCATACATTTTTAACCCCTGAGAAAGAACATGCAAATGCATGAACTTCCTAGCCCTACCCATTAGTAATACGTGCTGCTGGCTCTTTCATATAGATAATTATTTCTGGGATTTGGAGAGGGAAAGCATTTCGCAGTTCCAAAGGTAATAAAAAGGATTGATTCAAATGTATTCTCCATCAGCGCATCCTTAATTGGCAGGAATAGAGTTCGTTGCCACCCCGCTTCAATTCAATAGGAATCGACTCAAATAAATAACTTTAGCCAATCAGATGCATCAGAACATCTTTCCCACGTGGTGCAAATCACGTAATAGGGGCTGGTTTCACTTCATGAAGAACAGCAAAAAACGTTGTACATATATTCCAGAAACCTTTTACCTCCAATACCGCACAGATAAAGTCGCATTAGCGGCTAGGTGCTGTGCAAACACGACATCCCGTACAAGAGAACCTGTACGACCAGAACTCGGTCACGGTCACGGTCACGGTATATAACAGATTGAAATGATATTGCCAGTTAACTGAATCCACGGTTCCACCAGAGAATTTAGCAATACATAAAAGCGGCAAATAAAGCTATTACGGACGACAGTGAACAGATGTGGTATGTTTCATGGGTAACATAGCAGCAACAAATGCGTCAATGAACTTCTTATGTATCTAACAAAAACATAACATACCTATTTGTTGTGATATTCATTAAGGGACCCTGAGACTGAAAATAACCAAAAAATTATCAATTGACGATTTTTAGCTTTATGCTTATAAATGTTCCCCAAGCCTTCAGTCATCGATCGGCAGCGACATTTCTTAGGCTCCGCCAGTTTTAAAGGTTTAAGCGCGGGCTTTAAATGCCACGTGATCTACACTTAAACACCCCTTTTCTGCTTAACTTTTCGGCAATGTTTAAACTAAATATGTGCCAAAAAGGATTCAAAACAACCAAAATCAGCGGTAATGAGTGGTTAAGCTGCATCTCGTGTAAGGGAAAATATAAGAATATGATGAGAGAGACTACTAGACAAAAGAGGAGTGTCACATAAAGATAATCTGTCTAATTATCATGATGCATGTGTACAGAAAATTGGTTTTTCTCGACTTTACATTTTAAATGTACTATCTACTCCATGCGCATTGCCGGTCTGGGTGGTTCAGCGGGGTATACGCTGGCCCACTGATCCCAAGGGCGCGGGTTCAAATTCTCCCCAGACCGATGGTTTTTAAGTGTGCTTAAAAACGACAGCTCCATGTCAGTAGATTTAGTGTCATGTAAAAGAACTCCTCGCGAAATTCCGGCACACCGGCGATGCTGATGTGATCCTGTTAATTGACAGCGTCGTTAAACAACATAATTTTTAATCCATACAGCTAAATTTTGTGCTATGCTCCTTGTATTCTTCCAGCATGTGCTCCATTTATGTGACTTCAACTTCAGTCTTTGGTTTCAAAATCTGAAAACTTGTTTAGCTTTAAAACAATTAAATGCACAAAAAGGCCAAAAAGTATTTTCCATGTCAAGCAAAGCAAGGAAGTTAATTACTTTAAAAATAATTATTTTTATATATATATATTTTTGAACTGGTTACATGCATGCCATTACCATAAGCTCCTTCGCCTGCAATGGACACGGGGTACGAGAGGCAAAATGTAGTCATTTCAGACGAATCTCGCTTTAACGTGTCCTACAGTGATGGCCACACGCGTGCCCGGCGGCAGCGTGGTAAGCGCAACCTGGAGGGCTGAATTGTTGAGCGGCATAGTGGACAAACACCAGCTGTGATGGTTTTGAGCGTCATTGGTTGCAACAACCAGTTTTGCCTCCTACGAATTGAGGGCACTTTGAACAGCAAGCGGTACCTAACGGTGGTTGTACAGCCCGAGGTACTTCCCCTGCTTCAGGCATCTTCATAGGCCATATTTCAGCAGGACAATGCCCGGCCACATATTGCGAGGAATGTACAAGCCTTCTTCGAAGAGCGACGGGTGCCATTGCTTCCCTGGCCTGCACATTCGCCTGACATCGCCCGTCGAACAAGTCTAGGGTATGGTTGGTCGGCCCCTGGTGCCTCACGGTCCTCCGATAACCAGTGTCACGGGTGTGTGGGCTCGAATACAAACTGTGTGAAAGGAAATCCCTCAGAAACTTTTTGATTTAATGCCACGGCGTAAAGCAGTTCTAATTACAGCGCATGGAAACTACACCAAATACTGAATATTAGGGCTCACAGGTCATGTACAGATTTGAAAAATTTGGTTTTATATACATATAAACATTGTATGTCCTGTGTATATGTGTTTGTGTGTGCAAAGAGTGGAAAGGAAGTCATTACATTAATTTAAAACAGTGATAGATCTCGGTATTTGGAACACATTTGGTATCTTATGTTTTTGTCTCTAACCATTTCCCTACGGAGATAGTTTAGTGTTGTTGAAAACAAGCTGGCAACACTGCAGATTATGTGGGTATCACTTTCACTAGGTCATTACATAAACAAACACAAAAGCGTGGTTTCTCATGAACGTAAACAAATACCATGCCGTGTCCTTCCACGTTTACTGTGCGAGTGTATACTAATCAGAATCGTTAGCTCCCAAAACATTACACCACCCTGGAAGCAACCTACCTGTTTACATCCAAAAGCCGGTTCAATTCCTGACGAACCTCAACGCAACATTACCGAGTTACTTCACGTCTGAAAAAGCTATTCGGAATATTCCTTTAACCCTTTTAAGTGATTAATTATTTCGAAACCCTGTGTGATGTCCCATAATTACTACCGAAGCTATGTCAGAAATAAGTTGCTCTACGCATCTTACAAGTAACAATAAAATCTGCTGATGTAAGAGCAATATGTGTTAAATTTTTTGTTTGTAATGCTTCTATGAATTACACATTAGAAGGAATCTAATAAGTACCCTTCCGGTACTTGTATATAATATTGACCAGAAGAGCATTAAGCAATTCAGTAGTTTCATTATCTCAGTAACGTAATGCAAATGCATATCACAAGTCTTGATAAGGCTAGTTAGCTGTAATAAAGTATGATAATACATAATTTTCTGAAACCAAGAAAGTTCTGCATTGGGACAATAGTTCTTCAGTTCGTTACGAAGTGTTTCAATGACAAATACCAGATGGCCAAGTTTACCCGGCACTGGAGTAGATAACCTTTTATGCGTAAAAAGAGTTGCAGAACGCCCCGGGGTACATCCAGTCAGTGGCGTGAGTGAATTTTGTTCTGCTTGTAAGAGAAGACGAGCGGAAGAGGAATTCCCCAGGCTTCAACTAGCGTGTGCAACGCGTGATAATAGACAAGAACAGTCTAATAATATTTTCCATTTCACTTACAGAATTTTATTTTCCAGGGAATAAACTCATTCCTTTATATGCTGCTATTGCTTAACACCACGGATTACAGATTATAAATTGCCGTAACAAACTCCAAGCAAACATGAGAGCACGTAATGTTTCATTGGCATTTCTTTGTTTCTCATTGTTATTGTTGTATTTTATTATTATTTTTAGTTATTCTTATTATATTATGGTATTATATTATTTATATTTCTTATATTATTAACATTAGTGTTAATTTAATTATTATTTTATTCTTATTGGTGGGTTTATCAGCATTATTAGGTTTATCACTGTTGTTATTATTTATTATTGCTATAGTTATGATGATTATTATTATTAGCAGTAGTAGTAGTACTAGCGGTGGTGGTGGTGGAGGTGGTGGTGGTGGTGGTGGTGGTGGTGGTGGTGGTGGTGGTGGTGGTGGTGGTGGTGGTGGTGGTGGTGGTGGCGGCGGTGGTGGTGATCTAACCCCATTAGATTATTTATTTTGGAGACACTCAAGTATGTTGCGTTTTAAAACAAATACGCTCAAAGGATCGTTAAAGTACATTCATCTGTCACACCCGCAGTTCTCAGAAACGCCCATATAGATTCAAGGAGACGGTTGAAACATTGTATCAGTCAACAAGGCATCATTTTGAACACCTATTCTGTGAGTGAAGTCACCATATCAGTAGCCTTTAATGATAATAACAACGATGAAAATAGTAGCAGAATAATAAACCATAAGAATAACAAAGCTATTAATATTAATGCAATAATGAAAATGATAATACTAAAATTATTTCCAATAAAACAAATAATTATGATACGAATAGTGGTTCTGATGATAATTGTAATAATTACAAAAATAACCTGGTATAGAATTTTAAGATGAGAGTTTAACATAATGTAGGATGATTGTCTTCAGACAGCTAAACAATTCTTTGCATGAATGTCTGCTGTGGGTATTGTGAATAATTCTGGTAACCTTTTGTCGCAGTACACCTTGCAATTCAAAGACGGACCAATCCATTAATTCTACAGTTAAATATTCATCCTTGAATGATACCGTTTAAATATCCCCTTTAATGGGCAGTATTTATGTAAGCATAAGGAAAGAAATAGCTATTGTACCTCAGCGTGAATGCGCTTATTACTAACAAAACTTTCGTTTGCAGAGAAAAGTCCAAGCGTATAAAACATTAATACAAGTAGAGGGAAATGCAATAGATTTGAAGCAAAAGCATGTAAAGCCTCGAAAATTCGAAAATTACACTGACTTGTATGTTACCTGTCAGAGATTAGGTAAGTTTTGTATCTTCTTGAGACTTAAGTCTTAAAGGAACCTCGGACTGAAATTTCAATTTTCTACTATTGAAATCAGTTTTAAATCTATTTTTTCTATTGAAATCAATACATGCGAACCTAAGAAAGTATGTGTAAATGTAATAAACTATCACACGAAGTGTTCGGACCGACATGACAGGGCTCTGCTTGGCCTACGTGCACCCCATCACACTGCCTAGTCACGTATTGCTAGCATACTCTTCTACATTTCCACCAAGTTTGGAGTTATTCGGGAAATTTCTTCTTAGTGTTGCAATCTTCAGAAATGGCAGTGAATGTGCATATGTATAAACCCCGTGGTTCAACAGCCCATACGGGCTAAGGTCCACCGTCCGACCGCTGCGTCCCCCACCTCTACCCACCACAGCCGTCATGAGTAGGGTACGGTACAGGAGGTGGAATGTAGTCAGCGCCTCGGTCCCTCCCGGCCGGTTATGGGGTCTTCTCGACCAGGTCCCTCAGGGACCAAACGAGGCTGGACCAAGTCTCCCAGAGGGAGAAAATCCCCACGGTGGTACCTGGAATCGAACACTCAGACAAAAATATATGCAAAATGTAGTAGATTGCCTAATTTACCTTATTGTTTTTATTATTTATTTATTTTGGAACCTATTGACACTATCTGCAATTGATTCCAAACGTTTGTTTGGAGAAGCGAATTTCCTTGAAAATGTTCCTTTTTTCAAAATGCTGAAGATAAAATATCAAGTTTGGTACTTGCCCAAACATTTGTTTTTGAGTTATTTTTCATTCTGCCTCCGTTGCACTCACTCTTTCATAAACGTACATGAAGGGATTTTTATGAAACGTTTTTATTCATGTGATCTCAGTATACATACAATTTCTTGATTTAATTCATTACTTCCTCTATCAACTAGGTACGTGATGGAAATGAGGTGTATGTTTCTTCCCTAGTGTTATGCTTGTTCACTTTGTAATAGAAGGTTGCTCTTTAAGTAATAAACAAGTTTGTTCATTATATACCTTGAAAGATATTATATGCATCTTATAACTGTATCACATAAGTACGTAATAACTGTTGATCATATTGTAACTTTTCGGTGTGGGTGTGAAGTAAATACGACAGATGTAGTCGAGATAAACACTTTTATTTCCGTAAACAGTAACTTTGTACACTCGTTGCAACAACAAGAAAGTCTTTTCCCATTCACCAACAGCACGGCTCCCTTCTCCGTCGGCACGACTACTCAACCTTCACATACGTCTGACTGACTCTTCTCACACTTTACCGCTATTTATATCTCCCAGGCACTATTCTGGAAGCTTCAAGAACGTTCACTTATTGCGCTGGAGTACAAAGTAGAAGATTCCAGTAGCCTCTATCCTTTTCTCTCTTTCGGCAAGCGCCCCAACAATGCGGCCATTCTCTGTCTCTTTCCTTTGGCTCCTTTGCGGTAGTGCCGACAATAATGCGATGGGTGACAATTGCGGCTGTCGGCAATTAGATGCGGCGGGCGCGGTGACAATATGTTACAATCTGACACGAAAGGTATGGAGAAACTATGAAACATCGAGGAACTGGGAGACCGCACTTCGCCGTCTGAAAACATTAGCAGGTAGAATGGCACGCTTAAAATATTTGGATGTTTCTTGTTCCTTCTGATACACAGAAAATTCTCACATTTTCTGAAGATGACCTAGATGCATTCGCAAAAATTCCCATTGGATTAATTGAATTATTTCCATCGATACTCAGCACATCTGTATGATATCTTGTTCCGACAACGCAAGGCGCAATTCTTCACGCCGCTATTTTTCCCCAGGAGGCAAACTCAACCAACAGAGATATTAAGCTGGTTTTACCGTAAATTTGCCTTTAATTCTCGCCAATGTCTCCCGCCATGCAACCACGAAAACTGCTATGCTAGTCAGTAGAGACAACTGACTCCATATTTACAAAGCGCCGTCATTTCATAGTCGACTGATCATTAAAGTCTACGTTGCTTATAGACACTGGCACCGACATTCGGTCACTTAGCCCAAACCAAAGGTGACTACTAATATAAATATAAATACTTGTGATGTATATAAGCAAATAGTGTTACGGTAATTTAGATGATTTTAGATAGGTAATTGCAAATATGCAGTTAAGGCAGAGATTAAGAATTGAGATCACTAGAAAATTTTGTGTTAAGTTAATAACAAGTAGCGTTAAAAAATGCCCAGAAATAAGAGTGTTGGGAGCTAGAAAGTGTGCCTTCCAGAGCCGAGAACAAGGTTTCATCACACCATCCGGCCGCAAAGCCTATTGTTTAAATACAAGAGGGAAAATCTTTGTTCCATTCTTAGATAATTGACATGACGAAAAAGAGCGAGACAGAAGAATCTCCACAATGTATTTTGGGGAAGTCCCAATTTCACATCAAAAATTAATAAGTAGTGATTTGGCTCATCTAGCAGAACACGAAAATGTTCGCACTGAGTTCGAAATTTCTTTCGCGGCGTGTGCTAGCCGACCAATAGGAATTTATCAGATCGGGAAGGCACAATCAGGCGTGAAGCTAAAGATAAGGGGTAAAAGGGTACAGGTACAGAGGGAGACACCTCGCTCACTGCGACCTACACAGGTCTATTGTGGCTACTACCCTCCCAGGAGGCAGGGATAAATGAGGGGAACCGAAGGGGTGCATCCAGAACAGCAGCTAGACAGCCCACCAGAGACGTGTGGACGTCCCTAACCAGTACTGAGATGCCTTCATCCCGGCGCTAGGCCTCGCTAAGCAACGAGCATCGCAACACTGGTCCGGGGCGGTCTCGCACGAAACTCCCCCCCCCCCCCCCCCCCCCCGCGTCGGACTAGGGACACCAGACGCCACCCAGCGCCGACAACAGCAGTTACCATGCGCAGTCATCCACGCCATCTGCCCGGAATTTGCACCACCTGAAAGATGATAAGGAAAGGGAATGAAAGGAAATTATGGAAAGGAAACCGTGGTATGAAATAATGCACTCCAGCATTCGCCTAAGTGACATGGGGAAACCACGGAAAAACTCATGTCAGAGTGCCCGGCCACGGGGATCGAAACCGCGACCTCCCGAATGCGGGCCACAGACGTTACTGCCTGAGCCATCCCGCTCGGTGGTGTGAAGGTAAAATCGGTAGAGCTTTTGGAAAATCGTTGACTTGTGTGCATGTCGGAATCGCAGTGCATGTACGCACCAAGTTAATTAGCGAACCAGCAAAGCTTTTAGTGCTGAATACGCGTACTTTCGTCACAGGAAGGAAATCACAAAAGTTTTTAGGCAATAAATTTCGACGGACCTGGGAACTCCACGTAATGGGTGAGTGGTCATAATCATGGGCAGTATTCCAACATGAAAAGATGTTTGTAATGTGAGCAATGTACATATTGTGAGAAGTGCCACAATAAACAAGGCTGTGCAATATTTTCAAACTGCAGTCAAGGATACATTATTTCTGGATCCCGCAACTACCCATGAGATTGACTATTCCTTTAATGAGGAATGAGTTCTCAGCTCGTTCTCAGCTAGCCGGACCAGTATAAACGAAGAGCAGCTGCAGCATCGAACCTGGGACGTCAGAGATGACTTCCAGGTGAGAAAATAGTCCCGCTGAATTTCCCGCCATCTATAAGAGTACGAAACTTTCTCTGAAAACTGAACAACCATTAAGATTTATGGCCATACGTCTCTGAAACTCGATGTTTCTATCCGATATGATTTACGTTGTGTTTCAATCGTCCCAGATATTCCACATCCCCTTATCGGAATTCATTTCTTTTCATACTTGACCTTCGTTGTAAACGTTTCTCCCCCTATGTTGGGCTCCTTCAGTCTTGTAGGTTCTGTCGTGGAGTGTAACCAGAAGAAGCCCAACATAGGGGGAGCGAAACGACAACGTCCGTCATAACCAATGCGCTGCCTTCCCCGGAAGACTCAGATACCATGAGTCAGATTACCTGTTTGACCTAAAACTGCCCTGCTGCATATGTCACACCTTCCTTCCTTTGTCTAGTAGTCTCTCTCTCTCTCTCTCTCTCTCTCTCTCTCTCTCTCTCTCTCTCTCTTGCTTCTCAGATTCATCGATTAATCACTTCTTTCCGCTGAATTTTGTTATTTTGAGCCCTTCTTGGTCATTTGTTCAAATACTACCAAACATTTAAGCAGAAAAGAGGTTTTTAAATGTAGCGCAGATGACATTTAAAACCTGGCAGTACCTATAAAAATGGGTGCAATCTATAAAATGTCACTGCCAATCGATGACCGAAGGTTTGGGGAACATCCGCATGCATAAACCTAAAAATCGTCAATTTGATAATTTTTCGGTGATTTTTCAGTTCCAGAGGTTCCTTAAAGAACAAGAAGTTCCTCTCGAGTACAGGTGACAGAAATTACCTTTTACAAAATCACATCTTGCATTCACAAAATCACGATTGTGAAACATTGTCCAATACGATTCGGCTCCAATCTTCACCGTGCCAAAAGACACGTGCTAACGAGAGTGAAAATATGATAACCAAGTGATATTCGCCCAGTTCAGAGGACTGTAAGTATGCACAAGGTCGAATTCCGAAACCCATTTATGATCTGGACATTGCACCAGGTACAACTTATTGCAGCTTGTCGGGTTTAAATGCGTTCAATAGCACCACATTCGTTTGGTTGCTCATAACATTTGACCAGAAAATAAATTCAACCGGTTTTATGTGACATCTGTGCCAACGCAAGGATATGAAGACCCGTCCTGAAACTGACATTTGCGAAATTGTGTTAGCTTAACCGGTTGCTATAAGTCTTCTTAAATGTTAAACTCTACTCTAGACTTTAAAGGAATGTGTTAATTAAAAAGTACGTGTAAAAGTGACTAGCAAGTTTTAGCTATAATTTATCTTATGCTTAGAGAATCCGAAGCCAAAGTCCCAATATTCAGATTCTCTTTTACTTTAAGTCGTTTTATAGTTATTTTACTGCAGCTTCAGATGACATCGGTGAACTGTGTTATATCCTGGCAAGGCTGGAGAAATGTAAACATAGTACATGGGTTAAAACGGTGCTCGAAATTAAAGAACAGCGGAATATCCTGTTAAATCCAAGGAATCAAGCTAAAAGTATATTGTGTTATTAGTGTTTAATCTTGAAATACTAATTACAAGTAATTATCGTTGTGGTATCTTTGTTCGCAATTTTTCTATGAACCTAAGTTTCACTCAATCCAGTTTGAATATAAATAAGGAAAAAACTAGGGCATAAAGAACAAATATTGTATATGTTTTAAATACTTATTCCTCAAGATTGTAGTTAGAATACCAGCTGACTCAGTCGTCCCTAGCTTTAGCTATGCAACCCGCATATAGAAATAATCGTTCTCTTCTTGTAGAAATTTAAGTCATTCGTGTGCTTAAACAGCGTTAGTTTATTAAATGTTGATAAATTCAATTTTTTTTTTTTTTTTTTTTTTTTTTTTTTTTTTTTTTTTTTTTTTTTTTTTTTTACTTTTTCTATTACGTATAACAAATAGAGGAAGTATTGTATTCGACAAAATATTTTGATGTCGAGATGTCACCGGAATTTTATGTTTTGAAGCCCCCTGACTCCAAAAAGCAGTTGTAGAAAATGGTCCATGTGTGTATGTGTCTGTCTGTCTTCTGAGAATAGCATAAGTCAAAACCAAAGTTGGTTTCTAAGTTTAGTATCTTAGAATGGCTCCAACGATTTTGATTAAAACGCCATGAAATGTATATTTTGAATTTTATAGCTATTGCTTATGTAGTCCTGTTTACTCTTGACGACTTTTGCATAACTGGCAAACCATAAAAGATAGACCAAATCTTAGTATACAAAAATTCAGACATCGTTAAAACACATGTCATTTCCAAAAGCATTTTTTGTGGAGTGAACCATTTCGAAGATATTCCTAGTTATCTGTGTGAGTTTTACAATACTTAAAGTTTTCTCAAATGGAGGATCGTTCTTCGCTTTTATATCTCTTGGCCGTGCAGGGAGAACCCAATTTGAAAGCATTCATATTCCGACCAGCTTTAAAAGATTTGACTATCACTCAAGGCTTACAGTATTCTCATATTCCACTTGCACCTACAAGCAAATTAGCAATAAGATAATCTCTGAAAATGTTTATATCGATTAACATGAAGAAGAGAGAGGAGTGAGAGTTTGTAAGAATAACTAGTGCAAGAGTAGAGAAAATCATGTGAGTGCAACACTTTTTTCCCCCATTTATACTCTCCCGTTTAGCTTCTATGATCATTTAGGGGACATCGATTTAACAAACTACTAATTCTGTTATTATTGACGAAACTGTAGGTTGGTATTTTAATACATTTTACTATTAAATGCACTTAGATTGATTCATACTTCCATCAATGGGAAATTATTGTAAAACAACATTCCCTAACCAGTCGGCAATCGAAGGCGGGTCTTGAGGAGCCACAACTCTAACCACACAAGCCCAAAAGTAACTGTAATAAATAAGCAGTATAGCGCAGGTTTGAGCAACTCGGCAATGTAGTGAATAGGGTGGTTCAAATCTCCTAACATGATAAGCTTTCTATTTCATAACAATTTCACGTTAATGCCTTATTCCTTTAACAGATTTGATAAAAGATATATCAAAATAGAAATTTTACTACATTCAGTATATATACAGGGTATCCCAAAAAACCGATAATCTCTGTATGTTGTGCAGGATGGCAAACTGATTTTCAAGAAGGAATTCCTGTCCGGAAATGCACGGTTTGGACGCTAGAGAGCGTAGAATTGTCATCGAGCTGTCTACACTACAAACGGGCTTCGAACTGTGTAGCTCCTATGTCATTGTCATCGGCGGTGTTAAGCCTCGTGCACATGACCCAATACGTTGTCTGAAGACTTTCAATCACTCCGTGGATTCCAGCCATAAGGTCCTCCGCTGACGTTACAGAAGTGCCATACACCATACACTTCATACAACTCCCAGAAAATAGTCGAGAGGTTTCAGATCTGGCGACCGCACTGGCCGTAGAATTGGTCCTCCATCGATTTGGATATGCGACGCAAAAATAATTAAGTTACTCTACGTCATAAAATGCTGAACTTACTGTAATTAACAAAAAATATACTTAACATTTAAAAATTGGTAGTTTAACGAAACGGATAATGTGAAAAATCGTGCTTTACGTCTTCTGGATACTAAATAAACGAAAAGGAATATACATAGATACAAGCCTGAGCTTTTGTGTCGCTTTTGTTTTTCTATTTATTAGGCGGCAAGCCTTGGCCCTTTATGGGCTGTTGCGCTGGGGTTTAGTTTAGTTAGTTATTAGTTTTACTGTCACCTTTTGAAAAATCAACCAAAAACAGCCAATTATTAAAGGTTCACTGTGGCTCGATCTAGACGTATACTGACATCCATCAGAATGGAAAGTGCTGCTATACATTACGCCCAACATTGTCACATAACTCAAAGCCCAGATTCAATAAATTTCTTTCTGGACATACCCAAACAACGAGTAGCGGAAATTTCAACAAAAGCAACAGCAGCCAACAACAAAAACGCAGTATTACATTTAATGTCATCAACTAATTACCCAATGTCCCGCAGTAAACACAGCTCTTTTAATGTCTGTGTTTTGGTTAACAATGATAAATGAGTGCAGGCTGAAAATGACCGTTAAAATGCGCCCTTCATTATTGCTCCTCGTCGTTACACTATTTTTAAATAACGTGCATAACTAAGTTTTATTATCATTTCACCTTAATTTAAATCAATGCAACTTTGACTCATGGCGCAGGTAATGAAAAAACTGGTATGTTGCACTCGCATGACTTTCTCTACTCTTGTACTATTCTTAAAACTCTTACTCCTCTATATTCTTCATGTTGATCGACATAAACATCTGCAGAAATAATCTTATTGCTGATTTTCTTGCAGGTGGAAGGGGAGCATGGGAATGCAGTAGAGTTTGAGCGATAGTTAAATGTTTTCAAGCTATGAAATTCCCTTCTCTTTGCACGGCCAAGAGATAAAAACTGAATAACGACCTTCTATTTGAGAAAAGTTAAAATATTGCTTAAGGAATATCTCCAAAATTGTTCGTTCTACAAAAAGCAAACAAACATAAATGCATTTGGACATTACCTACTACCAGATCTACATTTTTTGTGCAGTAAGATTTGTTGTATCTCTTACGGTTTAGCAGTTATACGAAGGTCATCGAAAGTAAACAACACCACATTGGCTATTGCCAGAAAATTCAAAATAGACATTCTATTTCTCTTTAAAATATCTAAAACATGGCATTTTAATCAAAATTGTTAGAGCCATTTTTGAGAAAATGTAAAGGACAGTTAAGGGTGGAAACATTTTCTTCGAAAACTCTGTGTCACATCCCTGAAGGATACTAAACTTAAATACCGACATTGCTCTCTAACCGACTTTCCGATTTTGAGTCATGCTGCTCAGACACACACACACGCACACACACACCACACACACTCACGCACACACACATACACACCACATACGCACACACCACATACGCACACCACACACACACCACACACACTACACCACATACGCACAGCACACACACACATACACACACACGGATCCTTTTTAAAATTGCATTTTTTTATTTAGGGGGCCTCAAAAGATATACTTCCGGTGAAATTTCGATATCGAAATTTTGGGTCGAATATAATACTTTCCCTACTTAGTATACATAATACAGAAAGTAAAAATTAATGTCGAGTTTAAATGTGTTACGAATAACCGCTACGAAGAAATCAAAACAGATTGGAATGGGAAACAGATTAGTACCTAGCAGGGGTTTCACCATCAGTTTTTCGAATTCTCACGTTTATCTCTTGTAGGTATTAGAATTCCCCTATGTCCCCTTTTAATAAGTAGTGGGAAGATTGCCTGTTAGAGTAACCCGTCATTAGAGAACATACGACAGCAGTAATCCTTTGGTTCACTTTCGAGAGGTCACGGATTTGATACCCGTTGAATGGCCACCAATTTGTTTCCGTGCAGTACAGTGATGTCCAAATTTGTCTCTTTGAGAACGATTAAGTAATTAGCTCCTATCCGTGGTTAGCGAAAAAGACAGGCTGCGGCGCAAATTCGAGGCTTGCGCGAAACTCAGGCTACGGCCAGATTGCGTCATCCTTGGAACAGGTGATAGAGACGGACCGAGGCCAACGTGAATATGACTTTCCCATAAGCATTGGGGCGAACCCTTGCGAACAATGCTTCCTATTGGCGGAAAAGCGTAAGGAAATGATATCGATTGAATTGTCACTCATGATTGAAAAAAAAAAAAAAAAACTCGTAACAAAATTACCTGCACAATCTTATAGTGCGCTACATAAATAATAAATCACGTAACAATATAATAAAAATTAACTATCTAACCATGCGAATAGCTGCCACTATTATCAAATTTTAAATATGAGCCACGTGATTATTGTCAAACTTAATTCCACTGAAACTGAGTATTTACATCTAATTGGAACATTCCATTCTCATTAGTACCTACTTTGATTTTTAATGGCCCATTGTGACTAACCGACATATTATTATAACTAGTTAATCATATTAAAAGAATAGCAATATTGCCTATGTTGTTTACTCCGGAGAAGCTGGAATACTTATTTTTCAATATTACTTGTATAAAGTACTTACCAATGTATCCACTTACCAACATAATATTTGCTAATGATGGAATCTATAAATTTTTACTTATCATCAGGGCATATATAGATATTTATGAACTATGTCAACCTCTTTGACTACTTTCAGTTGTTTTTTCAGTTTCAGTTTTGTTTATTGAAAGAAGTTCTGATCTGGTGCCGGGACAAAGAGCCCAGCTTAGAGGCTACAATTAACAATTAAGTGGAGGAAAAATTCATTTATGGAGCCCCGTGCACTGGGATGGCACAGAGAGGGACTGTGTGCCCCACACAGGGACGGTGTGCCCCTCCACCGGAGAGAATTCAAAGAAGGTACATGATGTGGGATGTGGTTAAGGACACACTTTCACTGGGCACACCAAAAATAATCCTTTATTGTTTCTTTTTCATATACCGAACGGGATGGTTCAGGTGGTAACGTCTGTGACCGGAATTTGGGAGGTCGTGGGTTTGATCCCCGTGGCCGACCTCCCTGACCCATGAGTTTTTTTGTTTTTTTTTCCTCCCTATGTTAGCCCGGTCACTAGACGAATGCTGGGAAGGATTTCCATATCCCGTCCCTCCATTTCGTTACATTAATCATTTCATTTTATCCTTCATCTCATTAGGTTTCTTTCAGAATTGGAAGCGTCGGTGAGCGTCGCGGCAGCAGCACGGCAGGGAACAGACGTGCTCTAAAAATCTCATTCCTCAGATTAGCAGGCGAGGTACTGGTTTCAGGACCCCCTCCCCTATGGGATAGTACAAGCTCGAGGGGGAACGAGAGCTAAGCTAGCCTCCGCCGGGGTACCTCTAAGTGGGAAAATGTAGAGACCCTGCCCTCTACTCTGTCATGACAACCTTCCGGCCGCCCTTAGAATCCATTCGTCTCATGCATCCTCCCGAGGAGCCGCAAGTACAAAAGATCGCCTTTCGGCAAGGTCCTAAGTTCCCCTCCGCAAGTTCTCATTGAATCATTCTTTTTCATATTGCCTACAGTAACTGGTTGATTTCTCAATTACTTCATATATGCTACTGTTTTTAAGAATTCTTGCCCACTGGTGTATGACTATGTGCAACTACAAGTTTGCTGTCCTTCGAGCAGCGTAGAATTTCCTTCAGGACGGGTTGACTTGTCAGCCCCCATCTTCTTTCCCTGATTATCCTCCCCTTATGTAGGACTTACACCCCTAGGACTTACAAGCCATTGCCTAGGGTTAAACGCCTATCGGGGAGCAGAGGGACCTCTGGACCAGACAGAGTGTAGACCTGGAAGTAGGTGATCTGCCAAGCACCAGGTGTGATTAGTGAGGAAGAGGATAATATGAAATGCAGGCGAAGTGGATGATTGGAAGGGTGATAATGGAGCAATTGGTGGAATGAATGGCGGGGGAAACTGGAGAAAACCCGCCCAGACGCAGCTTCGTCCACCACGAATACCACATGCGGGTCCCGCCTAGGTGGTAGGCGAGCGGTCTAACCACTCAGCCACGGTGCCGCCATTATACTTCCAGACTCAGGGAAGCATGAGAAATAACCCCGCCTGGAGAATCGAACCCAGGACCTCTTGCACAGCAGGCAGGTGGTGTGCCAGCAACCCCATAATCAACCAAACCATATATGTGCTATGCAGGTATACTAAGCAATCTTCTATTGTTTCTACTATTGTTTGAATACATCTTTGCTAAATTAACATTATTTTCTTTCAATAAGTTGCAGTCGAATAAGCTGCAAAATATCAAAGTTGTTTTCAACATTAGAGTATTTCCCATAATTTTCCCGTTTCACTTTTTGCTGAAAAGGTGTACCAGTGTACTTTTATGAACATTAATAACATATTTCAGCAATTAGCTGTATATTTAAACGTATGTTTTGAATTTTAGCCCAAATTTGCATGCAAAACCACGTTTTGATGATGATGATGATGATGATGATGATGATGATTATTATTATTATTATTATTATTATTATTATTATTATTATTATTATTATTATTATTATTATTATTATTATTATTATTATTATTATTATTATTATTATTATTATTATTATTATTATTATTATTATTATTATTATTATTATTATTATTATTATTATTATTATTATTATTATTATTATTATTATTATTATTATTATTATTATTATTATTATTATTATTATATTTACTGTTATAGCCTATTATCACGAACTACACACGCTAGTTCAACTGCACCTCACCTCACGACTACGCTGTGAGACAGAGCACGCCACTGCCCTCTCTATGACCAGAATTGCGCCTTAGAGTTCTGCAACTGTTTTAACGCACGAAGGAGGTCTAATTACGCCGATGCCGGATGAAGCGGGCCACCTGGTATACTCTACCGAAGATATCTTTTCCATTATCCCACCAAGAATTTTTTGTATCTCTACATCTCCAAACCTCTTTCTTATTATTTTCCAAAATTTATTATAATTATTGCCCCACCCCCTCACCCCCGCCCGTCCGTCCGCGCATTGTTCCGTACCGAGTTGGGTGACACATTATCGGTTAACACAACAGCAAAGTCACCTGTCAGTAATTTTTATCCATATAAGTCATAAGAGCAACTTTAACGCGTTAAATACTTCTGAAGTAATTGTTTATACAAATAAGTTCAGTTTTCTGGAAATGTACAATATTTCTGGTAATTTATTCGCAGTGCTATGAGTCAAGTTAAGCTCTCTTGTTAATTAGGTTAATGTTGAGATTGGTTTGGTTCGCTCTATGCGCCATTTGCGAGAGAAGACGCTCATATTATGCAGAATTTTTCAAGTGTAATTCGTTAATAGTTAATTTTAATTAAAGGCTCCTTGTTTCTTATATATCATATCAAAAAGAATCAAGGATAAAAGGCTAAGTTAGTATAAAATGTTTAGTTAAGAACCGTTAATGTCACCTTTTGATATATTAGTGCATAAAATTCTTTAGAGTGTAACTATCCTAATTTCACATAAATATCTCCAGGATATACAGAGCACTATTCAGTATAACTATTTCTAACTATGTTATTTAACATTCCAAGTGTTTTCTTATTACTTTTGTATCTGTTGGAAATTATAGAAAATATGACTCAACAATTATAACTAATAAGAGTTGCCTTTAAATTAATATCCCTATTCATTGATTTTAAAGGCATCAGTACAAAGTTATGTTTAGCACTGAAGCTGAATTTTACTTCTTTGGCATTATTCATCTTGATTATACATTAGAGTAGGCTATTAGTGTGCATTCTAATTCAAATGTTCACTTTCTCTACTACGTATAGTAAATAGAGGAAGTATTGTATTCCAACCAAAAATTTGATGTCGAGATTTCACCGGAAATATTTGTTTTGATGCCCCCTAAATCCAAAAAAAAAGCGTTTTTAGAAGGAGGTCCGTGTGTGTCTGTGTGTGTGCGTCTGTCTGTCTGTCTGTCTGTATGTCTGTATGTCTGTCTGTCTGTCTATCTGTATGTATGTATGTATGTATGTCAGTCTGTGGACAGCATAACTCAAAAACAAAAAGTCGGCTAAAAACCAAAGTTGGTATTTAAGTTTAATGTCTTTCAAGAATGCAATTCGAAGATTTTGAAGAAACCCTAAACTACTCTTTACATAGAAAATTTTTCGAAAGTCTTGATTTTCTCGAAAATGGCTCAAACGATTTTGACCAAAATGACATATTTTAAGATAGTTTTGTGACAAACTAAATATGTATTTTGAATTTTCTGGCTATAGCATATATATTCCTGTTTACTCTGGGTGACTTTTGAATAACTCGTAAATGATAAGAGAAAGACAAAGTCTTACTCTACAAAAAATGTTTTCTCTTCGGTAACAGAACTGGCAGAGCTCACGGCTTTGTTATACTAATTACAGAAGTGGACTCGGTCGCCGTCTTTCCTGTAGGTAATGCTTTCGAAGTAATCTTACGCTTTTATTTCGTATAACTATTTAAAGCTATGCCCCTTTGCGTCAATCCTTGTATGTACCTGTTGAACACAAAATCCTCGACAACTTCCTGCGTCGTGTCGGTTGGAAAATTCACTTTGGGTATTTTCTAGTTTGTCATGAGTATGAGGACTTTCTGCGTGAATAATATTTTAGCATTATAATAATTAATGTATTTAGATTTTGACAGCGAACAGCCCAACCGACATAAAAACGCTTTGCGATTTTCCTGAGGTTCTTTCCACTGCAGCCTCTATTTTCATTTAACTTTCCCAGATCAGAACTGATGGCTATATACATTGATTTTTGTGTTAGATAAGCTGAGTTTATTTGACTTTTCTAACAGAAAATAAATAACAGATTTTTAAGAAATTGTGAAATCACTTATGAACAAAGCTTATCATAATATGCACACGCTGCTCTATAGTATACGCCAGGAGTCTGCAAATTAATCATCACGATCGCAGGAATGGTAACGTCACGGAGCGTAGCCCGGCATGCACATAACGCACGCTTCGAAGGAGGGGGTTTCCGAAGCTGCAGTGGCGGTGTAGCAACTTCTCTAATGCACAACTTGATTTTATATATGGTTAATACATACTCGTATATGCAGACTTAGAGGGCTTTAACACTAATTTTTCATCTCATTCTTTGCTTTATCGAAAGCCTTACAGTTTCGCAGTATATATAGGTACTGTTAATTGTCAATTATTGACGTACAACCCAGCACACACATTTTTGCTTGTCAATTACGATGTTCTTTTAGATTTGATAATTTTCACTTCAGAACAAAATTGCTCACACAAACATAGCATTACTATACGCTGCAAGTGAATGGTGAGACCCAAATCTTCCCGCATCCAATTCTCTAAATAAATCTAAATCAGCCTGATTTTGTAATTGTGATTTCAAAATTGTATTTGTCTGTCAATTGACAGACACAATTCGTAATTGCAGTTTTACTGTATAAATGCCCACGTGAAAGAATTTGCGAAAATCTGAAAATCATGGTTTATTGCTTTGGGCTATGAAACCCTTTGTCTTCGAATGCTTCTTTAACTTTGCTAATATACCTACATATTTATGTAGGAAGGTTCCTTTGCATTTTCGTGGCTTCGAAAGAGCCACGTCATATCTATGTGGTGTACACCGCTGTGTGTTTACATTTGAACGCGTGTTGTTTGAAAGAGAGATAGTTGAAGCACGACGAAGTACTTCTGGGGTATTACGTCATGTCATCAGCTATTGCAGATTTGCTGACCCCTGGCATACGCTATGGTAACTACAAATAGTAAATAAGTCAACAGTGAGCATTGCATGCCAAACAACGTATGACTGAACTGCAAATGCCATTGTCCTCCACAGGTCATTCAACCCGAGCAGAGCGTTGCGGCCAGTCACAAAAAACAGTTTAATTGCAATACTTTTGAAGGGACATTTTAAAACTAAAGCGAAACAGTTTCGTATACAGAGAAAAGTATTGTTAGCTAATATCAGTCAGTTGTCTACTCAGTTTCTTCTGGAACATATTTTTGTTAAATTATCACGAAATATTTCAGTTATTTATTCTCAGAATATTTTCAAAAATTTGTATTTTTACCTCATACTCGATGACAGATTTCCTGAAGATTTCAATGCACTTTAGTACACTGTACCTTTCTTGAAAGTGGCGAGCTACAGAGTTAATAATTATGCGTTTAAGTGAACTACTATCCATGTTCACAACAGCACAGTTAGAATGAGAAAAAACTGTAAACAGTGCGTTTCGTGTGAATTTCTGAAAATCCCCGGTATCTTCTCTCTTCCGCTTGAAATGCGAGACAAACAGGATAATTATAAAAATGTGCTCTTATAAATCCATCACATAATTTCGAGGCGAATGAAATACATTTTGAGAAATATGCTAAATGCACCCTTTCTCTTTCTCACTGGGATTCAAGTTGCAAAGGCATCTGCAAGTGCGCTCAAAAACATTTTAATTGCGTTCCACAAACAGAGGGAAGTTTTCAGGCTGAATATATCTTTACATTCCGCATCTACGGCCGAACTTTCATGCCAGGAATGTGTTTTTTAAATGTGAGCTGGGAAGCCATAGCGGTTATTTTGACTATTTATAGCTATGATCTAATTCCGTTTATCAGATACTGTAGTTTTAAGAAAGGTTCGCTTCTTTTATAAAACCCACAGATGTGTGAAATAGGTGCACAATGTTAATTATAGTTAATTATATAACGTTTAGATATTTATTTCGCATGGTTTATCTATTTACATTGTCAGTAATGTTTAAGAAAACAGTAATTGCAAGTTAGTTAATATATTGGTTATATCACTTAATGATGCAAATATCTGCTTCCCTGCCTACACCCCACCCGCCCGCCCGCCCGCCCGTCCGTCTGTCCATCCGTCCGTCCGTCCGTCCACCCGTCCACCCGTCCGCCTGTCTGTCCGTCCGTCCGACCGTCCACCCGTCCGCCTGTCTGTCCGTCCGTCCGTCCACCCGTCCGCCTGTCTGTCCGTCCGTCCGTCCGTCCACCCGTCCGCCTGTCTGTCCGTCTGTCCATCCGTCCGTCCGTCTACCCGTCCGCCTGTCTGTCCGTCTGTGCATCCGTCAGTCCGTCCACCCGTCCGCCTGTCTGTCCGTCTGTCCATCCGTCCGTCCGTCCGTCCGTCCACCCGACCTCCTGTCCGTCCGTCCGTCCGTCCGTCCACCCGACCGCCTGTCCGTCCGTCCGTCCACCCGACCGCCTGTCCGTCCGTCCACCCGACCACCTGTCTGTTCGTCCGTCCGTCCACCCGACCGCCTGTCCGTCCGTCCGTCCGTCCACCCGACCGCCTGTCTGTCCGTCCGTCCGTCCACCCGTCCGCCTGTCTGTCCGTCCGTCCGTCCACCCGACCGCCTGTCCGTCCGTCCGTCCACCCGACCGCCTGTCTGTCCGTCCGTCCGTCCACCCGTCCGCCTGTCTGTCCGTCCGTCCGTCCACCCGACCGCCTGTCTGTCCGTCCATCCGTCCACCCGACCGCCTGTCTGTCCGTCCGTCCGTCCACCCGACCGCCTGTCCGTCCGTCCGTCCGTCCACCCGACCGCCTGTCCGTCCGTCCACCCTACCGCCTGTCCGTCCGTCCGTCCACCCGACCGCCTGTCTGTTCGTCCGTCCGTCCACCCGACCGCCTGTCCGTCCGTCCGTCCGTCCACCCGACCGCCTGTCTGTACGTCCGTCCGTCCACCCGTCCGCCTGTCTGTCCGTCCGTCCGTCCACCCGACCGCCTGTCTGTCCGTCCGTCCGTCCACCCGTCCGCCTGTCTGTCCGTCCGTCCGTCCACCCGACCGCCTGTCTGTCCGTCCATCCGTCCACCCGACCGCCTGTCTGTCCGTCCGTCCGTCCACCCGTCCGCCTGTCTGTCCGTCCGTCCGTCCACCCGACCGCCTGTCTGTCCGTCCATCCGTCCACCCGACCGCCTGTCTGTCCGTCCGTCCGTCCACCCGACCGCCTGTCCGTCCGTCCGTCCGTCCACCCGACCGCCTGTCCGTCCGTCCGTCCGTCCACCCTACCGCCTGTCCGTCCGTCCGTCCGTCCACCCGACCGCCTGTCTGTTCGTCCGTCCGTCCACCCGTCCGCCTGTCTGTCCGTCCGTCCGTCCACCCGACCGCCTGTCCGTCCGTCCGTCCGTCCACCCGACCGCCTGTCTGTCCGTCCGTCCGTCCACCCGTCCACCTGTCTGTCCGTCCGTCCGTCCACCCGTCCGCCTGTCTGTCCGTCCGTCCGTCCACCCGACCGCCTGTCTGTCCGTCCGTCCGTCCACCCGACCGCCTGTCTGTCCGTCCATCCGTCCACCCGACCGCCTGTCCGTCCGTCCGTCCGTCCACCCGACCGCCTGTCCGTCCGTCCGTCCGTCCGTCCACCCGACCGCCTGTCTGTTCGTCCGTCCGTCCATCCGACCGCCTGTCCGTCCGTCCGTCCGTCCGTCCACCCGACCGCCTGTCTGTCCGTCCGTCCGTCCACCCGTCCGCCTGTCTGTCCGTCCGTCCGTCCGTCCACCCGTCCGCCTGTCCGTCCGTCCGTCCACCCGACCGCCTGTCCGTCCGTCCGTCCGTCCACCCGACCGCCTGTCTGTCCACCCGTCCGTCCGTCCACCCGTCCGCCTGTCGGTCCGTCTGTCCACCCGTCCGCCTGTCTGTCCGTCTGTCCATCCGTCCGTCCGTCCATCCACCCGTCCGCCTGTCTGTCCGTCCGTCCGTCTGTCTGTATGTCTGTCTGTCCGTCCGTCTGTCTGTATGTCTGTCCGTCCGTCCGTCTGTCTGTATGTCTGTATCTGTCTCTCAATGTATACCGTATAAATGAATGTATACGCCAAAACATAAACATATGGTTCTCTCTAAAAAGCGGTTACTATTACTGCTAAGTCTCTTCAGTTGTAAAATACTGGAGAGCAAGACGATTAATGACTTCATTGTCAGAAATCCAGCATTAGCTAACAACATATTTTCCCTCTGCACTGCTAAAACGCCTGACCGATCACCGCGAAATTCGGCACGTATATCTATTTCTTCATAGAGAAGACTTTATGTTATCCTTTTTACTATACAACGTAAAATTCACGTGATCTTCTCTACTGCCTTTTCTTTTACAACACATTCATTTCGCTATTCGACATTTTACACAATTCATACAATTTTCTATGACAGAAATAGAAATGCAACACATTACATTCACACGATTTTCTCTACACACTTTTGTTTTATGAAATACAGTCACAATTGTTTCTCTAGTATCTCTTCTATACACAATTCATATAATGTTCGATACCTTTGTAATTGAAATTCAACACACACTTACACGGTTATCTTTATTCACATTTCTTCTACAAAAGACAATCGCATTTTTCTCTACTCCCTCTTGTACAAACAATTCACACTATTTCTATATGATCGACACACAAATTATACGTCTTACATTCACATAGCTTTCTCTGCCCGCTTTTCTTTGTGGTTGTTTAACAGTGGCTTTGCATACGATTTTCCCGATGAGTTTGTCTATTTATTTTGCTTATTTTGGGTTCCTTATAGTATCGCACATAAGTTTAAAAGTTGTATGCACAAAATCGTCAAACCGCGGGCAATGCCAGGGATCTCAGCTAATTTGATATAAAGTGCATTTTCCTTCTTTCTCAAACCCCTGCTTCTTGGTTTCAGGAGATATTGCATGCAAATTATACCTTACATTTCGACATGCTGAATTTAACAAGAATACTGTTTGGAGCCCTAAAGTATCATACATGTTAGATTTGTGTTTTTAATGCCTACGTATAATAAATAGAGAAATTCCTGCATTCTACCTAAAATAATATGGACATTTCAGTGGAAATACTTGTTTTGAGGTCCACTGAACCCAAATAAGAAGTTTTAGCCCCCGTGCCATTGTCTTCGAACGGCTCACTCAAGGACGAAAAGTAGGTTGAATATGAAACTTTGTGTTTAAATGCAGTGTCTTTGAATGATTCAACACAAAGAGTTTCAGTAAATTTTCCTCTCTCCAAGCTACGAGTAGCCCTGGAAAGAGGAACGGGATATTTATATATTGAATTCGTCTTTAGTGTGCCAAGCCCGTCGTTGTTGCGCCATTTGCAACGAAGTTTTCTACTTTTATCCATTATTGGTGTACCTATATGTATATGTGGAACGGGGTATTTATATATGAAAGCCTTAGCATAACTTTTGTACCTTGCGGTTTAGCATCAGTCTGAGTGCTTGAGAGTTCTTAAATATTAATGTCCGAGGTATTACGGGTGTAATGTAGTTACTAATGAACTAAGATCACTTCCGAGAATGTCTAAAAATTAACTCAGAAATTTCCAATCTATACGATTCCTTTTACAAAATTTCTCGCTGAACAATGGTGGATGTCGTCGTAGATAAGCACAACTAATGATCCTATAACATCTGATTCACTTGTTTTAATTCACAGCAAGTAGTTAAATTAAATTAACATCACTTGCAAAACAGTGTCATTTATGAGCATCACGTGTAAATCACAATTCTTTTCACAACCCAATGGACATTTAACATTTTCCGTAATTAAACTATAAATCAGTTGTCATTATTTCTCGTTGTAGTTGAATGTTAAAACAAAAGAAGCTAACCTGCACTGCCTCTATTCTCACCGAATCATTTCAAGGAGCTTTTTGTTGCCACCATTTTTTACAATTGGAACAATTTCCCAGGGCTTACACAAAATACTGCTTCAAATGTCACTTGTGCAGTTTTCATTATTCTTTTCCTCAAATGTCTATTAGCAATTTCAATGAAATATCATACGTTTGATATATTATGATATAACTTTTATCTTGAGTTTTCTGAAAATAGAAATAATGCTAATATGAAATTCTCTTAATTCAAATACAATATAGTTTAATGATGCATAACTGCGAAACCAATAGAAATACACACTAACTTGCAGGAAACATGAACAACTTGATCAATCGTAATGTTTTAAATATAATGACGTTTGACATAAATCGTGTAGAGTTAAGTTTCCCAATACTTCATTATATATTTTTAAGTGCTTTTAATCATTCTTTATTTTCTCCAGCATATCGCAATCCTTTTTTCCCCTTTTCGCTTCATATCCTGTGACAACGAAATGTGTAATAAACCCATTTCTGCAAACACTTAACTGGGCTAATATGCAGTATATAGAAAACGGGGTATTATAGTAAATAATCATCATTTGTGATACACACAGAAAATCATATGATTGTGGACAGATAAAATCATGTGAATGTAATGCGTAAGACTTTTTTCCCCCTTAGTCACCTAGGCTTAACGTACAAGAATACAACTAAAAGGTGTGTGGCAAACTTGCTGCATTTCAACAAAATGTTGTTCCCTTTTATTTTCTCTATGTGTTTCTAACAACGTTTATAAAAAGTCATGAAAATAACGTTCAGAAAGTGAATTTAGCGACTGCAAGGGTATCATGATTATTTAACGAGACCCTCGTAGCTTCACTTTCTTTCCCTCTCTTGCAATGACACCAGTATGCTACTGACTGGACATAGTTATAACCAATGACACGTCGGCTTTAAAGGGAAGTTCTGATTACTTCTGATGGCTCACTGAATCGTTACTCAACTGTGGCTTATACCGCCATGTCGTATATATCACAAGCTAGACGTGGCCAGAGCATTGGTCTATGGTAAGCTGCTTACAGTTAGACAAATTCCAGAAACTGTGCAAATTCACAGAAATGCAATTACATTTTAATGCCACCCAAGAAAGGCGGTTTATTGCATATGTATTAGAAGAAAACATTTTACTCGAAAGCAGAAGCTCTTTTATAATATAACTTAATAGACAAATATGTTTAGAGCTATTTCGATACGAATTTTAATTCCAGCATAAATGTAGAGAGAATTTGTCGGATTAAACGTTTTTATATTTTCAGTATAATATTATATTATGTGTACTGTAAAGCTTTACACGTTTCTGTGATTCGAAGGATAAAGTTAAAGCTTTTCTTATGGCAAGAATCCTTTAACTAAATAAATTATGCTTATTTCAAGCCATATGTGCAGCCTTTTCTATAATAGGCAATAAGAATTTGGAGATAAATCTAAAGAAAGTTAAAACGTGGCTTTTCTACCAGGTAAGCTGTATCTATCCTTCTCCCTCCCCCACCTTTGCTTACTCCTCATTACAGCGCCACGTCTCTAGCCCCGTATTACAAAGCTGCCAGCGTTCATTGGTCAGTACTTATACCTCATCCTTTACGAGACGGTAAATTATGTAAATTTTGCAAAACCAGACGGAATAATACAGTCTTGATTAGACAGCAGAATAAAATGGAACGGTGGAGTGGAGTCCACCTGGAAGAAGAAGAAGAAGAAGAAGAAGAAGAAGAAGAAGAAGAAGAAGAAGAAGAAGAAGAAGAAGAAGAAGAAGAAGAAGAAACGCAAGACCTCGAAACTCATGGATGCCAGAAATAGGAACTGAGATGAGAGCAAGAAGACTGGAAGAAATGGAATGCATGGATAAGATTGAGTGGAGAAAGAAAATTCTTTAGACACAGAAAAATGTGTAAACATTGAAACTCTGTATATAAGTAAATAAATAGAAAAGTATCACTGTAGTTGATATCCACATGTAACAATGCGGTTAGAAAACAGGCAGATCATGAAAGAAAATTCGTAGGTATTGTTGATATGCTGCAAATTTCTGGGACATTACACATAGTTCAAACTTATACCACGTCTAATGATGCATTAGGTCAAATCTGCCAAAACTTTGGCGTTGGGTGCAGTGTGCCTGCCTCACATTCAAGAGGTGCCAAGTTCGAATCTCGGTAAGGGATACGATTTTTCCGAGGTTTTCCCGTATCCTGAAAAATGAATGCCGCGCAACTGTAAACTACCTAACTGGCTAAAGAACCTTATACCTTAGAAAAAGGGTATAATATTTCGCAGTGTTGCATGTCTCCTCTACAGGAGAACCGACTGCCTTGTCTCATTCCCGGATAATGTCCTACATAGACGAGACATTCTGTTAACATGGACAACGAGTTTGTCACTGCAGTTTTAATACATCTATTGTGAATGTCTTATTAGAACATTAGATTGTAGGCTAGATGCCTATTTTATGTATATGAATAAACTGAATATATACTTCGGAGATATTCCTTATATTCCTCCATTCTGTGAGTTTTGCAATGCTTAAACATTTCTCAAATGGAAGGTCATTATTCCCTTTTTTGTCTCTTGGCCATGTAAAGAGAATCGAATTTTAAAGCCTTCATATAACGACCAGCTTTAAAAGATTTGACTATCGCTCAAAGTCTACTGTATTGCCATATTTCCCTTGCACCTACAAGGAAATTAGCACTAAGATAATTTCTGTAAATGTGATCTCTTTCTGCAAATGTTATGTGATCATAACGTTTTATTATGAATTAAAATAATAATGTAGTTATTAAAAACTAATTAATCTTCCAAAAACAAAACCAGAAAAGATAAGGAATATTTATATAACTTTTAACCTTACAATTAAAAAAGAAACCAACTGTTCCTGTAACCCAAAATAAAAATAACTATATAAAAACGTCTTCTTGTGGTTGATGCTTTTCCACCCTCTCAATATTTGGGGGAACATTAACCACAGAAACAAGTTTCAGGGCACACGTGGGGTTATCATCAGACAACTTTGCTCTTAGACGGCACTTGGTCAAGTTCATTAACGAAAAAAATTTGTTCGCAGATGTATGTATGTACTGCAAAACATACGCAACAAATTTAGGAAATTCTGGGTATGTTGGTGGATTAAGGGCTTAAATAGAACTGACGATTTTATTACCACAATGTGCCTTTTCTTAGATCTGAAACACAGCATGAATCAATAAGTTATAGTTGAAATTCATGTTGAACATTTTCGGGATCAACAGAATAAGGAAAGGAAAAGAGATCCAGTTTAGATTTGAGAGTTTCCAAATCTGATAATCTTGCAGCAAACTCCTCGACGAGTGTATCCAATAAGTCTCATAACTTGTTAATTTCTGTGCTTATGTTAAGGGACTGCAAATGTGGAAGTGGCTTCGCTTTTCCCATGGTACGCATGCTGTACAGCCTGGATAATACTGTCCCAAGCAGAGCAAGCAGGTGCTGCTGTTACGGGCAGTGTGGACCTGCTAAGCTCCAAAGCGCACGCTTGCATTCAAACGCACCGTTTGACATCACTGGTGTAGAGTATACAAGTCAGGAATCTTCCTCCGTATCCCTTTCAGAATAAAATAATTGAGAAGGATTCGTCTCTGTTAATAAAATTCACCGTAGAGAGCAATTGTTCCATCCTTTTTGGTGAGTTTATGGCCATATGGCACGTTACCTAGAGGTGTATTGACCTCATTAAGCCTAAGCAATTTGATTACAAACAAAAAGTATTGCTGTATATATTCTAAAATATATCAGCATTCACATTAACGCTTCCATTGCCAATGTTGCAACACTGTCGTATTTCATGGTAATCAGGTTATCTGCAATCACATTTGCTTACTTCTCCCTCCAAGTAACATGTATGTGCTCTAGTATATGCTTGAACTCTGAACAGTCTATGCCTATGGCTTTGATCCCAGCCTTAGATTACTATTTTATATTTCTATGTATGTGTTTTCTTTCCCTATTACCTATCTATACCGAGAGAACAAAACACTTACGAACCGGCTGCGCGATGGTTTGTCTGTCCACATTCTTGGCACTCGCCGTCTGCTACTATTATAGAAAGGCGCGGATGAAACCATACGACATTTTTAAAACTACTTTTAGAAGATTTGCTTACAAATTTTGTGAAAGTAGATGCTGAAACTGATCACCGTCGCTAATTGGAGATCTGAGAAACCTTTCTCTGCTAATGGTGCACCGTACACCAATTTTTTGTCATGGAGGAGTATTAGGTTCTCAGTTATAGGGCCAATTTTTCTTGAGTCAAGACTTGACGTCCGTACATAAGTGAACACAATTTTGCCCCCTTTTTTAGAGCATTGACGGATATGGAGCGTGATTTTGCCGTTTTTCAAGAAGACTGCAAAATTATTCGGCCAATCTTTCCATGACAATTGGAAGTGTGATTCAAGACAGAATTATTACTAGAGGTCTGTGGCCTCGGTGCCGCAAACTAACTCCCTGCGATTTCTATCTCTGGGGTAACTTAAAACATAAAGTGTACAAGAGAAATCTACACCCTCTGAAAAAAGTAAGACAAACTATCCGCCAGAGAATTGCCAGCATTTCTCAACGTGAACTACGGCGAGTGATGGATAGTTTCCTAAAGAGGTGCCAAACATATATGGACAACGACAGTGGTCAGTTTCAGCATCTCCTTTCATAAATATGGTAAGTAAAGCCTTGAAAAGAAGTTTTAAAAATGTTGTATGGTTTGATTCACGCCTTTCTATGATAGCGGCAGACGGCAGCGTGCACCGAGGACGCGGACAGATACAACACTGCTCAGTTGGTTCGTAAATGTTTTGCTCTCCCATTAGTAGGCAAGTGGAAGTAAAGTGACGCCGGCCACACGCCTGTTAGGGACGCTCAAGGTCAAGCTACATCACTTCACAGCTTCTAAATACGTGGCCCGATGACAACAAAAGCCCGATTGCACACAGTTCTACAAATTATTCACGTGCTTCTCTACAAGAAAAAATTGGTGAAACGTTCAGAAATTCGCTGGAACTTCACCTTGACTATAAAAGCCAGCCGGCAAGTGTTGAGAAGGCAGTGATGAAACAATTTTGTGCGTTTTGTGTCAAGGTAACGATAAGACAGAACAGCTGTAACATGCAAGGTCACGACGAATTGTAGATTGTGATGAAACAGAACTGTGTTTTTCTGCTGAAGTTTTGGAAGAGAAATAAAGTGACAGAAAAGGTAACTTGACTTGTCATTTGTCACAATATATAGGTATCATATTGCACACAAAAATTCAGTGTCGCGATTTCAAAGGAAAATGGATATCTTGAGGGTCCATGGAAAAAATAAATAAGCTTAGAGAAAGGTCTCTGTGTGTGAACAGCATCGCCCAAAAACGAAATGTGCACACCAAACCACGTTACACATTAATTTTTTTCTTTCTTTCTTTTTTGTTTTTGTTTGCTTTTTCTTTCTTTCGTTTTCTTTTTTTTTTTTTCTTTTTTCTTTTCTTTCTTTTTTTTTTTTTTTTAATTCTTAAATTTTCTTAAAAGTTTCTAACGATTTTGATCAAAATATCACATACTTAAGAAACTTAGAAGGCAAATAAGATGAATATATCTTGAATTTTTTGGGAATAGCCTGTTAAATCTTCTTCATTCAGGAGGAATTTAGTACAACTGGTAGACCATACACCTCAAACATATAGATCCATTTAAAACGTTCACACAATTTATTTCAAATAAAATTTTTGTGGCATCAATTAATTATTTCCGACATATCCATCCTTAATATTGGTTGAAATGTTTCAGTACTCGTCATTTTTAAAATGCCGTCGCTACTCTGTTATTTCTCACAATTCATGGAAGGAGAATTTAGCGATTAGCTTAAACATGTCTCCCCTGTCCCCCTTGTACCCATACTAAAATGCGCAATAACATTATTTCTGCAAATATTTATCTCGATAAGCATGAAGTATGTAGAAAGGTAAACTTGCATAAAAACAGCTCGCAGAAGCTATTAAAATGAACTATAAGAGGAGAGGAAGACATATAAATGATGTAACACATAGATATATTCTTTCATTGTATTTTTACTTTTTATACTGCCTATAGTAAGGGAAGTATTGTATTCGACCCAAAATTTCTATGTCGAGATTTCACCGGAAATATATATTTTGAGGTCCCTGAGTCCAAAAAACAGCATTTTTAGGAAATGGTCTGTGTGTGTTTATGTCTGAATAGCGTAACTCAAAAACGAAGAGTCGGGTAAAAATAAAAGTTGGTTTTTAAGTTTAATATCTTTCAAGAATACGGCACAAAGATGTTAAAGAAAATTCCTTCACCCTAAACTACGCCTTAGATGGACAATTGTTCGGAAACTGTGATATTCTCAAAAGCGGCTCTTAACGATTTTGATTAAAATGTCACATGTTCAAGATATTTTCATGGCATATGAAACGTATATTTTTAAATTCCTGGCTATGGGCCTATAGTACTGTTTACTCTTGATGACTTTTGCATAACTGCTAAACCGTAAGAGATAGACCAAATCTTACTATACAAAACACGTAGATCTCCTTAAAACACACAAGCAATGTCCAAATGCAGTTTTTGTGGAGTAAACCATTTCGGAGATATTCTTGTGATTTGTGTGAGTGTGCAATACTTATACTTTTCTCAAACGGAGGGTCGTTATTCACTGTTTAATTTTTGGCCACGTAAAGAGAACGGAACTTCAAAGCCTTCATATAGCGACCAGCTTTAAAAGATTTTACTGTCACTCAAAGCTTACTTTAATCCCAAATTCCCCTTGCATCTACAAGAAAATTAGCAATAAGATAATTTATACAAATATTTACCTCAACTAACATGAAGAAGATAGAGGGATAAGACTTTTTAAGAATAGTTAGTACAAGAGTAGATAAAGTTACGTGCGTGCAACACTTCAGACTTTTTTAACAGCTTTTATTTTGCGTTGTTTAAGTTAGACCGTTTGCCAGTTCTGTTGAATGGTGTTTTCTTAAGGACCATGCTGGTTTCGATTGTCGCACGTTGGTAGACCCTGAGGCAGCCTGAGCGCGTCAGAATCGAAGTATATTGGTCTGCGATAAAAAAAAATATTCATTCAGGCTGTTCTATTGTCTGCCCATGGAAGAATGAATTCGTGATGTAATTATACTAACGAGTTAGAAAAAATGCTAAAGGTAACATAGCTGTCTTTAACGCATGAAGAATAGCGGATCTGATTCAGGTCTAAAACAGCTTTTGAAGTACATAGTTTGTGATCACAAATACTAAATACTGCGCTGGTTTTGATTGGTCTGCTTCCAGTTGCAGCACCGTAGATTGGTCGTTTTAAAGCTATCGATCTTCCGTGTTTACGCCCCTGTCACACAAATGCATATGTAATCGTATTTGGTAAGTTTAAATGCATACGTTTGTGACTAACCCAGTGGATCTCCGTCAAGTTGCAGCATTTTCGGAAATTATCCCAGTACTTCGCTATTATAAATAATAATTAGGACTTACCTGCCCAGAAAACTATCCTCGCTAATAACACGTTTCGAATCCTTGAATCCAGGCGTCATAAATTTCCCTAGAAGTAGTTAATGTTGTTCTGAATGAGGAAGTTAACTGTTTTTGAAACGAGTCCTTCATCTTCATCAATTGTCAGTGAAAGTGACCCACCAGGCAATCAGTTTGAGATTGTCTCGGCTATAAACTTATTTCAACGCTTTGAAGGTGAATGTTGTGGACATAAGAAGCAAAACAACTAAGTCTAAGATAATAATTCACCTAAAAGTAAGCGAGCCAAGGAAAATACTTAGCATACGAGAATAAATCAATTGGTCAGCATAAGAAATACAATATAATTTAAGTAATTATATAACTTCAAACACATAAGCCTAGGCCTATGTGTTAAGTGGTCCTCGTGTACATGGCTGTTAAAATTATTATGTTATAAATTTAGGTTTCGTTGTAACTGTAAATACATTTTTTGTATATTTGTGTATTTGTATTTAGGGCGAAAATAAATGTTCAATTCAATAAAAAAATAGAACTTGAAAATATTAGTTTAAGAATTGGTTAAGGGTTCTGTTTACTCATTTAATTTTTTGGCTTGTAAAATTGTTTATTATGGCATTCAAAAAGCAAAATTATGTGCTGCTTTTATAAACTAAATTTTGAAAACGAATTAATAGGATTTTCCTTAAGCACATGATATATTTTTGGAAGTCGAAAGGGATTGTTGCTAGATGATCCAAAGAATCATATATAAATTATTCATTCACGTTAATCCAACCTGTTGATAGCTTCCCATGGACAATAGCTTCTGGATAAAAGTTTTGGTGTTTAGGAGGTAGTTCACATTACTACATAAGTTATCACATACCAACAAAGTGCTTCTTTTCCAAAACGTTTCCGTTCAAATAAGTATCATTTAAAGTGAGGGAATTATGCAAGGACGCAGTAAATACAGGGAACACGTGTTCTGTGTCTCAAAATTATGTGCCTAGAGAAAACAACATATACCCAAGTAAGAGTACAACAAAAGCAGATGTTGGGATAATACGCTTGAAGCAATAATAAGAGCCTGAGCACATGTATCATGATCAATTTAAACTGCGCACTTGAGAAAAATGATGTAAAGTTAGTAAAATCTATTACTGCGATGCCAAATTTTGGGAAGCTTTATACGTAATAGTATTTAATTTTGTATTGAGTTGAACCAATGTTGAAGTGTCGACAAGTTGTTATTTGCTGAAACTATGGTTTGCGAACTGTTTACATGGAGGGACTGAAAGACTAAAGGCATAACATAATGTTAACATAGGTGCTTCCACTAGCTAACGCACCTAAAGTTTATCGTTTAAAGTAATCGACTGTGATAATACCAAAAATAAACAAAAGTGTGCTCTTTCATGGCCATCCAGATTGTACAACAAAAAGAGCGCTATACTAATACAGTGTAAGTTATAACCAGTAATTCTTGGTAAAACAAAAACGTGTTTCATGTGAAAATACAAATGTGAAAGAAGTATACCAAATAAACTAAATGTAGGGATATGCAGGGCTTGTCAAAGAAAGGCTCAGTAAAGCGCAAGAAAGAAGGACAAGAGGAAGCGAAAGACGTGGTTTGACTAGACTAACGCTTCCCGCTAGCGAATCATGCACTGGTAAGCATTTCCTGGTAAAGCTGCAAGTGGGACCACGAAAGAAAAAAGTACATGCTAGAAGAATAAAAAAGTAACACCCTAGATAAATCACCGCCGACCGCAGGCTTGTGTAACGACTAAGGTAATTAATTGCATTTACTTACGTGCGAAGTGGTATTCATACTTTTTGCATGCATCCTTGGCAACAAAAGACAATGCGGCCACATACGCGGCAGCAAAGCAGTATCGACGGCACGTCAACCAGGTCCACTGTGTACATTGCCTAGGCGAATGTGTCTCAAAATATGTGTATGTGTGTATCTGTGCCACTTTTCTCTTGTTGTGTTGCTATGCACGCTTTCCTCGCGCTCTACCACCCTTCCTCAGCAGCAACGTTTGCACTCTCTTTCTCTGTTGACAACATTCACAAGATCCAAAAACGTTTCGCCCGAGTTGTGTGTTGCTCTTCCGTGGGTGGTACATGGAGCATGCAAGTCCTTGACCCTGGCTTTGGGATCAACGAGTTTTAGGATACCAGAGTACTATAACGGCTTTAACAATATTCTGTTTAAGACTCCGCCTTTTAAATTGTTATTTTACTGCTGTTATGTGCCTACCATATGTGTACTCCACTTTTTTTGGTTCACGTAAGATCTTAAATTGGCTTATAGATGAAAATATGCAGTATTCGTGTCATTTTAAACATCTCAGTTGTAACTAAATGAGAATGCTTGAACATGTTCAACCAATTATTTAATAACAAATTCCCCATATAATAACATTTCAGGATTGGCAAATACCTGAGCACATGCTTTAAATGAGTGAGAATAAGATCTAGAATTAGCACAACTATGTGACAAGTGCGAGGTTAGGCCCCACCTTTTATTAGATTCTCACATTACGGTAGCAGGTTTTGTGAGATTCCCTTGACAGAAGAAGATGGCGACACTGAATTTAATCCACAATAAGATATTAGAGGTGATTTAGCAATGCCTGATTTAGGTATCGCTGCATAAGAAAAAAGATTCTTATAGATGAAGTTAACCGAACGAAAGGTTGATAATAGAACCCTAAATAAGGCAGTTTAAATTAATCTTACTATTTGGGTTTTCTCTGCTTCTTGTGTCTCTTACTCTGCCCCTTTCATTTATTTGTTTTTATGTCTGCTACAAGTACACTCACAGGTAAATTTGCATAGAAAAACGCATCATGTTCAACCCCAACCATTTTCGAGCTTTGCCATGAAGCGCCATAGCGAAAGGAATCTTGGGACCAAAGAAAACAATGGTTTGGTGTTTAAAATAGTTAACAAAGTTTCCTGTATCGAGAAAGTAAAAGGATGCTCTAACCCTTGCCGCATAACACATATTCGATTTATCTCAGTAACTTAATATTATTAGAATTACTGTTAGACTACGTTTGGCTTTAATTTTAGTACAGCTCTTAAAATTGTGTTGTTTAGGTTTCTCCATTTCCCCTTAAATTATCGCCTAGTCTTCAGGTATTTGAATCACATTGATTCCCCTTCTGTAATACGATAGCATACAAGCAGCCAAAACACCAGTTAAAGCGTATCCCATTACATAAAAAATACATAAGGTATTAGTGTAGAAAACAAGTGAAACCGCTAAAGAAATGTGTTGTAATACTGCTGAGAAGTTAATCCGGTAATCGAAGCAAGAAGCAGAACTAGGGCAAATTCTTTCCAGTGCTGAAATCGTAAAGAATACTTAGCAATAACGAACCATTCTGGTCGACTAAACTATGCCTGGAGGGGGTAAAGTAAGCAGTCCAGTTACACGAGTAAATAGGCATACATAGCAGAAATAAACACTAAAGGAAAATAACACTGAAAATAGAGGAGAAGAGGAGGGAGGCGAAAATAAGTTAGATGTATACGTCTGTGCAAGCCAATAATAGATCTCTGAATCAGTGTTCACTATTGGCTTTGAAAAGGGATCACAGGATCTAATCCAGTTGAAGCAACGCTGCGCTCTTTAAGAAACAGAAAATAAACTTACCATTTGCCTCAGTGAATATTTTAAAACGAGATTCTCAACTGAAACGATATTTGAACAGAAGTGAAGGTTTGGGAGGTGCAGTTAGTTGAATCTAACTTTTTGAGATGACGATAACTTGGGAATGGATTTTATATGCTAAAACACTTTAAAATATGTTTTATGTAAGATAAATATAAAAAACTTCATTAAAATGTAAAAATATTTTGTTTCAATGTTACAAAAACTGTAAATACTAATGTGCAAAAAATCATACACGGATCCTGCTGAGGCAGTGGTCGGCAGTTTTGCAGTCCAAACCGATGTCAGTTATCTCGAAACAATACACGATACCGGGGTAAAGGATATTTCAACATCACACGAAGATAGTCTTGCATATTTCATCAAAAGCACACACATTTTCAGTTTAACCAACGTCTGCTTTCCCTTCCAAAATCTTGGCAATTTTACACACAGTATGAAAGCCACCATGATTTTTTTTTTTAAACTGTCTCTGTTAACAAGCTGTTTGTTGCTTCTAATTGTTTTATAGAGTGAAATAAAATACTCAAATTTGCAGATATGTAAGGCAGTTCATTTTAGTGTACTAAATTATTTGCATAATACGCAGCTGCTTCTAACCATATTCCCCAGTGAGTAACTATGGATCTACGTGGAAGTGTAGGATCTGGATGTCTTACTATCAACAAATCAATTCTTGCTGGCGCTTTCATGGATACCTTTTTGCTATTTGAGAACATTTTGTCTAGTTTAGAATACAATGTACATACCTACTCACATATTCTGTGTAAACCATGTGCTATACAAGTTACGCATATCATGTGTGGGAAGTCTGCAGAAAGACATTCGGCTGCCTTCTTCATATGTATATGCAGCGCAAGCCGTAAGTAAGAGTAAAACATCAGAGTTCCCACATTCGATCATAACAACTACAGAGATTCACTGAATAGCGAGCCATTGTTATATGGTTCGATGCTGATATTTTCCTACCTGCTAATAGATAACACCGTTTGAAAAGTATTTCATAATTTTATAGCACACCTACCACAATATTTCCCACTTTCCTACGCTAGAATCTCTGATTTGTCAATGCTTACCCAATTGTTATATTTTCACATTCTGCTCTGATCTTTCTTAGCATTCCTTCACACATACTATTTTCAGTGTCAAATCTTAAGGTGTTTCAAAATGTTTATATTTTTTAAGAAAACTTATGAACCCTGGATTTTTCAATTTATATAACGGAATAATTTTTACATAAACGTGCATATTATTCAGAACTTCTTGAAATTAGGGTAAGTGAAGAGTAAGCAGCTTCACCTAACAGAACTTCTCTAGAAGTTGTATGTGAAGCAGCCATTCTACCAGGTGGCCCACTTCATCTGGCATCGACGTAAGTAGATAACCCCGCATACGTTAAAACAGTTGCAAAAGTCCACGGCGCGATAGAGCCATAGAGAGGACAGTGACGTGTTCTTCCTCTTAGTGAAGGCGTAAGGTGAGCGGCAGTTGAACTAGCGTGTGTAGCCCGTGATATTGGACAGTAACAGTAAAAGTAATCCCAAAGTCTCACTTAACTTACAGGATCTTCATTTTCCAGGGAATAAACTCACTCCTGTATAAGGTGCTATTGTCTAACATTACGGATTAGAGATTGTAAAGTACAAGCATGACGGCACGTAATGTTTCATTGGCGTTTGTTCGTTTCTTATGTATGATATTGTATTTTTACTATTATTATTATTATTATTATTATTATTATTATTATTATTATTATTATTATTATTATTATTATTATTATTATTATTATTATTATTATTATTATTATTATTATTATTATTATTATTATTATTATTATTATTATTATTATTATTATTATTATTATTATTATTATTATTATTATCATCATCATCATTATCAATATCATTATCATTATCATTATCATTATTATTATCATTATTATTATCATCATCATTATTATAATTATTATTGTCATGATCGTCGTCATCATCATCATCATCATCGTTATTATAGTAGTAGTAACAGAAACATACGTTCAATAGACAATCTAGATGGATTTCGTGTAATAGAACAATATTATAATAATTTGTCAAATTATTTATAGTTAAACGAACAAATATATACTTCTAATCAGCACGAAGGTATCTTATTACTCGCAAGTCGAAAGAAGAGACAAACTTTATCCCCAGATTTAAACACTCGACCTCTACAGTACTAAATCAGAACACTTCCCATTACACCAGAACGAACTATAGATCCGTTGCGCTTATTTTGTGCATATGCAAGTATGCATATTCAAGTTTTGAATTCATCTGCAAAATCGTAGAAGTTTGGAATATTCAGTTTGGGTTCCCTTATTTCGACCATTCTAGCGCCAAGAAGCGCACGCACTAAGCGTGTGAGTGAGAGGTAAATATTACAACAATGGGGTAACAAAGTGGCAACGCTGACACGTAAACGAATCTTATTCGCAGCAGAGCAGAACTCTTCCCTTTTGAAAAAATATAGTAGTTAACTGGTTCGGCTACCGAGGGTAAGGGAGTAGCCCTAGAAGAGACCCTGTATAAGTAACTCGCCCAGACAGAGATTCGAACTCCGGACCTCTTGAGTGTGAGGCATACACGACATTGCCACGTGGGTGGGAGGACTCGCGGTAATAGGGGTGTTAATATGTAAATCAAAGGTTAGTAAAAGGTATAACAATAAAGAAGTTTATGTTTGATATTTGTGCCTATTAGCTATACACAGTTGCAGAGGCCGAACCAGGTTTTCTTTAGGGAGGAGCTAACACGTTTTCAAACATTCGTTACTGTCAATGAGCAAACTTGATTCACTAACAGGTACTCCAAGTATTGAATAATCAGAATATTGATATGAGTGCATTGAATAATCGGAATAAGCTCTTAGTTGAACAGCATAGGAAACCTGAGGTTTACTTTCTCATTTTGTACGGGCCGTATGCCTTCTAGGTAAGCAGGCAATTCAGAATGAGAATGAAGGATCCTCAATCAGAATCAATTATATTGAATAGTTCAACGATATAGCAATATATGATACCTCTAAAAGAGCACTTGTAAGAATTGACTGTTCTTCGTGTAGCTTCACCTGGTATTCAGAATGACTTAATTTCAAGTGTGAGTGCCATCATGACATATGGAATCAAAAAAGACATTTCTGATGCCTTCATTGTTTCATTAATATTAAATGAAACATATGGCATTAATAGTGAACAACAACTCTCTACCCTTCGTTTCATAAATATTTGCGGAAATGTTGAGAGAGATTTGTTTGAATTAGAGGTGTAGGTTCTGACAGAAAAGCATATTCTCTTTTGAATCATGCTCTCAATATTATGAAATATTTCTTTCGGACAATTTCTTTTAGGTTGGTCATACTCTAAAGAATTTTACAATAATGTAAGATTGGGTTATATACCGGAGTTTGATTGTCAGACTACGCCACTGATTTGTACGGTCAACAGCAAAAAAAAAAAAAGAAACCTAACAGTGACTTCCCATTTGAGGAAAGTCTAAGTATTTTAAAACGCAGATTTACTACAAGGAATATCTCTGAAATACTTGACTCCAAATAAAATAGTGTATTTAACAAATTCTACATGTCATGTGTAGTAAAGCTTCTGATAATGTTTCAGTTTAGCATCATGCAAAAGTCATTCAGAAGGAAGAGGCCTTCACAGGCTATACCCAGAAAATTAACGTACGCATTTCATTCGTTATGTAAATAAATTCAACATGTACCTACTATTTTAATCAAAATTGTTAAAGTCATAGTTGAGAAAAGAATAAGAACTTTCGAAAGTTTTCCTTATAAAAATAGTTTGGGTAGGAGGATTTCCTCGAAAGCTTTCGTGTCGCATCTTTGGAAGGTATACTGTACTTAAATGCCTACTTTGCACCCCACCCCCCGCTCACCTCCCCCTCCCCCGTTCACCCCCTCCCCCATACATGCACACTACACTTACACTCAAGGATGTTTTTTTTTTTTTTTAAATTCCTTTTTGGATTTACGGACATAAGAATATATTGAATTTTTATATGGAATAAGTGTCTACCCTCTGCATCTACTACGTACATGGTAGAGAAAGAAATAATATTCTATATGAATCGTTTTTAGAAGTGATAAACGGTAAAGTTTAGAGGTCACCTAAATGCTATACATCAGAGTTTGTTTCTTTATCCTTATAAAATTGCTATTTTAAGTTGTACCCGTGTATTGCAAATTGATAGTAGCAAAGTAAAGTGCATCTAAAGAACATGTGAATGCCTGAGTGGTTACAGTCTCCCAGCACACGCTGCTGCTGCGCATGTTTGGTCTAGCCTAGCCTTATAGCACCACGTGTTGTAATGTCCAGGGTGTAATACATAGCGTGGCATGTTTGGCAAGAGTAAGGGAGCAGGTTCGAATCCTGTCTGGTTCAAGTTTCTCTTCAGCTCTTACAAAAGAACGATCCCAAGGAACAGGGTTCTGGTTTTTTAAAGCTTATGTGCGGGTTAATTTTAGAATGTGGCGATAGTTGCTTGACTACTCTTTTCTCTCTCTCTCTCTCTCTCTCTCTCTCTCTCTCTCTCTCTCTCTCTCTCTCTCTCATCATATCACATATCGTAAGCCAAAGCTTGGTTTAATATGTGCCACTACCTGCTCAAAGACAGCACATTTTAAGTGGAACCTAATACCACAGTTGTGTCGTAAGTAATTCATAGCCTGTATGTCTTGCTCTATGTGTACCATTATGCTCGTACATGGTGTATTTTGAGTGTTAGAGCAGTGAGAGATATGAAACCAATGATCAGCGAATGTCAAGAAACGTGAACCGCGCTGTGTGTTTAAGGGGAGTCGAAATGCCCTATCTTGCCAATATTAAAGTTTGTCCTATTATCTCAGTAACTTTTAAGAGTGAGTGAGTGAGCGAGTGAGTGAGTGAGTGAGTGAGTGAGAGAGTGAGTGAGTGAGTGGGTGAGTGAGAGAGTGAGTGAGTGAGTGAGTGAGCGAGCGAGTGAGTGAGTGAGAGAGTGAGTGAGTGAGTGAGTGAGTGAGTGAGTGAGAGAGTGAGTGAGTGAGTGAGCGAGTGAGAGAGTGAGTGAGTGAGTGAGTGAGTGAGTGAGTGAGTGAAAGTGAGTGAGTGAGTGAGTGAGTGAGTGAGTGAGTGAGTGAGTGAGTGAGTGAGTGAGTGAGTGAGTGAGTGGGATTTGAGGGCCCGTCAACAACTAGGTCCATTGGGCCCGAAATCAAATTTTCAAGCCTATTATTCGAGATATCGAGCTAAATTTTTCATGGTATTTTAGAATACCTTGGCAGTTGACTGATAAAAAATAAAAGTAGACACATATAAATATTTTCCCTTTATAATATAGATGTATACTTTGACAAAATAGACTTGGTTTACTGTTCCTTAGTACATACTATCGGTATTTTATGATAAAATGATCATCTGGTCAGAAAAGTGTGGGGTACTTTTCCAAACAAGGCTTTGAGCTGCAGAGGCCAACAGTTCCCTCGATGTAATGGGCGTGTTTCAAACTGCAGGTAACGAATTTAAAAATTCAGACTCTATTACAAAAACCCAATAGCAAAAAGGTGTATGACTTTCGTCACATGGCTGCGCCGTAGCCGAGTGGTTAGACCATTCGCTTCTGACCAAAGTGGCCCGGGTTCGATCCCAAGCAACCACATTTGGGATTCGTGATGGACGAAGCGGCGCTGGGGCGGGTTTCCTCCGGGTACTCCGATTTTCCCCGCCGGTGATCATCTTCATTCCATGCATCATCAGTGTCACCGCCTGTGCTGCGCTGTGTAATAAAAGCGGGTGTTAAACACTACAAATTAATCAAACTGTCGTCGCATCAGTGCGTAGAAATTTTGTGGGCTGCCAGTGCAACGTTGGTTTATTTTTCCCTAAATATCTGAACAAAAGTAATATCAGGCATTACGCACTCTACTTGTAAGAGACTAAGGCAATATTCAGCTGCTTATAAAACAGGTCTCATTAGCTGACAAATGCAAAACAATGAATGCAACATAATCCTGGTAACTCGACTCTCGACAACCCAGTACTCCGTCTGTAATAATTTCTATGGTCAACTATGTGGTATGAACAGTACAGGTAAAGTTAATTACTGTACGTATACAGCCTACTGCATTCCCCCTCACAGTAACAAAAGAACTGGCCGCGTTTTCATCTTCAATATCTAGTTAGAACATAAGCACCCAGTAGATCATTGTCACGAAATCAAAAGTACCTATTCGTATGTCGCTAATAATGTGGATATATAGCACAAACACTTGTTTGAAGGTTTACTGCTTCACCCAGTACGTACTTGGAAGTTACAGCGCCCTTTCTCAGATTTCAGGCTTACTGTTAGTGTTGTGTTGAGTTGTGTTTGTGCCAGTAAAAATATTGAACGAGAAGAAAAGGCGATAAGTTAACATGACAATGGAAATTAAATTGAATGTGTCAAAGAACTGGACAAAGAACATATTAAGTAAAATTTTAAAAATATGTTAGACTTTTCTGTTTTCCTCAATTGTAAACATGCATTTATGTAAGTTGCAGTATTATACTACGAGTTGTGAATAACAGACCCCTTATTCCATGAAACTCGACATTTCAGTAACTAGACACACTCTCAGTCCCCATTAGGTCGAGTTATCGATAATTTACTGTACTTTAAATGTCAACCGTATATGCTTCAAATGAGCCCTAGAAAAAATGTATATAAGCTGCTTATGTGATGGACATCTGCACCTTAATGTTTTGTAGTTTTTGTGTGTTTACTGTTACACCAAGCTACAACTATTTTGATTATGTTCTACAAGAATTCTTATAGTTTACAGTCTGGTTAATTACACTTTCCTGGAGGCGTAAAGAGTGTTGCGTCATGTAATCAAGGAACTGTCATGACTTAACGATGTATTTTCATTCTTCTCTTTGCTTACTACGCACAGCTGTTGACTTGCTCAGAAAGGGACCAGACTTGAAATAGTAGATACCGGAGAAGACAGAAGGAATGGAATTCCATGTTGGTAGACCACGAGTTTTGTTCCCGGCGAGTGCATGTTTAAGTAGTTGCCAAACCTGTTTCTGAAACAAGCTTTCATTTCGATCTGTTGTAATTGTCTGCCATTCTTTTATTAACACTACTTCCAGTTACTTATGTAACAATTTTATTGTTGCTTTTATTACAGAGTTATTTTAAGAAAATGAATCAATTAAGACACATATAGCCGTAAAATATGGCACAGAAAACGAGTGACACGTTTGTACTCATAATTGTAAGTATACTAATCCACCGGTATTTCATTTCAAAATTCAATCTAAATAGCCGTTCGTTTTATCTGAGAGGACAAGTCTGTGAAAACTGTCAAAAATCCTGGAAATTCAGATTTAACGCAGCAATGAATATTAGTGCATCTAAAGGTTATGGGTGAGTAATGGTGCAGATGGTAAATGATCAAAGGTACCACCTAACATGGAGTGCAGCTTTTAAACCCTAAGATAACCTCTCTAAGCTTAAAGTTATGGTAGTTTCTTCGTGATAATGTGCGTTCATGATGAAGTGCGTAACTCTAGAATGTTATGTTTTTAATCAAAAGCGTAAGAAGTGCCTCTATACGTTACGTCTATAGATATATTTACAGTCAAAACGGTTATAGCGACATCGCTTTTAACGACCTATTGGTTACTATAACACGAAATCTAAAGGTCCCGTCTAAACCTATGTGAATACTATATTTAAAAAGTCGGTTAGTACGACATCGCATATAGCGACTTATCTTACAGAACGACGTACTTTTATTACATTTGCGAAGTAATGTATCGACTATAACGTCTAACGTTCAGTTTCCTTTGTTACACATAGCAATGTGCGAGTGACACCGTGCAAATTGATGAGGGGAGGGGGTGTAAAGTCTCCGCTTCTTTTCTGGAAATAAACAGGACAGTGTTGGTGATGCGAATGACACTGCACCTAAACACACACGCACAAAATGCAAATCGGAGAGATACTAGCCTGGCATTCCTATGGCCTTATAAATGCAAGGGTGAACCCGACCACAAGCTACAGCGCAACTTCCAGCAATTCGACACGTCTAAAATATCTCTGTAACGCTTATTCTCAAACTCCTGTTCTCTGGAGATTGTAGATTTCAAGTATGTGTGTTAAACAGTCAGTGCAAGGATCGACTTAAAGATGACCCAGAAAAAGATAAAAATATTTAATGTTGATTAAAAGTCACACATAATATGATGATTAAATGGTGGGAATTGGGCAGTGGCGGCTCGTGGATTTAGCGGATAGCATGCTGCATGTTCATTCAGTGGTAATATAAATGTTGCTGTTCTGCAATTTTTCATGCCAGTAAGCATGCTGATGACCTTGCTTTTGATGCTCGAAACTAGATTCTTGTCTAAAAGAGCATGGCGAGTGCCGAGGGTCGGTCCTGCTTCATTGTGTTCCTTAGAAAGCACTTGATCCACTTAAATGAAAAGAAGCAACGCTCCGGTTAGTCATAGAGATCGTGACGATAATCCTCAGGAGATTTGTTATTTCATTAAAAGCTTCAACCAGATTGTTTGAATAGAGCATCTTAAGTAGTGGTAATGCCCCACTCCAATGATGGAATTCTGGCTTTCATAAATAACTGAAAGCTCTCATTTTAATTTGTTCCAGTTTAGCATGGGGTATGTCAGCTCTGGAATATGCTCTGGAAAACTTCTCGAATATTATTCGAAATATTCTGTGTTAGACCTTACAAACATCAAGATGAGATATTGACTCAGGCTGATATTTCGCCTCTATTGTGATGCGATTGCACACCTCTTTAGCGTCAGCGATTTTGTTGCAATCCCTTCGCTTCCGCTTATTCCAATGTTGATCTTCGGTAGAGGCGGTATCCAAGTTCTTGCATGGTCCCTCGAACATCTGCACGAAGTTTTTCACCGAATGATTAACTTTAGTGCTATCAATTTCCCTCGCCTGCAGTTGTTGTAGACGATATTAACATGAGGCATTAAACTATGAAAAACATCCAACCAGAACATAAATGCTCTCTTCCCGTGTCTTTTGAAAAGGAACCCTCAAGTTGAAGAAAACATTCAATAAGTCTTTCTCTATATTCAAAAATATAACTCACTGTGTAGGACTTAAAATTCCATCTAGTGACAGAATCGGTAGCAATACGACGTTGACATTTTTTCGAGAACTGACATACGCTGGGGCGAGCGGGAGAAGAAAGCAGGAAATCCTTGTAGGGCGGGGAAAAACACTTTTGCTCATTTGTTTTGCGAAGCACCTTTCTCTATTAAGACATTTCATTGTTGGGCATCACAGTGTACATAGTGTGCCAGAGGGTAATGTTATCTTATTTTAGATTGTACGCTATTTATTTCCTTCATAACAACGGCGCCATCACATGTTTGTGTAATGATTTTGTTTGGTGTTGATTTGAAACGTCTGTTTAACTCTTTAAGCAGACACTCGGATAATTCTATGGCAGTCTGTCCATTAGGCTCAAAGAAACCTAAGACCTTGCGTAGATATCACTCGAAAACCAATAGCTGATGTTCTGACACATCTATAGCCTCATCTGCGATTAAGCTTACAAATTTTGTCTCCTTCAGTTCATTTATTTTGTTGTGGCAGACGTCCAGCATACACTGCAACGCTTCATTTTGTGTTGTTTTTAAGGTCCATTTAGCAACAGTACTTGTCTCCATGTGATTTTTTACAGCACTGTCGACACTAGCGATACTTTCGCCGGCCTTGCTTTAAACTGCAATATAAACAACAGCGGATTGTTTCAAACGTATTTGCATGACGCAGATATTAAGAAGCGCCATATTACTGCTACTAATAGGGGTCCATGGAGGAATATAATTTTGCACTTTGTTTACATTGCAGTTTAAAGTAAGGTCGGCGAAGGTATAGTAAATTATAAGTCTTAACAACACTCCAGAATTTTGAGATTCTTTTATCTCGTCGTGTCCCCTTAATGCCAATTCAAATGCACCACACAGCTTAATGCAATCTATTACTTCGACAAAATATACCTATTTCTTTCGATTTTCTCCCTTTTTACTTTCTCTACTGGTTGGTAGAGGAAGTATTGTATTCCACCCAAAAATTCGATGTCGAGATTATATGTTTTGATGCCCATGAATCCCCAAAAAACAGCATTTTTGGAAAAAGGTCCGTGTGTGTGTATGTGTGTGCCTGTCTGTCTGTCTATCTGTCTTTCTGTCTGTCTGTCTATCTGTCTGTCTGTCTATCTGTCTGTCTGTCTGTTTGTCTGTGGACAGTATAACTGAAAAACGAAAAGTCGGTTAGAAACCAAAGTTGGTATTTAAGTTCAATGTCTTTCAAGGATGGGACACGAAGATTTTGAAGAAAATAGCCCCATCCTAAACTACCGTTTACATGGAAAATTTTTCGAAAATTTCTATTTTCTTGAAAATGGCTCTAATGATTTTCATTAAAATTCCATATGTTTGAGATATTTTTATAACAAATGGAATTTATATTTTGAATTTTCTAGCTATAGCTATGTTATCCTGTTTAGTTTGGTTGAGTTTTGAATAACTCGTAAATCGTAAGAGATAGACAAAATCTTACTGTACAAGAAATGTAGATCTTGCTAAAGTACATAATTTATGTCTCAATAATTTGTTTTGTAGAGTGAACCATTTCGGAGATATTCCTTGTTTTGTGTGTCAGTTTCGAAATACTTAGAACTTTCGTGCAATGGAATATCGTTCATTTTTTATATGTTAAGCGCAAATAGAACGGGATCTCAAAGCTTTAAAAGATTCGACTATCGCACAAAGCCTACTGTATTCTAATATCCCCCTTGCACCTACAAGGAAGTAAGCAATAAGATAATTCGTACAAATGTTTATCTTAGCTAACACGAAGAAGGTATAGGAATAAGAGTTTGTAAGAATGGTTAGTACAAGAGTAGAGAAAGTCATGTGAGTGCAACACATCAGATTTTTAGTTTAAGAGATTCGGCATATGCAGAACATCATACATGAATGTTTACTGCACCAAGAGTAGTAAGGTCCAGAACGTTATCTAAATGTTCCCTAGTCGATATGTGCTTATTTGCGTATTCATTTAAATGACCTAGGTCCTTTATGCACTTTTTGACCAGGAATCATTACTTCTGAACAATAGTTAAGGAAAGCAGAAAAGGGTATTTCTAAATTCACAACCGCACATCCATGAATATTTTGCAAAAATGTCGCTATGAAAACGTCTTATGTAAATACCAGTAGCTTCTCTTCCCTTGGCTGTCTGAAAAATGTTAGTATCAGGAGCAGGTCTTCCAAGTCAAATAATGTGATTTTTTTCTTCAAAGGATCGCGAAGAGAATGGATTCTTTAACAGAGGCCACTGGATTCATTTCCGCGAGTTGTATTTAGGACGGGTGCTTGACAGCAGACCGCACACGTGCCAGCAAGCAGACCAGCGGAACGTGCGTCACTAACTGCAGCACGGTACAGTGTTAAATACTGTGAATAGGAAGGGAAGGGAAAAGAGGGTGAACCTATAACAAGGCTCTTCTGTGCTGCTGTCGACGACGCACGCTGCGTCTGTCCAGCACACTACTAGTAATAAATAACTTATGCATTATCAAAGCTCGTTTACAACTAAAGTGTTGTACAATATTTAAAGTTGGTTATTTCTGAAACTGTTTAGCGTGTTGCAGCATGGTAACACGTACGGAGGGACCGTCCCTGGAATTGTGTGTCTTACACTCAACGATTTGTACAATTAAGGACAGAGAAAAAATACAATCACCTTTCGAACTGAATTCTTTAAAAATCAAATGAGCGAGATCATCTGAGCACCAAGGTATTGAAGAAGCTCTACTTGCATGGTTTAAGCGGCAAAGAGCAAATAATGTGTCGATCAAGGGAACTATTATTCAAGCAAAAATCAATGACTGCGCATTTTGCATTTTAAAGTTGGAGCAAATTGTTAAAGAACTAAACAGCATGTGTGTGCTGTGATTGTAGAAAACTAGGAAATTAAATTCCAGCATATGTTATTTTTCAAAGCACAGAAGTGGAATAATAGTGTATTCACTATTGATGTTTTGTGGTTATGTGTGCAGAATATTTTCAATATGCTGGGTAGGTACAGTGCTTCGTATCTTTACAACATTTGAAAGAGAAACATAGGAGAAAGTATAGGTCATCGGGTAAGTTATGTATAGAATACTTACTGTCTTTTCATTTTAGTACTCTTGATTAAATTTCGTGATCATTGACACCTGTACACAAAGAAGCGAGGCTTATGGCTTCTATGGACATCCTTCAGCCCCATTCTGTGCAAGTCAATGATTTCTTAAGCCGTATTGCGGGCGATAAGACACAGCTGCAACCTTTCATATCTGAAACAAAAAGAAGGCCTGTGGAACACAGGCGCGCGACCTCGCCTCTGCTGAAGAAATCTAAAGTTCCCCTTTAGTTTGGGACGGTCGTGGCCATTGTTTTCTTCAACCAGGAGTTGTACAGAAAGTATGACATCGGACGCAACCATTAATGTCGGTTCTTATTGTCAAATACTGACGTCGCCAGATAACTCTGTAAAGAACAACGGGTATTGCTCGCGTGCATCAAGGGGCACTTCCACATACAACGCCCTAAACGTATCCTTTCCCTCATTTTCGATTGGATGGATCGTGATACGCGGCATGCATTTCAAATCTTGCATCATGAAATATCTATTTGTTTGGTAAGCTGGGTGGAGAGGTTTGTCGATGGCTCTATACCAAGGAGCGGATCTCTACTGTCAAAGGGTTTAACAATTGATAGAACGTTTAGTGTTATGTTGAAAAGGTATTTTGATATATCTATGTCAGTTTGTATCGTGGTGCAACATTTAACCAAGTTAGTTCACCTGTGCTAGGAATAGGAGAGATGCGGAGGGCATTCGACACTGAAGTCAAGCTTATTGTACCTATGCCTTCAAGGGGACACACCTGGGACGAAGGATGAGGAGATACCGGGCGACCAGATCCAGATCACCGGCACAGAATTGACAGAGGTCCCTAAGGATTCCCAAGTTTGGTGAACACCTTGAAATCTTTAGGTCGTCCGAGGTTAACTCAGAGGGATCTCGTGTCCAACACCCACAGATGCCGTCCCTTTTCCACCCGGATCCTCCGGACAACAAGTGACACATCATCCCTTCCAAGCTGCAACAAACGCTATCGCTGACATTTGCGACCCTGAAAGATCTAACAGGGTGAAGGATGAATGAAAGAGTTAGTGAAACGAAATAGAACAGAAAATTCGGCGGACGTAATTATCCTTCCCAGCATTTACCTGGTGACTCGGGGAAACCTCGAAAAAACCTATGAATCAGGAAGGTCGCCCCTGGGAATTGAACCCATGATCTCCCCAATGAGAGCTTCACACGTTACCGCAGAACCATCTCGCTCGGTTCGCCTGTGTTATTTTTGTCTTCCAAGCCCAGCGTACATATTAAAAATTGAAGCTAATTGAAGTGAAAAGAGCATTTCTCTTTCGCGTAAATTCAGTGGATGCACACGAGATTCGCAAACCTTTGGACTCGCTCTGACGCTTCCCCTGAGAACGGTACCACCGCCACCACCACTACCATCACCACAAGCACCATCAGCACCACCACCGCCACCCCCACCACCGCCACTACCATCACTACCATCACCGCCACCATCACTACCATCACCCCAAGCACCATCAGCACCACCACCGCCGCCACCACCACCGCCACCACAAACACCACCACCATCACCACCACCATCACCGCCACCACCACCGCCACCACCACAACCACCATCAGCACCATCACCACCACCACCATCACCACCGCCACCACCACCACTACCATCACCGCCACCATCACTACCATCATCACAAGCACCATCAGCACCACCACCACCGCCACCATCACTACCATCACCACAAGCACCATCAGCACCACCACCGCCACCACCACTACCACCACTACCATCACCACAAGCACCATCAGCACCTCCACCACCGCCACCACCACCACCACCAGTACCACCGCCACCACCACTACCATCACCACAAGCACCATCAGCACCACCACCGCCACCATCACCACCACCACCAGCACCAGCACCTCCACAACCGCCACCACCACCACCACCAGTACCACCTCCACCACCACTACCATCACCAAAAGCACCATCAGCACCACCACCGCCACCACCACCAATACCACCGCCACCACCACTACCATCACCACAAGCACCATCACCACCACCACCGCCGCCAACACCACCACCACCGCCACCACCACTACCACCACCACGATCACCACCGTGACCACGACCAGGCCTAAAACTACGACTACTAGAAGTGTATTTAAGGGCTTATTTCGCTCTAGGACTGTTTAATTCAATGTTTCTCTCCACCCCGGGAAGTTCTGGGTTCTTATTTTATTTGATTTCTGGTCCAACACATTTGGTGAGAGACACTAGCACTCATCCTTCTTAATTTAGTAGTTTTTATATTTGTCTTATTTTACATATTAACAAAATGTGTCTTGGTTAAATACCTATGGAAAAGTGTTGTCAGTTATGCTTTCTTTCAACGTATTTTTGTTTCATTTAGTCCTCTGTTTCTTCTCCTTTAGGTTTCGTAGCTATTAAATATTGGTATTCGCAGTAAAATCGTTGAAAGGAACATGCTTTTCCTGATCTTGGTGCTTTTTTCCATTTGTTTGAAGCTTTTGTCGCCCCAGGCTTGGATGCTTGTTTTGCGTTGTTTAGAACGTTTATTGCCTGTTTCAGGCTGGATATAATGCTTGTTAGTTCAGTATGACCGGATTATCCTAAATTGGATTATTCAGTTATGAAGACGATTCTATCAGTATCTCTACAGCATTTGTGTGTGTAGATTGGCAAGTTCTAGCTTAATGCGATTAATTGATCTTCCACACAACAGCCGTGTGTAAGACAATCTTGGAAAGGGTAGAATGAGACTGAAAAATTCAATGCCATAGCCGGGATTTGAACCACGGATCCTCCGGTGTCCATCCGGTCGCTCTAACCGCTGAGCTACCAAGGCCAACGTGCCAACACGACATTAAATTCTCCAACTCACTCGCATTTTCCCGGTGAACCATACAGGGAGATCGCAAATTATATGAGATAACATACCTTAATGGTAACTTACCACGTTGTAAGTACTAAGTCCCGCGCTTCTATTTTAACCAACTATAAAGTTAATCAATGCGATGATTTTTTCTTCCACACAATAGCCATGTGTAGGACAAGCTTGGAAAGGGTAGAACGAGACTGAAAAATGCAATACAATATTGTAAGTCACAATTAGGGTATGTAATCTCATATGAGTTTCAGATCTCCTTTTATGGTTGATCGGGAAAATCCGAGTGAGTTGGAGAATTTAATGTAGTGTCGCTAGGCCATGGTAGCTCAATGGTTAGAGTGGCCGGACAGGGTCCGGAAGATCCGTGGTTCAAATCTCGGCTATCTCATTGAATTTTTCAGTCTCATTCTACCCTTCCCAAGTTCTAGCTTAGTTCAGTGTAATCCGCTGAGACGTTGATGCCGGAGTGGGTGGGATTGTGGAACTCTTCGTAGTGTCGCCCATCGCATTATTGTCGGCACTACCGCAAAGGAGCCGAAGGGAAGAGACAGAGAATGGCTGCATTGTTGGGCGCTTGCCGAAAGAGAGAAAGGGATAGAGACTTTGTATTTGACCGCAATAGTAGCTGAAATTTCCTGAAGTTTCCAGAACAGTGCCTGGGAGATATAAATAGCGGTAAAGTGTGAGAAGGAACAGTTCTTGTGTTACGAATTCGGAGCCGTGCTGTTGGTGAATCGGTAAAGACTTTCTTGCTGTTGCAACGAGTGTACAAAGTTACTGTTTACGGAAATAAAAGTGTTTCTTTATCTCGACTACATCTGTCTTCTTTACTTTACACCCACCAAAGTCATACTGGTGTCAGAAGCGGGACACGACGATGGAGGTTACATTGGTGAGCTTTTTACAACAGCTGAAAGCAGAGACGAAGACGGCAAACGACAACCTCGCTGCCGAGCTGAAAGAGATGAAGACGGAGCTATCGGCGAAAATTTACGAGCAACTGGCTGGCGTAAGGAAAGATGTGAAAGAGCTCGGTGGAAAGGTGGAAGAGCTCGGTGGAAAGATGGAAGACCTCGGCCAACGCGTTGACGCCCTGGAGAATGTCGGGTAACGGCTTAGCGTTCTCGAAGACAGGGTCGACGGTAGCGCCAAGGAGCTAAATGCAATGGTGGAAGGGATGCTTAGTGAAAAGCTCAAGAACTACAAGGCCGAGGCTCCAGCACGCGACACAACATCGACGCGCGTCAAACCACCGAAGTACGATGGCACGTCAACGTTTGAGGTCTTCCGCCGTCAATTCGACACAGTGGCCAAGCACAACAAACGGTCGCCAGAAGAAGAGGCCGCGCAGCTGATAGCCAGCCTCCAGGGACGAGCCGCAGAGGTGCTGAACGCAGTCCAGACAGCGGCGGCGCCCAAGGACATCTGGGAGGCCCTGGAGAACCGGTTCGGCAACCACCGCTTAGCCGCAGCCTACCGCAGCCAACTGAAATCTTGGATGCAACTGCCAGTGGAGACGCTGCAGGAGTTCGCCCTGGCAATAGAACAGCTGGCCAGCAAAGCCTTGGTCGACCTCCCCTCCGAATTCGTATCCCGAGAAGCCGCGTATACCTTCGTCGACGGGGTACGCGATGCCGAGATACGTCAACGCCTGATGCTCGTGTCTACAGGACCATCTACGAGGCACTAATGGCCGCATTAACGATGGAAGCGGCCAAAGTTACGGCTACCTCGACCTCGAAGACAAGGAGTATCCGCTACGATGAAGACCGCAGACCAGTCCAGGGACGCCGACGAAGACCGGATGGCGTGTGCTGGGGGTGTGGCCAGCCAGGACACCTGATGAGAGACTGCCGGCACCAAGAACAGCAGCCGGAAAAACGAGTAATGGCCGGCGTGGCGAGGGGCATGTCGGCGCCATCACCATCATTCCCTCGAGTGACACTGCGCGCCGTCAGCCGACGGATGGATGACAGCCTCATCGTGGACGGTTGGGTGAGAGGGAAGCCGTGCCGCGTGCTTGTTAGCACTGGAGCAGCCGTGACTGTCATCAGACCTGACGTAGCCAGGGGCATGCCGTCGAGAAAACCGAGCCGACCGTACCAACTAGTGACGGAACCGGGTGACACCTTGCCTGTGGAGAGGGAGGCCCTTCTGCAGTTGACCCTGGGGCGAAGTGTCTTGCGTTAGTGGGTGTTCGTCGCGGAGGTGGCTGAGGAGGTGATACTGGGACTGGATGCCCTCAGGAGCCACGAGGCGACGGTCGACATCGGCAAGAAGGTTCTGCGGCTTAAGGGAGAGGAAGTAATGCTCCGGCACCCCGAAGAATGCCTTGGAATCTGCAGGGTCATTCTCAGGGAAGACGTAGTTGTCCCCGCGAGAAGCGAGATGGTAGTGCCGGCGCGACTGGAAGGCCAGCGCAAGAAGAACATGCTGCTGGACCGGAAGACGCATGTGCACGGGCTCTGTGTAGCCGGGACATTGTTACCATGCCGAGAGGAGGTGCCTGTGAGACTGCTCAACCCAACAGACACCGATCACGACGTACAGACCGGGACAGAGTTGGGGGCGTGCGAGCCCGTGGTCAGCGTAACACCAATAGACAAGACCCAGGAGCCGGTGCCGACGCAACACCTGGGGCCCCGGCTGGAAGGCTTACTGGAGAGGGCGGCCGACGACCTGACCGTTGAACAGAGAGAGAAGGTCCAACAACTGCTGAGACGATTACAGCGCGTCTTCAGCCAAGGCAGCAGCGATTACGGCCGCACGGACCGAGTGCATCACCACATCGACACCGGAGACGCCCGGCCTATTCGGCAACCACCTAGACGCGTTCCGTTGGCTAAACAAGCGGCGGTACGAGACATGCTGGAGGACATGAGAACCAAGGGAGTGATCGAAGAGTCTGACAGTCCTTAGTGTTCCCCTGTAGTTCTGGTGAAGAAGAAGAATGGCGAGCTACGCTTCTGCGTAGATTACAGGAAGCTGAACGCTGTCACCAGGAAGGACTGCTTCCCCTTACCCCGGATTGACGACACCCTGGACACGCTTGCTGGTGCGCAGTGGTTCTCAACCCTGGACCTGAAATTGCGTTACTGGCAGGTGGCTCTAGACCCTAGAGACAAGGAGAAGACCACATTCTCGACAGGCCAAGGGCTTTGGCATTTCACAGTTATGCCCTTTGGTCTCTACAACGCACCAGCTGCCTTCCAACGCCTCATGGAGTCAGTAATGAGAGGATTGACTTATGACGCCTGCCTGTTATACCTGGACGACATCATCATCGTCGGCAACACATTCGAAGACCATCTTGACAAACTGACCAAGGTGCTACAGAGACTGCAGGCGACCGGCCTGAAGCTGAACGCCAAGAAGTGCCAGCTCTTCCGCAGGGAAGTCAACTACTTGGGCCACATAGTCTCACCAACCGGAGTGGCCCCGGATCCGGAGAAGACACAGGCCGTGAGCGATTGGCCTCGCCCAAAGGATAAGTGAGAACTGCGCAGTTTCCTTGGATTGTGCAGTTATTACCGCTGCTTCATAAAGGGTTTCTCCAGCATCGCCAAACCCCTCACTCGCCTGACGGAAAAACATCGACCTTATGTGTGGACGGAGGACGCCGAAGGCGCTTTCCGGCAGCTGAAGAGGACGCTTTGCAGTGCTCCTATTTTGGAATTCCCACAACCAGGCGACGCCTTCATTGTGGACACCGACACCAGCGACCATTGCATTGGAGGCGTCCTATCCCAAGTCCAGAACGGCCACGAGCGGGTGATAGTCTACTACAGCAAGACGTTGTCCAAGGCAGAGAAGAACTACTGTGTCACCCGACGAGAGCTACTGGCGGTAGTGAAGACCTTGGAGCACTTCCACAAGTACCTGTACGGTCAGCCATTCCACCTGAGGACAGACCACTCCACCCTAACCTGGCTACTTAGCTTTAGAAACCTGGAGGGCCAGACAGCCCGTTGGGTCCAGAGGTTGCAGGAGTACGACTTCACCTCCGAACATCGCAGAGGGAAGAGCCACGGCAACGCAGATGCCATGTCCCGAAGACCCTGCCCAGAAGAGTGCGGCCAATGCGCAAGAGTGGAAGAGAAGGAGCGTACCGCAGCGGTCAGAGTGGTCACGGCAGTGCCTGCGGATGGATGGGATAGCGCGGGCCTGAGGAGGGAGCAGCTGGCGGACGCCGACTTGGGGCCACTCTTGAGAGAAGTGCAGGCAGGGACGAGACCAACCTAGGAGGACATCGCACCCAGAAGCGCTACATACAAGCCGTACTGGGCCCAATGGGACTCGTTGAAGACCAAAGAGGGCGTGCTGTTCCGGGTATGGGAATCACCTGATGGGAAGACCCAGAAAGAGCAGTTGGTGCTTCCCCGAAGTAAGGTCCCGGAAGTCTTGGAGGAAGTGCACGCCGGTACCTCGGGTGGACACCTAGGAGCAAACCGGACGATCGACAAACTCCGACAGCGCTACTACTGGCTGAGGCTCCAAGCAGACGCTGAGAACTGGTGCCGTCAATGTCACGTGTGCGCGGCGAGTTGCGGCCCCCAGACTAGGAGCCGGGTTCGCATGCAGCAGTACAACGTCGGAGCGCCCTTCGAACGCATCGCCGTCGATATAGCTGGACTATTCCCAGTGTCCGATCGAGGCAACAAGTACCTGATGGTAGCTGTGGACTACTTCACCAAGTGGCCGGAGGTGTATACTATCCCGAACCAAGAGGCGAAGACGATTATAGACTGCCTCGTGGAACAGCTGTTCTGCCGTTTTGGGATCCCGTTAGAGCTCCACAGCGACCAGGGCACCAATTTTGAGTCGCACCTAATGAAGGAGGCATTGGAAAGACTTGGGGTGAACAAGACCCGCACAACACCCCTACATCCACAGTCGGACGGCATGGTCGAGAGATACATCAAGACCCTAGAGGAGCACCTGAGGAAGGTCGTGGCCAGCCATCAGCGAGACTGGGACCTCAAGGTACCACTGTTCTTGCTGGCCTACCGTTCGTCGACACACGACACCACCGGGATGACACCAGCAAGCCTAATGTTCGGCCGAGAGCTACGGCTCCCTTGTGACCTGGCTTTTGGGAGCCCCCCGGAAGCGAAACAGCCGGCAACCGAGTATGTGGAGAATCTAGTAGACCATCTCCACGACATGCACGAAATGGCTCGTCTGAACATCCAGATGGCGAGCGACCGCATGAAGACCCGGTACGACAGGCAAGCCAACAGCCAGACGCCATACGGAGTTCGAGTCGAACGGAGGTGAGGTGATTGTTCCCCCGCTCGAGTGTCTTTACCGCAGTACCTAGCCGTCATACGGCTTAACCTGCGCGATGGTTTTCATGGTGTCACTACAGGGATGTTTTTCACTGGGAAAAATTTGTTGGAACAGGGGTTTTTATAGTAACGGGAAGGATTGTAGGCAGGGATTGGTCCGCAAGTGGGCAGCCGAGGATTCCAGCAAGGTGACATGGTCTGGTTGTACCGCCCTACCCGGACCAAGGGACGCTGCCCAAAACTTCAACAACCGTGGCAAGGACCGTACCGAGTGGTAAAGAGGATTAACGACGTAGTCTACCGCATCCAGAAGGTACCCCGAGGGAAGATGTTAGTGGTGCACCTGGATCGTCTGGCCCGTTACGATGGTGCTGTTCGGGACGACCAGCCTTGAGGAGGGAGCAGTGTCACCCATCGCATTATTGTCGGCACTACCGCAAAGGAGCCGAAGGGAAGAGACGGAGAATGACCGCATTGTTGGGCGCTTGCTGAAAAAGAGAAAGGGATAGAGACTTCTGGAATTGTCTGCTTTGTATTTGACCGCAATAATAGCTGAACTTTCCTGAAGTTTTCAGAACAGTGCCTGGGAGATATAAATAACGGTAAAGTGTGAGAAGGGACAGTTCTTGTGTTACGAATTCGGAGCCGTGCTGTTGGTGAATCGGTAAAGACTTTCTTGCTGTTGCAACGAGTGTACAAAGTTACTGTTTACGGAAATAAAAGTGTTTCTTTATCTCGACTACACCTGTCTTCTTTACTTTACACCCACCAAAGTCACAGTATTAATACTGTTACTTGGAGAGGAAGACGCCCTCTGTAGTTTTGCCATAGCATTCTATCATCTTGTTCCTTTGTGCTTTCAAACATGGCGCAGGGCGATGGATATTTTCGGGCGTAAAACTCCTTAGTATGACTTTCTTCGGGAGAAAAAATGTTGGTAATCCTTTGCCGTAGGTTTACGACGCACAAAAGAACCTCAAGCCTGAGTCCTCTCAGCAAAGTCTTCACGCCAAATAAGGTGTTCATAAATAGAAAACTTAATTTCATTTTGATAACTTGATGAGGGTGTTTCGGGCAGCATACCTTGGGGTAGGTGCAAAAGTAGGTGAGCTTTAGCGTGCCATAGTGGCGGCATAGAAGTTCTTTCTGTTGTGTGTCCGCAGAGACGGTGGAATCTTGATGATGTAGCTGGTCTAGCCTAGAATCATCATGTCGGAGTAGCGGTGTATTGTACCTTGTCCCTGAACACTAGGCGTGGTAGAGGAGTAGACCCATTTGGTGCGGCATTCAGCAGAGAGGGCCAGTGCTTTCGTGCATGTTCCGGGACGTACTGAGCTGCGAACAAATGAGGAGGCAACTGATTGTGGACATCGACGACACCGGCATTAGATGTCGCTAGTCCCATCGATTTTGTGCAGTGTGTGCTGTTAGGTAGCTTCATGCAGGTTGTCTACTCTTGGGACTAAGAAAATGAAAGCATTTTCGCTACTCTTCATTTTAAGTATTTAAATTAGCGTTCTAGCTCAAAGTATCTGCAATAATTTGTCCGTAGGACTTCGGTCTTATAAATATAGCACAAAGAAATTGTGTACTCAAAAAGCACATCATAAAAATAAAATATCTGATGTGTTACACTCACATAAATTTTCCTATTCTTGTACTAGCTATTCCTACAGACGCAAGGAGAATATGGAGTAAAGTCCACTAGTTGAATAGCAGTCCCATTTTAGGTTTGCATTTTAGGGTTGCCTGCTGATAGATTTGTGAGAAAGGCAATTTTAAGTATGAATGATAAAGCATAAAAAATCGTATAATGTAAAAATATATGATAGATAAAGTGTAATAATGATTATGAAATTTGGAAATAGGCCAGCTAACCATTTTAGAATTATTTATTTATTCAATTTAGTGTAGTATACAGATGATTGTCTAATATGTACAAAGAATCACCAATAATTTATAAACCAATATCTTCTAAAACATGTAATTGCAATTAACACGTCGGAACAAATCAACAGTAAATTTAGTAGTCACTAAACGAGCAGCAAAAAGTAGACCAATCACTTCCCAATTTGAAATTTTGTATTTGTTCATTTGTAGTTCAAAAATTAATCCCCTATTTTGTTGCCTGTCAATGACAATTTCGTCTATTCTTTCATAAAAATAAAGTTAAGAAGTGTGTTGGTAATGTAAATATAGGCATTTCGAAACCATCACAATGTATACGTTTCAATTAATCGTAATTGATTATTCCTGGATATATCAATCTTGTTAATAATGTTTCCACAAACTAGCATCTATCTTTTACATTTAAGCGAACAAGAAACATGTCTATATGTCACCAAGTAATAAGTATAATTACTAATCCCTTATAGCAGTATCATGAAAATCAAATGCTCTGCCATGGCCTACAGAAAGCTTTGAGCGATGGTCAACTCTTTTAAAGCTGGTCGCTATATGAAAACTTTGAAATTCCATTCTCTTTGCACAGCTAAGATATAAAAAGTGAATAACGACCTACTATCAAAAAAATCATTTGGACATAAATTGTGTTTTAACAAGATCTACATTTTTTTGTGTAGTAACATTTGGTCTATCTCTTACGGTTTACCACTTATGCAAAAATCATCAAGAGTAAACAGGATTTTATGGGATATACCCAGAAAATTCAAAATATGCATTTCCTTTGCCATAAAAATATCTTAAACTTGTAGCACTTTAATCAACATCATTAGAGACATTTTCGAGAAAACTAAAACTTTCGAAATTTTTTCCATATAAAGGGTAGTTTAGGGTGGACTAATTTTCTTCAAAATCTTCATGTCGTATCCTTGAGAGATATTAAACTTAAATACCACCTTTGCTTTTTAACGGACTTCTCGTGTTTGAGTTATGCTGTTCACAGACACACGCGCGCGCGTTTTTCTAAAGATGCTTTTTTTTTATTTTTTTTTTATTTTTTTTTATTTATTTATTTATTTATTTATTTATTTATTTTTTATTATTTTTTTTTATTTATTTATTCAGGGAGCCTCAAAACATATATTTCCGGTGAAATCTCGACATCCAACTTTTGGGTTTCAAGAATACTTCCCCTGCCTACTATACGTAGTAGACGGAGTAAAAATCTTCCTTTAGCTTAATAATGTGCATACATTCATTTAGCAACGTTTACTAATTAGTCATGTCTGCCAGATGAAGGCACATGTGTGGAATATGCTGAATAAGCCAGATACGACCTTGTATACTTTAAATCCAAAAAATAACACATAAATATTCTTATGTTAGCTCCAATTTAAGCACGTAGGCCTTACAAGCCAAGGCTTACTGCCTGGCGCCGCGTCCCCAACCTCTGCCCACTACAGGCGTCATGATTGGGTGGAACGTGGTCAGCGCCCCGAGACCTCCCGGCCAGCTATGCGCCCTCGCGACCTGGAGTCGCTACTTCTTCATCAAGTAGCTCCTCTGCTGGCTCCTCCAGGACCTAACGAGGCTGAGTGCGTCCCGTGCCAGACCTCCCAGCGGTACCGCGGATCGAACGCGGATCCCCCGCGTCAGAGGCAGGCGTGTACCACTGCACTACCGAGGCGGTCTTAAGGATATACTCCATCCATAAATTTCGCTTCGTATTTTAATATTATTTTCATTTCTAGGCTGTGTGGTAAACTACATTTGTTTGCAGCAAGAATTTATCGGTGAATGAAATAAAACAATTAGTATTTTTACTCTCGCTACTACGTATAGTAAATAGGGGAAGCATTGTATTCGACCCAAAAATTTGATGTCGAGATTTCACGGAAATACGTTTTGAGGCCCCTGAATCAAAAAAACGGCATTTTTCGAAAAGTGCGTGCGTGTGTGTGTGTATGTGTGTGTGTGTTTGTGTGTGTAAATAATATAACTCAAAAACGAAAAATCGGTTCAAAACCAAAGTTGGTATTTAAGTTTAATATCTTTCAACGATACGAAACGAAGATTTTGAAGAAAATTCCTCCTGTCTAAACCGTCGTTTACATGAAAAATTTTGATTTTCCCAAAAATGGTTCAAAGAGTTTTGATTAAAATGCCACATGTTTAAGAAAGTTTTATAGCAAATGAACTGTGTATTTTGAATTTTCTGACCATATCCCATAAAATCCTGTTTACTCTTGATGACTTTTACATAAGTGGTAAACAATAAGAGATATAGCAAATTTACCGCAAAAAATGTGGATCTACACACAAATTATGCCCAAATGCATTTTCTTTCTTTCTTTCTTTTTTTCTTGCAGGTATGAACCATTTTGGAGATATTCCATGTTATTTGTATGAGTTTTATAATACTGTAACTTTTCTCAAACGGAAGGTGGTTATTCAAGTTTTATATCTTAGTTGTGCAAAGAGAACGGAATTTCATCACCCCTATTCCTATGGGTGAAATTCATATTGAATTTTGATGTTTTCTCAGCATTCTCAATGAAATAACCAACTCTTTCCTTGCAAAATAGTAGATCTAGCTGGCAACTGAGCCAACGTTGGTCTACTGATCCCAAGCTCGCGGATTTAAATGTGGTCTAGGTCGATGGATTTTAAATGTGCTTAAAACACAGCCCCGTGCCAGTATATTACCGAAATGTAAAACAACTCCTGCGGGACGAAACTCCGGTACAATGGTGGCGATAGCAATTGAAGCGTCGTTAAGAAACAAAAAATTTTATTTCGTTCCAAGTCAGTTTATTGAAATGTGGTGAGACTCCATGTCTGTATCCACTGCCAGTCAAATGTGATGTAAGTTATGGCGTGTATCATGTCCTCTGTGGGCACATCACGTGAGTGCTCCCCTCACCCAAAGAGAGAGCGAGTGTTCAGCGACTGTCTCACTCTCGTATTATTTATGTAGGTAAGCTGTCAATGTATTATCACGCAAAATACTTATTACTCCACCCACCCACGTACATACATACACATGGCGTGGAACTGCATAATCGTCCAACAAGAAACGCTATCTTGCTCTCCAATCAATTAGAACAAGAGGCGCGGGGAGGGGGGGAGGGGGAGGAAAACCTCTGCTGGTAGTCTGGTAGAGGAAACGTAACACACATTACCTAATGAAAATCATGTCCAAAGATACAATATCAAATGCGTGTACTTGAGTTTGGAGCTAACACTGGAAGCTTCAATTGTGATAAGAATCATTCTCTAACTAAAATGCAGTTCAGCCTTTCCCTGCTGCATACTTCGCTCTCCAACTGGCCATCTCACTGACCAAGATGGCTCCGGTGGTAACGTCTGTGGTCCGCATTCGGGAGATCGCGGGTTTGATCTCCGTGGCCAACCTTCCTGTCCCATGCCTTTTTACGGAGGTTTCCCCAGGTCTCCAGGCGAATGATGGGAACGATTTCCATGTCATTGAGTGTCATTGACTCACTGACTCGGTCTCGAATTTATTTTGTGTTGTAGTTTTCTACCCCTTTGTGTCAGCGTACACTTGTTTTTTGTCTCGTTTAACTTTTAAATCTACTAACTTGACTGAATGTTGACACAAGTTTCATGAATTTCTTCATTTACAGGGCGAAACAAACGCCTATGAACTGCACTTAAACAACTGAAAAGCTATTTATCCTTCCTTTCTGATGCTATTTCATTTGCTTCATAGCCTTTCTCCACTGCCGTGCGCTTTCTTGGCCTTAAAAGAAATTCTAGGAGAACAATTGCGGCGACCGTATATAATTTCTTGCCCCTTGCAACCGGTATTTCACCGGTGAAATTCTAATCCCCGATATTGTTTATTTTCACACTGCCCATTCGCGGAGTCGTCTTACCACATTTTATGCGTTTGCCCCATCCCAGTCACAGAGTTTCTTCTTCTCATCCTCCTCTTCTGGACCACACAGACTCCTGACCTTTTGTTTTTGAAAACATCTACCCTCGTTGAAATTAACGACTTAGGGGACAAAGATGCAATCGAAACGCCCACTTCTAGAATCCTAGCTGTTCATGTTTGAGTATATTGTTTTCGGGAGGAGTTCTCGTTAACGGGTGATTATTATGCTGCTGGTATGAATGCTGCTGATGTTTCTGTTTCCACACCAGTCATTGCACATTGAATATTTGCATTAGAAATAGAACCAAAAACCTTCCCAGAAGCAACCCCAACTGCTGGAATGTACTACCATGCTTCTTCAATAATACAAAATTACATATCAATGACCAGATTTGACATACATTAGCCAATTACAACGCTGCCTCGCTAAGTCTATAGTCCGGATGTATTCCATCTGATTGCTCTTGCTCCTGAAATGGAAGACCCACCGCATTCGAGGATTTCACTGCGAAAGTTACCACAATATTAGGGGGCAGTCATTACCAGCGAAGTCCAACGTTTGTGAAAGAGGGGAGGTTACCTTTACCTCCTTCCACTAAACGCGAACTTTACCACTCACTCACCCGTGCTTTGTGTTGCAGTGGCAGGTTGGTTACATGCACATTGTGTTTGATTTACGAAGACACTTTCACATCTCCATTAGTGACTTCTTCGATACTGCTTACGTTTAAGAAGTCTATCAATATTTAGCGACAAAGTCGAAGTGCATAGTTTTAGATGATCCACCAAGTGATCGTCACGTAACCTATGGCGATACAGACTTTTAGTATAGTTCAATTTGGAAAAACTGTTCGCAAATATACGAGTATGAGAGCTATACTGGCTCTTGCACAAACTGTTCTTGCAAATGTTATTTCTCAGTCTACTACATTTTAATCGACATAAGCATTTTCAGAAGTTATCTTATTGTTAATTTTCTTGTAGGTGCAAGGGGAATATGGGATACAATAGGCTTTAAGCGATAGCCAAAAGCTGGTTGCTATGCGATGCCTTTGAAATTCTGTTCTCTTTGCAAAGCTTAAGGGATAAAAAACGAGTGACAGTAACATATTCCTATTTGAGAAAGGTATATATGTATTGGCAAATTCGCACAAATAAAGAGTACCTCGGAAATGGTTCACTAAAACAAATATTGTGTGTTTCAACGAGATCCGCATTTTTATTTAATAAGATTTTGTTTGTCTTCTGATACTGTTTACCCTTTATGCAAAAGTCAGTCAGAATAAAAACGTCTTCTGAGGACATTTCCAGAAAATTCATGTTATGACTTAGAAACTGCCCTGTTTGACACTTGTTTGTGTGCGTCACTGGATACTGACTGTCTGGTTGTGTTTGTACACGTCTGAGGCAAGAGGTGATTCACCCTCCGGCTGAAGGAGTGGAGTGGGAAATAGCCGCTAATTACATAAGCGTCTCCAAAAAGACAGGGTTGGCTATCGCAGGTTATCACAGTTCAGGGGTATCATTTGGAACAATTCTATTGATAAAGTAGATGAGACTATGTGCTTAGCGATTACCATACTAAGCGCACTATTATCGGAATGTCACGGTTCAAGTATTTGTATTCATAGACATGATTGAAGTTTTTGCATTCGTACAAAACATTAATAGCAGCCAAATTGAAAGAAAAATGTATTTTTTCTCACTGACAATTTGTGTTCAGCCATGAAACAAGTGTAATGTAAATAAAGAATTCTCCAGTAGATAATGTCATCCACCAAAGATTCAGCAACAAGTTGAAGTAAAACGAGGCATACCAACATTAATAGTCAGTGAGGCACATACATCACTTCTGTTTACACGCTCTCCATGAATCAACTTGAATGTATTAATCTGCAAAACTGAAGAACAATAAAATATGCAGTACCTACTACCAAATAATCGTAGTTTCCGAGTTTTAATCACTGGTATTAAGAAAAGTTAAAGCGGAAGGATGAAATAAATGAATGAGTACTCGGCCAAAAGGAATACACGTATGAAATGTAATCCATTTTAAATTAGTTTCCAATTTACTTTAACCCACAGCAAAAAATTAGAATTCTACCTAGAGATAACTCTGAGGATATAGGATATCCTGCGTGGCACTGAGTTTCCATTAGCGCTATTTGCTTTCCTTTCCTTCAAAGACAAACATTTCAGAAGTGGAGAAAGATAAAATCCCTGAACAGATAGGGTTTTAACGATTAGTCGCCGGACTGTGTATGCAATGTCATATACTGTATATAACATTTCAATCACCTCCACTCTTTTGTTATGGACTTTTCATTAAATTATTCAGAGGTGAGAAGCACGAAGTAGTGAAACTCAACGTAACTGTGGTTATATAACCCAGAGGCATATTCTGCTTTTCCATCTCCGGAATTGCTCCATAATCTCTCCTTTCTTTCTCGGAAGAGACGGTCCATAACACATCTCACTAAAAGTTTACATATAAACTTATTCGTGTGTGTGCACATGCTTCGATATGCAGATCATCTTGTGATTACTGCTGAGCCATATGCTTCGCGATAACTTGCGAGATTCGTATTCGGAATGCTCTAAGTTCAATTCCTCGGTCCACGCTATCTCATAGTGGTTTATTCATTATTTTCGCTGGTTAGCAAGGCAAATCGTGGAGTGATTTCTTCTACCATGAATTTCCTTTCTCTAATTTCCGCTTCCCCTTTCATGTTTTAGTTGGGCTTAGAAGCTGCGCAGCTCGGCGCAGGTGCTTGTTTATTTGAAAGTTCTCAACGCTACCAAAGGATAGCTGCCTTCAGATGGGTCGAGATCTCCCAGGTTCCGATAGAGCGAAGCCAATGTGATCATGTCATTAAACTTGGACCTCTGCACGTCTCTGTCAGCCTGCGGTCTTCACCTCATGCTTCTGGAGATACCTGCTAAGCACAAAAGGTCCACGTTGGACCGAGGTGCAAGGTGTACGCTCTGTTCTCTGGCCATTCCTGTCAAGCTGAGAATGCTGATTTAGGTGCTGTATTATAGTTTCCATTATAGTGAGCTCATTCTTATTCCATAAGTAAAAGTTACTAATTATCCAATTTACACTTATAGCTTTCTGACCGAGGGAGATGACTTTACGGTGACGCATGAGTCCCGGGTTCGGTTCTCGGCGGGCCAGCTACTTTGACCAAGGATTTTTAGCGCTTTCCCTGAATCTGTAAACGAATTCTGAGGTGGTTCCTGCTATATCGCGCATTTCCTGTGCGTCATTTACTTTGTTCTGTTTCAGGGTTGAACGGCCAGATCACGATGTTCGGTGTGTTGCGAATGGGTTTCGGAAAGCTTTCTTCCTGGTGTTTGGTTGTCTGCTGGAGCCCCCTTCCTGACCCCGGGGGACACGGGGCATGATGTGCTTCATCTGGAATCGTTACGAGATCGGTTCTTGATAGAGCACATGGTTTGATCACCTGGCAGCGGAACTTGGACGCCGATGGGAGGCAAATGGACTGGAGTGTGTTTACATTAAGAGAGTGTGTGCTGCAGTTGAAGTTATACTTCTACGTAATAATTGTACATATGCCAAATTGCTTGCGATCAGGGATCTATTGAAGTGAAACAGTCCACCTGAGAATAATTAAGTATATGAATTTCACATCAAGTATTTACGCTCTGTCTCCATCACATTGTGTGACCTCGAGCGCACCTTATGGTAATACAGCTATTATTTAAGTGAAAACCGCAGTATATTTATTTTTAAGACTTTTAGAAAATACTAATACACCCGACAGACGTTGGGCTGTTTTGATGAAAAAATACGTAACAAAATTATTTTTAGAATACCTGACGCCACCACGCCTACAGTTATCCCAATTCGATTTATCAATTGTGTGTGAATGTATCTGTATATTATAAACTTAAATTTGTCGAGTACAAGCTAAAACGACTCAAATCGTTTTCATGACAGGTATATTTTAAAGCACAAAAAATAAATATTTAAACTTAATACAGTAAAACCTGCCTTCAACCTGTTAAGCGCAAATCTGCCTGAAGGGGAAATATTTTATGGTCTCCTGAATTTAGGGTTGAAAAAAAACGCAAAATTGATTTTATTAAACAGAAACTGTCTTACGCTGGCTACGGAAATCATAATGCAACTTTTAACGGAAAATTTCTAATTTCGGAACATATGTAGACTTTGGAAAATTTTCAGGCACAAAACTACATCAATGAAGAGGCATATTCCTGTACCATGGAATATGCCAACATAGACAGTGATGGGCAAACTGAAACAGACACAATTGTCTTAACTGAGAATATGTAAGGTCGGATACAAGAAGAGAAGGTGGAGGAAAATATAAAGAAATATGTCTCTAGTTGGAAGAAGAGTGTAGGCTAAAGACTTATCGGGATGTTGTCAAAAGTTTAAAGGTACTGCAACAATTTGCTCTATGGCCAAATGACTCGGATGTGTTTGGTGTGATTTCTCAGGCCAAAGTGTTTGTGGAAGTCAAGAGGCTAAGCAACAATGTGTCCAGAAAGTTCTCCTTGACTACTGGAAAAAAACAAATGAATCATGTATCCAGCTATTTTTCGTTCATTACGTTTTGGTGCGTAGCAGAAATATCTAAATACACACAGTGCAATAATGTAGGTACGTACACATTTTACCTCATACTGTCCATTTATGGATGTTAGTGATTTGATTTTCTTAATAGCCTAGGCCTGCCTTCGTTAAGCGGAAATCTGTCTTTGACAGAAATGTTCGCCAGTCCCGTTTGATTCCGCTGAAGACAGGTTTTACATTATTAACAGTTTTGTTTTTATCATAATAGTATTTTATGAACAATATTTTTAGTTAATGTTTGAGGGGTATAAACGAACAAACTTGATGGTTTGCCAACCCTTGAACACGCAACATATAATTGGCTATGCGAAAAGCACGGATTTTCTATATCCAACCTTGAAATTATTTGGCCTTGTAATTTATTAATAGTATTTGCGAATGCCAAGCAAATTGGTAATAGCGAAAGTCTGAATAGAATGGGCTCTGTTAAATCTTTGAAAATATTCTTCTCTTACACACGTAATTATTGTACTTGGATGATCCAACAGGAACAGGTTTTTCCATTATTAGGTAGTTGTATTTCACGTGCCTGTAGCACTGAGGAGCAAACCACCTATCAACACACGCTTCCTCTGTTTTTCGCTTCTTCGCTCTACAGTGCGGGGTTTGAACGGAGCTTAACTGAGTCGCCACTGTGCACGGTGAAAGGAACCTCTGCACATTGGATTGCACCCGGTGCGATTTTAAGTTTTGAGAGGCCCTGCTATAGATATACCAGGTGGCCCACTAGAGCCGATCCCGCCGTAAGTAGATAACCCTTCGTGCGTTAAAACATTTGCAGAACTCCACGGCGCAAGAGAGGCCAGTGGCGTGTCCACCTCTCTGTGAGACGTGTTGTGAGAGGTAGTTGAACTAGCCTGTGCAGTCTGTGATAATAGACAATAACAGTACCTACAAACAACCGCAAAGGTCTCACTTTACTTAGAGAATCTTCATTTTCCAGAGAATAAACTCGCTGCTGTATATGCTGCTATTATCTAACATTTGAATTGCATATTGTAAAGTGCAAGCATGACCAGATGGCAGGCTAAGAACAGCCCGAGGTGTGTCATTCGTGTATCTGCCCTTTTAGGGCTTAACCACTATATGACGGGATGTGGGGTTTTGCAGGATGGCGGGTGAAGTTAAGGTAGTGGGGAGTGCAAGCATGAGGGCACGTAATGTTTTATTGACATTTCTTCGTTTCTTATGAATGTTATTATTGTATCTTGTTATTGCTATTATTGCTGTTGTTGGCATCACATTGTTTTTACATTTATTATTTTACTCGTGTTAGTTTATGTTAATTATTATTAATTATTGTTTATTATTGTTTCTCTTATCATTAATATAATAATTATGTTTGCTATTATTTTATTACTATTATCATTATTATTATTATTATTATTATTATTATTATTATTATTATTATTATTATTATTATTATTATTATTATTATTATTATTATTATTATTATTATTATTATTATTATTATTATTATTATTATTATTATTATTATTATTATTATTATTATTATTATTATTATTATTATTATTATTATTATTATTATTATTATTATTATTATTATTATTATTATTATTATTATTATTATTATTCCTATTCCTATTACTATTACTATTACTATTATTATTATTACTATTACTATTACTATTATTATTGTTGTTGTTACAAAAGATTTCATAATACCATTGTTATTTAATATTTTGCCCATTTGAATTGTCTGCATTGAAATTATTTCATATAAATACGTGTACTCTATTTACTTAAATAACCTAGCTAGCTATTATTAGCTTCTATCGAAAAATGAGGCCTTGCAAACTCAAAGGAGCTAAGTGACAAATGTCTCAAAGCTGAGTTTTGTACACCTAAACAATCTATGAACAAGCGCTAATGCACACCTAAAAGAAATATGTTTTTAAGTATTTTCCAGTAGTTTTAACAGTCACCAAGAGATGGCACAGGCTATATGTCAGGACCCCTTTGCACTTCTAAAGAAGCTATGAGCTACAGATTATACTATGAGCCATTCTCATTCACAGCTCTTCGTATTCTGTGGAAAGGAGAGACGCTGCATTATTATTCGGGGAAGGTGGGATTTTTATACTTGTTTTAGTGTACTTTCTGTCCTAAATGATGGAGGAGCCAACTGAATTTAATAATGATCTAGAAATGAAACGTCCTCGTAAGAAGATAATGCACAAACAACGTGTGAGTGGGAAATCATATGTAACTGGAAGTGGTAAATAAGTTCCAGAGAAAACGCGTCCAAGTAAACAGGTAAGATCAATCATTGTTTAATTTTATTATTCTGTTTTATTTATCTTCATGTGACTTTCTGTAAACAGTCTTTCATATGTGAGATATGTCCGATGGTTCGTAGGTATATATACTTTACTGCTCTCAATATAAGTTTTCCTTTTTTTTTAGGGCAATCATAACCACAAATTTTCTTTATACTAGTGCAGCTTTCTGAAGCATGAGAAGTTGTTTTATACAATATATTTTTGCTAAAAAAATAGTACAAAGTGGTTTATAGATATGAATATTGAAAATCAAAAGGAATATTATAATTTTTGTTGTTAAACAGTTTAGTAATAAGGGCCTATAAAGCACCAGGACATTGTTACAGGTACAGTGTAAATGCAGATATGAATGCCGGCAGATTTTAGAAGATAAAGGGGACATTGCTGAGAAGCTTTTTAAGGAATTCTACTCTCTTGACATGAATAAACAAGGGACGTACTTGATGGGATTGATCGAACTTGTTCCAGTCCAGTGGAGGAGGAATGAAGATCCATCTAGAAGCAGTGGACAAACTTCAGTTTCTTACCAGGTTCCTGATGGAAATGGCTCACACAAAAGGCTTGGCAAGGCAACGTTTATGCAGGAATTTGGAATAAAATCCTCAAAAAGGATAAAATTACTGATGAAGAGAAAGAAGGGAGGGAAACGCACTTTCAAAGATAGAAGGGGTGGAGCAAAGATCTTCAAATTCACCATTGAAGACATAAAGCAAAAGCAAAAAAAAAAAAAAAAAAAAAAAAAACATATACAGTCTATACCAACAGTGCCAATTCACTATGCCAGACATAAGTCTACAAAACAATACCTAAATTCTGACTTGAACATGAATAGACTATAATGCATTCAAAGAAAAACACCCTGACAGTCATATTACGTACAAATTCTATCGAAAGGTTTTTGTAAATGACTTTCCGAATCTAAGCCTCAGGAAGCCTAGTACTTGTAAAACATGTCAGCTCTTGAAAGTAAAGTGTCAGAGGTCCGACAAGACTGAGGTGAGGAAAGCAAAAATTGAATTGGAATTACATCACAGGAAAACTGAGAATGCTTTCAGTGCCATGAAAAATGATACAGTTTCTAGCACACTTCCTGGTAGTGAAACAAGTACCTTAAGTGTAGATCTACAGAAAGTTTTTCAGATACCTAAGTTAACACACTCTAATAATTATGTACTATTATCGGCAACTTGGTGTATATAATTTTGGTATACATATATTCAAGATACTTCAGATGCTGTGATGTGTATCTGGCATAAAGGTAAGTCATCACGTGGAGGGAATCAGATGGCATCTTGTTTACTGCGTGCAATCAATGAAGATCTCATCACGTCCAAAAAGAAGTTCGTGATTTGGAGTGACAACTGTTGTGGTCAGCTGAAAAATCGCATGATGATATTTCTGTACCACTATCTCATTGCTATAGGTGTTTTGATACAAATAGAACACAAATTGCTCATGGTGAGTTACAGTTCTGGATCTGCAGATCGTGATTTTGCTTTAATAGAACAACGATGTAAAGTTAGAAGTAAGAATCAAGTAATGGGGCATGTTAAAACATCTATTGAAGAAGCGAGACCATCCAGACCATTCAAGACTATCAACAAGTGATGCAAGTTCTTTGATATTGCGGAAGCAGCATATCTGACAACCAATACTAAAATAAGTCTCTAAGGCTGCATGGATTACGACAGAAAAAGCAACACCGGGTGTGGTGAAAATCAAAGAAAGTTTCAATGAACTCTGTGATTTCAAGCCCTACAGAGTTTAGAAGCCAGGGGTAACAATGGACAAAATTGCTGAGATACAAATTCAAGCTCTTCCAGCAACGGTTGCTCTGTCTGCATTGAGGAACGAAGATTTAAGGAAAATGCTTCCTTTCATAGAGCCAGAAAATAGAGCACTCTTTCTGCAACTTTTGGTCTAACTTTATGGTTCTACAAAAGTTGTATCCAAATTGCAATCTATGTTAATGACCTAAGAACAATAATAGTATTGATAACATTATTTTTCTCTATTTTTAAGCTTTTAATAGTTCTAGGGAAAATTTAAAACTGCTTAGCTTCCCGAGGTAGTAAGGTACTTAGCTCTGTTAGACATAAATATCATATTGCTCTTAGCTCCTTTTCAAATAGCTCAATTTCAAATATGTTTGTGGATTCAATGATTAACTATAATATGACAGAAGCATGTGGAAGCAGTTCACAATTGTTCAAACTATGTTCATGACTTTTCTTTTTCAAATGTTAAATTAAAACCATGAAACAGGAAAAGTTTTTACTTTTTTCCTAAAAATTAAAATTATGTAACACACCTCCTTTTAGTTTACAAGACCTCAAATACGTCTTATTAGGCCCCAACCAAAAATTAGGTATTTACGCTTTATAAAATTGAAGTATATCACTGGTTGGTTGGTAGGTAGAACATTAAAATGAACTGAAATTTAGAGATTAAGAGGTCAGGAATAAAATAGATCAGAAGCTAAGATTCTGAGCCTTGGACACTATCTTTGTCACCGTTTTACGTCCCATTGCCTTCAATTATAATTATTTTAATTCTTTGTCCCATATTTCGCCACTTCCTGTTCTCTTGTCGAGACGTGCGTAACTTTTTTCCCCTAAGAGTCCCAAATGATGTTCTTTTCCGATGTTTTTATTCTTCTTGCACAGTTTTCGGAACAGAACTGTGTGAGACGCTAAGGGCTCATCAACTCTTGCTTGTAATTTTTCTAATTCTTTTTTAAACTTTTTTTATTTTGTATTTGAAAAACTCCATAGAGCAGCTATATTTATGCTCGGCCTCTTTTTTCAACTATTCACAACCGTTAGCAACCACCTTACAATTCTGACTATGAATGGTTTTCCATTTAACTTAGGAATTAAAGGAGGGATAATCACAAAGTTAACTGAACATGTGCACAGTATAATTGATGTTAATCTGTACAATACTTTACAGTGAACTATACGTAGGAGCAGACGATTCGCCTGCGTATCACATCAAGTAACACGACGAAAGTTCGCTGATTACAGGAGAGAGAGGGTTATGTCCAGTCTCGCTAACTGGTTTTCTGTATCAATCTCACTGTTCTAGAATGAATGTAGCTGCATACGCAGCCCCTGATAAGAATCTTTAAATCGTGTTGAGTGAAACATAAGAGTGGAATTAAACAAAGGTTCGATAATGTAGTTTGCATATAAAAGGCTAACTACAGATTCTCTTTAGGGTACTTTATACTCTGTTTATCTTCAGCTTAGAGCACAAATCTGATGGCTTTGATATTTAGATTTACTCTGTAAAGCGTATACTAATAATAATAATAATAATAATAATAATAATAATAATAATAATAATAATAATAATAATAATAACAACAACAACAAAGTACAAAAATAACATTCACAAGAAACAATGAAATGCCAATGAAATATTAAGCACTTGAACTTTACAATCTGCAATTCAAATGTTAGACAATAGCATTATATACAGCAGTGAGTATATTCTCTGGAAAATGAAGATCCTGTAAGTAAAGTAAGACCTTTTCGGTTGTTTGTACTGTTATTGTATATTATCACAGACTGCACACGCTAGCTCAACACCACCTCACGTCTCGCTGAGAGGTGGAACACACCACTGGCCTCTCTTGCGCCGTGGAGTTCTGCAAATGTTTTAACGCACGAAGGGTTATCTACTTACGGCGGGGCCAGCTTCAATGGGCTACCTGCAGGCATGTCAAACATCATTCTCAGGGTGTGAAGAGAGGAGTCCACCCCTCCTTAACTGCAGTAGCATGCGCTAGTATAACCGGTTTTCGCTTTGTTTTTCTCGTTCTCCGATTTGAGGGGAGGGAAAATAGGGAAATATTTTCACACTTGGCGAGTGCTGTTTGACATGCCTGGGCTACCTGATACATGTGTTGTAAAACTGCCACGTAAAATGAAAGTATTTGGATTTGAAAATAGGTATGTGTACTACCTTTCATAAAAGTAAAAATCCAACTTCAGTGAGGCCTGCGCGAAGGGTCACATAATTTTCAGGCGTACTTGCATAGATGACATGGGAATTAAATTATTCATATGCTTCCCTTGCTTCGGATGGCATGGCAGTCAAGTCAGCTCGCAACTCACCTCGCAGTTTTGAAAAACAATATTTTAGCAACCATTGCAAATTTAACTTCGATGTACCTGCAGAAAATATGTTCTTATAGTATTTCTATTATGTTGTGGACTAGAACTAAAAAATGTTCCAGTGTTGGGTGCTAGTCTTGCAGACGTGAGATTAATCACTTAGACCATCTTCGTGCATTCGCTATAGTGGAACTGGCTAAGGCGTGTTCGTTGAAATCAACAATGTTGGAAAATAGGGCTTCCATAGGAAGAAGAGGATGGACGAGTTATATCCTGTTCCAATATCTTGTCAATCTTTTGGTTTAAAATGGCAATTTTCGGGGGAGTTAACCTATAGGGAGAGAGCATCACCGGTGTAGTGTCTGAAAGCTCGATACTATATTCGATCAAGTTGATAACGCCGGGATTCTCGGAAAACAACTTCTGTTGTAACAAAAGCATTTCCATTCCTCTAGCTTGGTCTACAGTTAAATGGGAAAGCCCGTCACTCACGCCACTCAACTCCTAAACTGAATCTGTGCCCATACCTGACGGTAGTTGTACAAACCGCTTTCGATAAAATGGGATCTTAACATGAGGTGCAAAGATAAATGATATTTCCCGTTTTCCCAAAATCAAAACCCAACCCATCTCACGCCATGAAACCGGCGCCCGAAATCAGAGGCTGTGGTAAATCTAACAATATATAACACCGATGTTTCCACGTAAAATACTGGAAGCCCAAGGTAAGGAGCTCTTTACTTCAAAAGTTTGTCCATTCACAGAAACACACTGCAATGGATTTTTTCGGGCTTAGGTACGCATTTGGACAATACTTCTTTAAGAAAAGTTTCCTGGACTAATGAACAACTACTCCCCAAATCTAACAACGTGAAAACCGATACTTTTCCAACAACATGTACAAACGGCTTGAAATCATAAGCAAGTCCCTTCACCAGCCCAGAGCTCGTATTGACATAAGAGCCTTTGGAACTCTTTTGGCGTCAAACGGGACGGTGTTGGGGATTCGTCCAATGAGTAGATCTTTTTCCCTCAGCACGATAACTACGTGGTACAGGGGAATACTCAACTACGTGTCCCTGCACCCCGCACCTATAAGAGGGACCAATTCGCGGAATGGCTTTTGACAGAGACAAATTAGCAGTGTTGTGAACTCGACTGCGAAAAACGTGAGGGAGATCGTGAAATATCCCATCTACGCGCACCATCTGCTGCACACTGCTCAGTCAGCAACAGCATCAAAGAATCCAAGTCCACAAAAGTAGTGGGTCTCGGTGCAAAAGTTACACCTCAGCGTATGGGCGTCGCGAAAGGGGTACAAGGGGATTTTGCGCCTCCCCCCCTTCCTTCGAAGCTAATACACTCAATGTATAATCAATTGCTATTACACTATTTTAATTTTGACCTAAACATTGATTTTTATTTATCACAAATTAATATGGTTATCCAAAACAAATACTGCAACTTTTGACAACAAAATAATGATTTAATATTGTTTGATTGCAAACTTCCAATATGCGAGCTCCCCCTGGGAAAGGGTCTGCAGACGCTCATGCCTGAGCTTATATCGTGGGTCAAGCTGACAGTATTACGTCACATACCTGTCGTTCATCGTCCGGCAGCAGTAGCACCCGCGCAAACTGTTTAAGTGTATTTACATATTCCAAAAATGATTCGTTAAAACCTGAGGTTTCAAGTAATTATCTTTTACCAGTGCAGTTAGTGCTCTATCTGGTATAAAATATCGTAAGACCTTCCCATGGAGAGTAGGTAATGGATTGGCATCTTGTTTTGCCCCTAGCAAGATATTGAGAATCAAACCTGTCATTTTGGTCACAATTGCTTCCAAAAGCAGTGAAACAGGAACATTAGAATACTGCGCTATTTCATGGGCACGTAACAGAAATTTCAGGAATTCCACCGCCGTTTGAATATCGACCACTTCAAACTCCGGTTGTGATTCCACGAATTTTTGTAAAGGATGTAATAATTCCAACCGTTGGTAGGCCGATACAAGGCCATTCGCTTGAGGGGTACAGTCCTGTCTACCATTGGGTCACTTGACCGCTTGGCAAATTATCCAAAAACGTTACCATATCCATACTGTGAAGAAATTACAGAAATCTTTCGCGTAGTTGAGTTAAGGGGATGCAAAACGAAATGTCGGGAAAGTATTTAGCAAAGTAGCCTAGCCTATGTATGTAGTGCATTACACGCCCCGAAAGCCTCCTGAGTTGCTGTTTAGTCAGCGCCACACCTGATTCTGAATCGGCAAACAATTTGCTAAACTCTGTCAAAGCCATTTTGCATTCACCCGGGGATTCCTGCACTAACGCGTGATCTCCGCACAACTTTAAAATGGGTGTATATTTTACACTCCGAAACTCATCCGAAATGGCTGCAACGTCTGCAGACAAAGCTGAAATGCCACCTCGTATAGCTGATTCAAGAAGCACTTTGCTCTTACGCAAATAAGCAGCATTTACCACAGTAACCATTTTTCAAAATTACCAACGGGACAAATTTCAGTGCACAATACAATATTTCTCTTCCACCATTAACCTTAATTTTTTTAAAATAACGACGCTCTCCTACCAGTAAAATGCACCGTGATTGTTGTATAATTAATTTATATAAATCAAGGAAAGGAAACGAAGGAAGTGTGGACTCAACACTGGAGTATCGACAGGACTAATTCTGTGAAAGAAGTGCCCCCAAGCATTAGCAGTACGTTTTCTGTAATAAAGTTTAATGACAATTAACGATTCATACAATTTTCCATATGATTGAAATTGAAATGCAACACATTACATTCACACGATTATCTTTACCCACGTTTCTTTTACGAAACAATTGCATTTCTTCTACAAAGAATTCAAACAATTTTCTACATGATTAACATAGAAATACAATGTCTCACATTCACACAGCTTTCTCTGCTTGCTTTTCTTCTTGTAGTATTTGGGTTTGTTCAACAGGACTTTTGCAGTATTTTCCCGCTGTTTTTATTTAGTTTGTTTATTTTGGGTTTTTTTACAGTATCAAAAGTAAGACCAAAAACTGTAGGGATAAAATCATCAAACCACAGACAACGCCGGGTATTTCAGCTGGTTAATAATAATGTAAGTTAATCACATCGAGTTGTGTTTCTTAATGCATGTATAACAAGAGATCTTGACAAACCACTGACTTCAGCTGGAAAGTGCACACCAATACCAATGGCATTGAGATCTATATGCATAGAAGTGTATGCTTGCAAATATGCACCTCTGTATTGTTTAAAATGAACACTAAGAAGTGTTTAAATGTGTTCTATGTGCCCTTTTATGAAAACACTAGTCATAAAATATTACATATTAAAGATGAACCCTTCTACATGTTAAAGGTAAAGGGTACGGATCCAGAGGGGGACACCTTGCTCACGTCGACCTACACAGATCTATTGTGACTACCACCCCCCAGAAGACAAGGGAAATGAGGGAACCGAAGGTACCATCAGGGTTGCAGCTAGACAGGCCACAAAGACGTGTGGAAGTCCCTAACAAGTGCTGAGATCTCTTCATCCCGGCGCCAGGCTCCACCGGGCAGCCATCACACCGCAGCTCCTGTGTCGCACTGAGCATCCCCCCTCCTCCGCCCCCGACGGAGGAGAAGGTTCGCCAAACGCCACCTAACGCCGAGAACAGCAGCTATCATGCAGTCAACCACGCCATCTGCCCGGCACTGCCAACACTACACGTCGGAAGTACGCCTAAAAGATGAGAAGGAAATGGAATGAATGGAAATGATGGAAAGGAAACCGTGGTATGAAATAATGCACCCCAGTTTTCATCTAAGTGACATGGGGAACCACGGAAAACTCCATATCAGGGTGCGTGGCCATGGGGATCGAATGCGGGCCACAGACGTTACTGCCTGATCCGCTCGGTAACCCTTGTACATGTTATTTCTGCCTACCCCTTCTAAGAGAACAGCCTCAACTGATAAAATTATGACTAGAACTGGACACAATAGGCTTTAAAAACTTGAAATAGACAAGCAAATAATATATACAAGTTCAAAATAGACACTAACATAGAGGCGTTCAATAATGACAGGCATTGAATTAGGCACAATAATTTATTTATTTGCTATTCAAAAACCGATTTTGATATAACAAAACAGTACCTATAGAAATACCAAAGCATATACATATACATACTCCAAATACTTTGCTGCTATATTAAGGGAAATACTGCAAATTCAAACTCAGTGCACCTATATAAAGTATACTCTTATTCTGTTTCCATTAAACGTGGACTAGATGCAAAAATGATTCCAGTATTGGATGCTAGGCTTCACAAGCGTAAGCACCAACGTCTGGTTTCCGCACTTGGTATAGCTGAACAAATTAAAGCGTGTCACTGCAAATTAACTGTGGTGGTCTAAAACCTAGATCGAATCCAATTATGCGTCCATTTATTTTTTCTGTGCTTATGTACTAAGCGAACGCCATTGTTTATATAAGTTGTGCAAAATATAAAGTCATATAACGCAAACTTATCTAATAAAGCTCCCTCTTTAGAACAGCAACTTACATAGCTATGTTTATTTTTCATAGTGCAGTAAACTTTCTCTCGTCTTACTAACGCTACAACATGACCGACATTTCACAACAGAATGCTTTGTAAGGTATTAATTACAATTTCTGAAAATAGAGCATGGAATACTGCTACCTCAACTAAATACCTAATAAAATATTAATTAAAATTGCCGAAAATAAGACAGGGAATACACCTAGTTTAGCTGTCAACTATTGCTCCCGACATTAATAATGTTTTCCTTTAAATATTCACACTCAAAGGCATTTCTCTATAAATCTCGTATACCATTGCCAGATTAAAGTATTTATTTGGATCATGCACTGATCCGCGCTTTATTGAAACGCAAAATTAACAAACGCCTTCAATTGTCTATATCAAGAATGTAGGTAAAGACATACTTGTAGAAATTTAATTAATGGGGACATGGCAACATTGTGCAGTACTTGGAAATAAACATGGCATCGCTGTTAGGTCCAAACAGTAGCTTCACGTTGAAGTTATCTGCAACTGCGTTATGTGCTATTTAATACATCATTAATTACTTTATTTGCTGGCATCCAGATCTTGTAAGAATACATTTTATGACCATTAAAGCTATATTTCACACCATTAAGCCCTTTCCGATCATATGTTATATATTAAATTAATTTGTTTTCCATATTTTGCGTCTTATTCTCACTTAGTATGGCATTTGTGTCGCACTACTGCGTAATTAACAATGAAGGAGTGTAATCATGCTGAGTTTGCTAAACATTTTTTAAAATAATCATTTTCGTTTGTTGTGTCTTGCTCATCGAGCTTTCAAAACGAAGAAGATATATAGTTTCTATATATCCATTGTAAGTAAATGTGAGCTTTAACGTGCATGAGTGAGCTAAGTACTTTAACGTGGTAATAGTCCTCGAGGTTTATAGAGATACCTTTGAATGTGGATATTTAAAGGAAAATGTTTTTTTTTTTCTTTTGGAATGAATTAATTAATGAATGACAGTTAAACTAGGTGCATTCTCTGTTTTATTTTTAACAATTGCAATTAATATCCTATAAAGCATTCAGTTGTAAAATTTCAATCATATTGTAGCATTAATAAGACGGAGAGAAAAAAACTACGTTTTGAGATATAATGTTATGAGATATATACGTTATGAGATGTAATGTATTGCTCATTCACAGGAATTTCGTTAATTTATATAGCTTTGTATCTTTCACAGGTAACATGAACAACAATGTTCGCTTAATATGTATACAAACCAAGAAACAACAAGCAAACAAAAACAAAAAAGACGAGTTAAATTTGGTTCCATCCAGGTTTAGACCAAAACTATTTATTTGCAGTAACACGCTTTATCCAGTTAAGCTATGCCAAGCACGATATAAACCTAGCACCGAACACTGGAATCATTTTTACATCTAGTCCACAACTTAATGGAAACACAATAAGAGTGTATTTTCTACAGGTGTACTGAAGTTGAGTTTGCAATTTTTGCCTGTTAATGTAGAAGGATTGCTGAAATATTGCTTCTCTAAACTGTGAGGTGAGCCGATGTCTACCGTCTAAACAGCAAGGGAAGCATATGACAAATTTCACTCTCATGCCATCTCTGCAAGTACGCCGGAGAACCAGGTGACCTTTCGCGCAGGTCTCCCTGAAGGTGGGTAGAAAGACAGCACATAGGTCCTGCAGCACTGTTTTGTAAGTTTGGGAAGAATGCTTTCAGTCACTAAAATGTGTTAGTAATGGATACAATATGTAGGTGGTATAAGCAGTTAGTTCATGTCTACAGGACACAATCAATAGTTACTGACTCTTTATAACTTAAGTTGTGAATACCACTTTGTTTAAGCATAGTTATAATAAATATGCATGACTTGGACGAAAAAATCATGAAAATATAACATAAGTATAAAATTTAAAAGCGAATATTTCGCGTTTACTGTTTCCTAACCTAAGGTTATAGTTTTTATATTCCATTATATGCCGACTTGGCGGCCTTTTACCTTTGGAACATTTATGATGTTCACTCGTTTACACTGGCAATAACCTTTGAGTTGCTCTGCGTAACCATTTCAGAGATATTCCTTGTGAGTTGTGCAATACTATTCTCAAACGGAAAATTGTTATTCGCTTTTTATCTCTTATTCGTGCAAAGAGGACCCAACGATACCATTTCCAGGAGGGGCAACGAATAGCCAATTTTTCGAATGTGTTGTCTTTTTTTCTTACAGAACGAAACACGGATTTTTGTCAACTCAAATAGTGTCATTAAAAGAATTCGTAAAAAAAGAAGAATACCGAAAGATCAAGTTCGTTTAACGCATAAGCCATCGACTCTTTGATGTTATTTTATACTCGCATTACTTACTTCCAATGAAAAAAGAAAGCAGTAATTAATTTGAGAAATTCAAGATAACTTGAGTATTAATAAAGAAAGCTGTGAAAGCTACAAAAGAGTAGGTTCGTCGATATGGCACGACCCAATAATAGCGTGGATCAAACCTGATGTTCTTCCCACCACAGCCGTGTGTAGGACAAGATTGAAAAGGGTAGAGTGAGACTGAAAAATTCAATGTCATGACGGGGATTTGAACCACGGATCTACCGGTTACCGTCCGGTTGCTCTAACCACTAAGCTATCACGGGCAACATGCCGACACGACATTAAATTCTCCAACTCACTTTCATTTTTCCCGGTAAACCACCAAGGAGATCTTAATGTAGGTATATGAGATAACATACCTTAATGGCGACTTACAATATTGTTAGTGCTTAAGCCCCAGGCTTCTACTTTAAGCAACTATAAGGTCAAGTCAGAACCGTGATCGCTTAGTGGTTAGATCAGCCGTACGGTAATCGGTAGATCCGTGGTTCAAATCCCTGTCATGACATTGAATTTTTCAGTCTCACTCTACCCTTTCCATAATGATTAAAATTACTTCGTCGGCACAAACATGACCAAACCAAGGTACCTATGTCCTTTTCGTGAGTCCCTTATTCCACTTGAAAGCTCATCTTACGAGCATTATTTCAATAAATATAACAGGTGGTTTATATCCAGACTGTCACGAAACAATGATTTGATGTAGTATCGGCCAAAGTCAGAGTAATCATTCAAATTTCTGTACTTGAAAGTACCACAGAGGTCAAAATGTTTTAATATATCACTATTTATTCACGCAGATAAATGTTCTTTTTTATCTTTACGTACCAGTGCTTGCCTGTGACGCTTTAAATGTGATAAACCTGGGGCAGTAACTGTGCAGAATACCGAAAGTGGTTCCACCCATAGCCACTAACAATGTTACGGTTGCCTCCTATAGCTCGCTTCATATTCATAAGGCGGTAGAGATAAAATCAAGCTGAGGTTTCCAATGTTCTTCTGGATCAGTGAACCGTGTTCCTAGACAACACCCTCAGGGTAGGTTCCAATTCTCCTTCCATGTTACTCATTTTTACGTTTTGTTTTCATTTTCTCTTTCTTTAACCTCCTTTCGGGCTAACGAGTTCTCTTTGGTTCTTCGGATTACTTCATCATTTCTGTAGCATAATATTTGTGTGTTTATTTCAAACTTTATATAGAAACTTCCCCAAAGTAATCTTAAAATCTAAAGTTTCATCTGCGTGACGCAGATGAGGGGTTTGACTGTTCGCCTATCACCAAGGGTTCGATCCCAGGGACCCGCAAGTGGTATTCCTGGTGGACTAACGACAGCTGGGCGGGTTTTCTCCAGGAGATCCGGCTTCCCCCGCCACTCATTCCACCGATTGCTCCATCATCATCTCTCCATTCATCAATTTCGCCTGAATTTCACATCATCATCTTCCTCACTATCACACTTGGTGCTGGGCTGACAACCAGATTGCAGATCTTCACTCTGTCTGGTCCATAGGTTCGTCTGCTCTCCGAAAGGCATCGGACTCTAGGCATTGGCTTCTAAGTCCTGTGCGTATAACTCCTTCATAAGAGGAGGGTAATCAGGTAAAGTTAAAGAACTTTCATCTTTTTTCATAAAATAAACATTGTTTTACAACCTACATTTAAAGAAAAGTTAAAACACGTGTAATGAAATATATGTACCATTTTTCACAAAAGTAAATACCCAGCTTCAGTGAGACCTGTGCGAATGGTCACCTAATCCTCAGGTGTGCTTGGATAGATGGTATGAGAATTAAATGAGTAATGTGCTTCCCTTGCTATTCAGAGGACATGGCAGCCTTGTCACCTCGAAGCTCACCTCGCACTTTTGAAAAGCAATATTTCAGCAATCCTTTTACATTAACGGACAAGCGTTGTAAATTAAACTTCAGTGTACCTGCAGAACATATCTTCTTATGGTGTTTTATTAAGTTGCGGACAAGAACCATTTTACTAGAACTAGAACAAACGTGCTTAATTCTATACAGCTTTTAATCAGGAATGGACAATCCGATGAAGGCAACCGTGCCAGGCGCAAAGGTTGCTTTCGCTGAAGTAATCTACAACTGCATTCTGTTCTGCTCAATGTATCACTACTTACATTATTCACTGCCATCCAAATCTTGTAACAATGCATTTTATGACCATTAAAACATTAAAAGCCTTTTTGAGAATTATTGTCCTTGTAATCGGTAGTATAGTCATTTGTTTTAAACAAAAAGCCTTAAGTGTTCGAAGGCCTGGCCCTTCTTTATCCAAGGCACTCTCATTACCTAGATTACTAGATATACATAACTGTTGCTATTGATTGCATTATGTGTTTGTTTATTTCTAGGATATGCACAGTGGAAAGTTTTGGTTAAAGGCATTTCAGTAATTGTGAAAATAGTGGGTACAGTGCTTGAAACGGTGTGAAAGTGTTACATGACATGAAATGGTGTGGATATTTGTTGCCTTAGCGATAATGATCTAGTGAATGACAATGCTCGCATTTGAAGCACTACAGTGTTGTATACAGTGTATGCAGAAGTCTCATTGTTAGGTTATTTGTGTGTGTTACGCAAATGTGTCAAATTATTTTATGCTATCTGGCCGCTCGAAGGAATAAATAAAAGTGCAATTCTTCCAATTTCCCTGTCAAATACCACATCCAGTGTGCCATAATGCAAGTTCACGCAAATTGAGGCAACTCATGAAAGTAGAAAATATTTTACTGAGTGTCATGCAGAGTAATTATTGTAAGTCTCAAAATTGAAGAAGAAACATATTTTTTTGTTGCTATTAAAGAAAGTAGTCGCTTGAAACTGCAACAACTTCATAACCCATTAATATTTTATAAAAACTATTGATGTACAGACTGTTGGAGAATCGCAATAAAAGGACATTATTGCCCGCCTCGGTAGCGTGATGGTTAGCGTGTCTGCCTCACGTTCAAGAGGTCGCGAGTTCGAATCTCGCTTAGGGTAAGTTATCCGGGTATGGTTTTTTTCCGAGGTTTTCCCTACCCTGAGAAGACGAATGTCGGGTAACTTAAAGCTCCATGGACCTCGGGCTCATTTGAGCATCATTTCACCCATTTCATTCATTCATTCGTCCGATATGACACAATGTTGGAGGACGTTAATTCAAAAAAAAAAAAAAAAAAGGTCATTATAAAAAAATAAACACTGTTTTTATGCCTGCCTAGATGTCAGTTTCGACTGACATACATTATGTCCTAATTCCATATTGCTAACGATGACACGCAACGTTTAATACGTGAGTTTCGATGGTTGTGATTACAGTTTTGTGTTGAGTGAGCCCATAGTCAATTGTAAAATTAAAGGAAATAAATACTTGAAAAGTGATGTGGTATTAATTGGTGTCAGAAGTGCGACGAAAACCTCGATATGGAGCAGTTGATGAAAAAAATGTTAGCCAAGGTGGACATAATGGGAAATGAAATGAAAAACGTAAACTGCGAAATCGAAAAGTTGATAACAGAAATGTCCAATGCCCGTCTGTACAGCGTGGAGCGTATCCGCTTCACGTCCAAGAGGTCGTGAGTTCGAATTTTGCTTAGGGTGAGTTATCCGGATAGGCGTTTTTCGAGGTTCTCCCTTATCCTGAGAAGACGAATATCGGAAAACTTAAAGCTCTATGAACCTTGGACTCATTTGATTATCATTTCACTCATTTCATTCATTCATCGTCCGATATGACACTACGTTGGATGACGTTAACAAACAAAAGCACAACAACAAAAAATATCCGATTTGAAGTTAGAGCTAAAGGCAAAGATCGACGGGTAATTTATTGGCGTGAAGAAAGCCGAGAAAGATGTCTGCCAACGCGTTAACGCCCCTGAGGATATTGGGGAACATCTGTGCTTCCCAGAAGACAGTGTCGATGACAACACTATGCAACCGAACTTCAGCATGGAACAAATACTCGGCCAAAAATAAGCTTGAAGGTCGAGATAGCATGGATGCGACACAACATCCACGCCATCAAACCGTCCAGGTGCGACGGCATATTGACCTCTGAAGTCTTCCGCAGACAATTACCCACCGTCGCTGCCAGCAACAGAAGGTCTACAGAAGAAGACTCCAGGGACGGGTGGCAGAAATTCTGAACGATTCCAAAGTCGGCGGCGTCTCGAAACCTCTGGGAGACTCTAGAAAACCGGTTCTGAAACCACCGTCTGCCTGCAGTCCATTGCATTCAACTCAAGTCAAGGTTGCAACAGCCAAGTGAGGTGCTCCAGAGTTCACCTGCAATAATGAAGAATTATTGAATAAGGCGCTGTCGAGCGGATATGTGTACCAGGAAGTTATTTATTCCATCGACGGAGTGCGCGACGCAGAGATACGTCAGCGTCCAATACTCGGCGAATATCAGACCATCCACGATACACTAGAGGCCGTGCTGAGAATGGAGAAGGCCAAGGTTGCCCGTTTGTCTGGAACGGAGAAACAGCCCCAAGACATCAATGTTCACCCAGGATGTGCGATTGGAGCGTGGCTGGCCAAGGCATCCGTAGAGGGACCGCCTACGCCTGGCCGAAAGCTAATGGAAAACGAATAAGTGCGGACGTGAAGAGGGTCACGTAGAAGCTGTCGTCGCCGACCTCTCGAGTAATGCTGAGCGCTTTGTGCAGGATAATGGACGACAACATCATCGCGGATGGATGAGTACGCATGACGTGGTACCAGATAGTGTATACACGGGTGCTGCCGTGAACGTGATGTGGCATGTTAGTTTGTTAACCAGATTGGTCCTACAAGAGGACTGACATTACGTGCAAGGTGTGTCTGTGAAGAAGGAGGCCTTGCGGGAGTTAACCTTGGTGTATAGCGTTACAAGTCCGTGGGTATTCGTCGCGAGAGTGGCTAAGCAGGACTACCTGGGTTTGGACGCCCTTAGGGGTTACGAGACGACAATCGACGTCGTCAGGAGGGTTCTGCGAGTCACAGTACGAGCTAACGCTTCGAAGCCCCACTGAACGAGTTGGGGTCTGCAGGGTAACCCCGGAGGAGGTTATTTTTAGGCTCACCAGGAGCAAGGTGTTTGAGAAGGTGCACTAGAAGAGGACAGCAGTCATGGAAACCCGTGAGCACAGGAATACCCTCACTCGGGGGATGAGTGCATTCCACCGCATCAGAAACTGTCCCGTGGGAAGGTGGTACACTCAGATCACCAGATCTTCTATGACGGCGCTACTCGGGGCGAGCAGCGCTGAGGGGGCAGCGGTGTTACTTAGATACGTCGAGCTTCCAGGTGGAAAGCATCCCATAAATTAGATGCTCCTTGGCTATCGTCATGTAGCCAAGAAGCTAGAGAGTAACTGAGATTTTGAAAAGGCCTAATTGAGAAAGTTAACACAGCAAAAAGAGTTTTGAGTGTATTTGTATTAATTTGTGTTTATTGAGCGCATCACGAATTGTAAAATTAAAGGAAATAAATAATTGAAAAGTGATATAGTTACAATATACCCTTGTGGCCTAGCCTAACTTAAGAAGGAAGGCCCTGCTGTTCTACTAACTGTTCTACCCCCTTATCACATAACTTAACCCTATTCTAATCTTTCATTCTAACAAGCACTCTTTCCAGCCGAACGTAACCTAATCCAACCTAGATACAACTGCTGTACTGTCCTATTTTTTCCTATCATAATTTAACCTAACTTAAACCTTCCTATTTATTAGAACATTTTATTTTATCATAACCATATCTAAACCTATGTCATCCTCTTCTATTCCTCTTCCACCGTAGTCTAACTTAGATTACATCCCTATGGATTTAGTCTTGGAGATTTTGGTTTGATTTATAGATGTTTTCCAGCTATTTGATACACTTTGAGATATTAAGGCTCCCTAGGTTGCCAACTCTTAGGCATTTTATGAACGTTGAAATGCATCTTAATGCTATTTTAGGCATCGGGTAGGTATTTCAAGCACTTTTATGTATTCTGTGTGTTTTCGACTGTTTTGAGCACTTTTCTTATGTTCTAGTATTTTCAAGTTTTTAGCGTGGTTTGGTACATTTTGTGGGTATACAGACTATTTTCAGTGATTTGTTTTGCTTTCACAATCACATTTCATTCTTTAAATTTTTGATATGATTATGATCGTGCATTTATTTAGATATATTTCTTCATTTTTATTTGGCATTATTCTTTTTTTTCTACCCTCTCCTCTTTTATCGAGTTTCTGAAACTAACCGTAGATGATTTAGCCTTGATGCTGAAGCAGCTATTATTAGTATTTTATTCCCTCTGCCAGTATGCCATACATGTTAATCCCGCTCTATGATTCTTTTGCGTATTCTGTATATTCTGATGAGAGCGCCTAGCTTACAGCATTTTCTAAGGCAACCTAACCTTATGGTTATTCTTTATATGTTTTTAGCCTTGTTCTTTTTTCAACCCTGCGCTCTTTTAACCATGTTTTAAAAGTAACAATACGAGATTTAGAGACCAAACCCTGAAAACCCGTTAATTGGGGCCTACACATTATTTCACATCTCTAGGAGTTATGTGGAAGGACATGCTGCTGTATTCCGGAATTGAGTTGGAATTGCTTCTTCATTACCGCGGGGTACTCATGGCGGAATTCGGTATAAGAGGAGGCTTATAACTAGTTTCTCATTGGTATGTTGAGGCGAGTTGTTTTACATACGAAGATGTCAATAACCAATAGAGTTGGGCAATGTGCCATTTCCTTCTTTATGGAGGATTCAAGTGAATTTATCCTGAAGTTCTGGATCTGAACTCGTTAAGAAGATGATCCACTTGGATATATCTTGCAAGTCGATGTCGAATTTCCAGCAAAGCTGGATGATGTGCCCTGCCTGCCTGAGAGTTTTAAACCGGGGAAGTCCTCTTCAAGGAAAATATTTGTTCACCTTGAATCCAAAAAGAGGCATGTGGTACATAACATGGCCGTGGAACAAGCTCTTAGTTATGCTCTACAATTAGCGACAATTTATCGAGTACAATTCCATTGGCGAAAGCCTTAAATCGAATTTAATAACCGACAAAAGCAACAAGCCAGAAATTATTTTGAAAAGGTTCTGTACAAACTTTCTACTAATGCTGTATTTGGAAAAACCATGGAAAATAATCTATGGATGTACCATTTGTGGTGAGCAGAAAAATGTTAGAAAAACTCATCGCTAAACCTGCATTTATCGATCGATACGGGCATAATCTTATAACTGTACACAAGGCTTAAACATGCTGAACATCTGGATACAGCTGATTATTCTACAAATCACGTAGTCATTCTCCACAAAACAAAAACATTGTTGCAAATGTTTAAAGATGACACAAGCGGTAAAATCTTTCGCGGTTCTGTTCCTCTCGATATTGATGTCTCTGTAACAAAAAATATCAAAGGCATAAAACAGCGTCATTATGCAGTACATTAACTTCCTAGCTATGTGGGATATCTTAAAACTCTAAAAATCCTAAGAACTTCGATGAACTCAATCCTATCCTGACATCGCAATATTTCTACAGTTGAAACTAGTAAAGGTGCTCTCTCGTCTCATACTGGCTGACAAGAGAGCGATTGCCGAGGATGTAATATTAACATGTAAGCATGAACATATCAGCGTTGGAATCCGTGCATAAGAGAATGTAACTTAGATCTCAATATAATGCTTTTCTCAGTGAAACTACCTGTAGAAAATGAAAATTTACCGAACTGGCCCCTCCGCGCCTTCCGCTTTCTGCCGAAGAAAGAAAGAATAATAAAGGAAGGTGTTTCCTCTACCAGTAGGATTTAATTCCACTGATTGTCTCCAACGCAGATAAAACAGAAGAGGCATCTGTCCATGCAACCTTAAACTAAATATAACCTGATTAAATTTATATAAATTAAAATAAAAGCTTGAGGATAAATACTATCAAGCATCTCACATAATGTCATATAAATACTGGCCTAAAAGCACTTGAGCATCCATGGTTAGATCATCCTCTAAAACTAGTTCCCAAAGCCCGGTTTAACGGAGGAGTCATAAGAACAAAGCTAAAGCTAACAGGGGCGTTCAAAAACGATTGACACTTTTTTTTTTAACAGGAAACATTTATTGAGCAAACTTATTCAGGTAACATTACAGGTATTCCCTGCCAATGTCTATGCACTTGTTCCATCGTTCTGGCAGCTTCCGTATGTGCCTAGGAAACCATTCTTTGGCGGCATCCCGACGCCACTGATGGACAACTGCATGAAGTTCGTCGTTAGTGCTGAACTTCTTACCCTAGAACACAGTTACTATTTGTTTCCGAACGAATAGTCTTGGGATGAGGGCTCGCAGCATGCTTCCACTCCATAGACTAGCGTTTCTTTACTGGAGTCTCATCGACGGTGACCAGTTTCGCAAAGAATTCCTCTGGATCTGTACTGTACTGTTGCAGCAACTGTTGGCATACCTCCACATGCTTCTGTTTCTGGTCATTGGTGAGGGTATGTGGCACCTATTGTGCACACACCTTTTTCATCTTCAAATCTTCATGGATTACGGTGTGGAGGGTTCCGCGTGATAGACCTTTTGCCTGCACTAATTCATCAAATTAATGTGATTCGCCTGTTCTCCAATATCAGGTCATTGACAAGCTGAGTATTGTTTGGTTTGCGTGCAGTTGCTGGACGTCCAGTGCTTTTGCGTTTTTCAGCACATTGGTTTTGGTTTTCTAATCATAACTATTCCATAGGCAAAAAGCCTTAAACAGGTGTATCTATCTTAAATGATAAACTTGGATGATAAAATCTTAATTATAAATATTCTCTTTTATAAACTGCGTCGTTTTCATGGCTTTATGCAGCACATGACAGTGAATTAGAAATCGAATTCATAATGTCTGTGCAAAATATACAATTGTCAATTTACATTGTAACAGATCAATTTAGTGGAAGGCATGAAGGGCCGTTGGAAGAGTCAAAAAGTGAGGGTGGCCGGCTTAAAGATGGATCTGCCGGGTGAGTGATGTCAGAGACAAAAGCTGATTGACCGAGTGAATTATTCTATGAGCAGTGTGTTATCCAGTCGACCGTCAGTTGTGACCTGGAGTGGGTTGGTCCCGAGCAGCAAGGAGTCGAACGGGGGAGCATAGCAAGTTGGTTAGACGGCGTGGAGCCGTTTGTGAACCTAGCCAGGCGTGTAAGCCTGACTGTGCAAGTCGCATATTAATCAACACTGTTAATGTGGTTCCTTTTGGGAATTTTGCTGCATGGACTCTGAGTGGAATTCGCAAGTTGATTCCTAATAAGAGTTGGTGCTCGTGTGGAAAGGAGAATTGCTTGAGCGGCCATGAAACCAGAGATGTCAGCTGTGAATTGACTACTAGGGCGTTGACCTCCCAGGCTGGGAGTTTGCCGTCCACCATGTGGCTCCGAGTTGCAACATAGAGATGAGTACCAAGTTAAACTTAATAGTAGTTCCTTGTGGAAGTAGGGAAATTCTAAAGAAACGGTTAACTATCGGGGTGGTACATTATGAGGTACCTTTCATCATTAAACTGGGATGCAACTTGGTAAGGTGAAGTGTTTGTGTAGAGATCGTAACAGACATCAAGGAATATTTGTACATGAGGCAGGGGTGTTTGGAGGGTGAGGACAGAATTGCAGTGCCCGATTATAGAAATCAAGGTTTTCTTGTTAGATTGCAGTTTCTTGATATGTCTGTTTTAATTTGATAGCTATGTGTAAATTTTATTGTGTTCCTTAATATTTTCATGTTTATATTTTACAATGTTCATTTTATATGAGGTCACCTAAGTTTAGGGTGAGGTAGTAGATGAAAGTAAAGCGCAAAGGGAGGCGTAACAACATCAAGATGCTCCTACAATTATTGGAGTGTTGTAACTAAAACCAATCAACTCTATGTATTTGTGCTGTCGTGACCCTCAACTCTTAAAATCCATCGGAGTAGATATACGTTTACATTGACAACTTCACTTACGCAGCTCTTCTCATTAAATCAAAACTAATTTAATAATTTAATTTTATATTTTCAAAATTCGCACAACCATGCACAACATATACCTGTAGTAATTATACAAAGCGAATTTAGAAAAACGCAATGGTATCCTGATCATTTAACGAGGTCTTCGTAGCGTCCCCTTCTTTCCTCTCTTATACCACACTCCACTGACGCAGTATCCATGCCACAGGCTGGTCATAGCTATAACCAATGATACGTCGGCATGAAAGGGAAGCATTCATTATTTCTGACACCTCACCAAATCGTTACTCAAATGTTGCTTGATTCACAACATGTTGTATACATCAGAAAATACTCGTGGACTAGATTAATTATTTGTCTATGAAAAGCTGCCAACACAGTTCGATAGCTTTCAGAAACTGTGTAATTACAGAAATGTAATTAAATGTTAATGCCACCCAAGAAAGGCTGTTTATTCTATAGGTATTAGAAGATAAAATTTCATTTGAAAGCAGAGACTGTATTACAGTATAACGTAATAGACACTTTTAAAAGTCATGTCGATACGAATTTTAATTTCAGCGCAAATAGTGTGAGAATTCGTAGAACGACGTTTTTATGTTTTTCAATATAATATTGCATTATGTTTATTGTAAGGTTTTACATGTTTTTGCGATTCCATGAATAAAGTTAAACTTTTCTTATAACACATGATCGATTAACCCAATAAATGTTGCTTATATCAAACAATGTTTGCAAACTTTTCCACAATAGACACTACGAACTTGGATATAAATCTAACGAATACTCAAACGTGACTTCTCTACGAGGCCAGGTGCATCCTTCCCCCTCACCTACCCTTCCTTGTCCTCATTACAGCGCCACGCTTCTTGCCCCATATTGCAAAGCTGTCAGCAGTCAATTGGTCAGTACTTACATCTCATCCCTTGTGAGACCCCGTAAAAGATAAGAAACTGACAATGAGAGATAGTTCCAAGCAGGGCATGTTACAAAATTCGTTCTGTGTATACCACATGTTTGTGAAGTGATGCATAGAATTTCGGAAACGGAAACCTGGTCTCTTTTTATTTCCGTGTGCTTCCAAAAATGCGCTTTTCGACGTTAGTGAGCTTAATCAGTTTATAATCGCCATCATTAAATTTATTACAATCAGCGAGTGGATGAGCCGATACCGAACTCCCACTTTTTGAATCCTTGCTTTACGGGAGACGAATTTTCAACGTCGATGACAGACGAGAATATTCCTTCTAGCGGTGGAGATAGGACGAAGTTCAATCAACCAAAATTCTACAATATTGTAACTTTTGGTTGTGTTGAAAAGTAAAGTAGACAGATGTAGTCGAGATAAAGAAACACTTTTATTTCCGTAAACAGTAACTTGTACACTCGTTGCAACAGCAAGAAAGTCTTTTCCGATTCTCCAACAGCACGACTCCGAATTCGTAACACAAAGAACTATTCTCCGTCGGCACAACGCTTCACATCATCTGTCCGTCTCCGTCGGTACGACTACTCAACCTTCACATACTGACTCACTCTTCTCACACTTTACCGCTATTTATATCTCCCAGGCACTATTCTGGAAGCTTCAGGAACGTTCACTTATTTTGCGGTGAAATACAAAGCAGACATTTCTAGAGGCCTCTATCACTTTCTCTCTTTCGGCAAGCGCCCCAACAATGCGGCCATTCTCTGTCTCTTTCCTTCGGTTCCTTTGCGGTAGTGCCGACAATAATGCGATGGGTGACACTGCTGCTGTCGGCAATTAGATGCGGCGGGCGCGGTGACACTGCTCCCTCCTCAGAGATGGTCGTCCCGACCAGCACTATCACTGCGGCATCTCCCTTGCGCCCCGGTGGACTAACCCATCGAACCTCTTCTCCAGGAGGCACGATCCTAGGTATCGCTGTTGGATAGTGTCCCTTGGTCCGGGTAGGACGATGTATGCCATCCTGCTTCGAAATTCTGCAACAGTACCGCCGGTCTTGGCGGTCCCTCATCCAGTTGCCCTTCTTCCTGGTGTGTTGACGGGCCATCCTGCGCACTTGGAAACGGCGCACTGGGTACCGACCTCTCTGGCGCACCTTCGCAGCCACCTTGCTTCCGATGGGTCCGGCAACAAACCCCACCACATCCGCGTGAGTCGTGTCCACCGCTGCACTCGTGTTCACTCGTGCTCGGCACGGCCTCTCCTGTATCCTGCCGTCCAAGATGATGTCCATCATTCTTCCGTTCACGGCACTATGCGTCAGGTGATTGGATGGCTCCGACGGTCCCCCCATGTCACACGCCAAGTCGGTTCTCGCGTGTTGCTCGTTTGCTTGTGCGCTTCCCTGCTGATGGTCCTCCACGTCATATCCTGGTTGGTTACGTACCCGACACACTCCTCCAGAGGATCCTCGACGACGTCCCTGAACTGCCCCTTTGTCTTCCCCGAGACGTACACTTTCGTTATCGGAAACGGGTGCAACTGTCGCCTCGGCCACTAGGTGCTTCCTCCCCGGGTCCGCGCTATTCCGTCTGCCCCTGGCATCCAGTACTTTGACGCTCTCGTCAACTCTTACTATCAGGGCGCCAAGACGTTCCCCGTCGTCCTCCACGACGTCCACACGCTGGCAGAGGTGTTCCACCTTTTCGCCGAGTTCTTCCACGTCTTCCGTCACGCCAATCAGTTCGCCGAGTTGTTCCACGTCTTCCGTCATGCCAATCAGTTCGCCGAGTTGTTCCACGTCTTCCGTCACGCCAATCAGTTCGCCGAGTTGTTCCACGTCTTCCGTCACGCCAATCAGTTCGCCGAGTTGTTCCACGTCTTCCGTCACGCCAATCAGTTCGCCGAGTTGTTCCACGTCTTCCCTCACATCATCTGAAACGGGCGCAACTGTCGCCTCGGCCACTGGGTGCTCCCTCTCCAGCTCCGCGCTATTCCGTCTGCCCCTGGCATCCAGTACTTTGACGCTTTCGTCAACTCTTACTACCAGGGCGCCAAGACGTTCCCCGTCGTCCTCCACGACGTCCACATGCTGGCTGAGGTCTTCCACCTTTTCGCCGAGTTCTTCCACGTCTTCCGTCACGCCAATCAGTTCGCCGAGTTGTTCCACGTCTTCCGTCATGCCAATCAGTTCGCCGAGTTGTTCCACGTCTTCCTTCACGCCAATCAGTTCGCCGAGTTGTTCCACGTCTTCCGTCACGCCAATCAGTTCGCCGAGTTGTTCCACGTCTTCCCTCACGCCAATCAGTTCGCCGAGTTGTTCCACGTCTTCCGTCACGCCAATCAGTTCGCCGAGTTGTTCCACGTCTTCCCTCACATCATCTGAAACGGGCGCAACTGTCGCCTCGGTCACTAGGTGCTCCCTCTCCGGCTCCGCGCTATTTCGTCTGCCCCTGGCATCCAGTACTTTGACGCTCTCGTCAACTCTTACTACCAGGGCGCCAAGACGTTCCCCGTCGTCCTCCACGACGTCCACGTGCTGGCAGAGGTCTTCCACCTTTTCGCCGAGTTCTTCCACGTCTTCCGTCACGCCAATCAGTTCGCCGTCAATTTTCGCCGATAGCTCCGTCTTCATCTCTTTCAGCTCGGCAAAGAGGTTGTCGTTTGCCGTCTTCATTTTGGCAGCGAGGTTGTCGTTTCTCGTCTTCATTTTGGCAACGAGGTTGTCGTATGACGTTTCCATTTTGGCAAATAATTCTTTCATCATTGCCATCATCCTGGTTTCCGAATCTCCCTCCATCTTGGTTCTAACGTTGCAACTTCTAACGACGATGTAACGAAACTAGAAGCAATTCGACGAATCCTACTTCTGACACCAGTGTGACTTTTTGGTTGTGGTGAGTGTGAAGTAGACAGATGTAGTCGAGATAAAGAAACACTTTTATTTCCGTAAACAGTAACTTGTACACTCGTTGCAACAGCAAGAAAGTCTTTTCCGATTCTCCAACAGCACGACTCCGAATTCGTAACACAAAGAACTATTCTCCGTCGCCACAACGCTTCACATCATCTGTCCGTCTCCGTCGGCACGACTACTCAACCTTCACATACTGACTCACTCTTCTCACACTTTACCGCTATTTATATCTCCCAGGCACTATTCTGGAAGCTTCAGGAACGTTCACTTATTTTGCGGTGAAATACAAAGCAGACACTTCTAGAGGCCTCTATCACTTTCTCTCTTTCGGCAAGCGCCCCAACAATGCGGCCATTCTCTGTCTCTTTCCTTCGGTTCCTTTGCGGTAGTGTCGACAATAATGCGATGGGTGACACTGCTGCTGTCGGCAATTAGATGCGGCGGGCGCGGTGACAATATAGAAGCCCCATCATTAGAGGTGCATACAGTCTCATAATAGAACTATAAAGTATCACAACTTAAAAAAGGTCCGATATAGGAATCGGTAGGGCTATTAAACCTCCGATTATTGTGTTTTGCTTTTGTTTGGGATTTTTTCGTGTTTTCTTAATATCGTCTTGATAAGCTAGAGGCACGAATTGTCATAATTTAATGGCATAATTTGACCATTTTATGTGAGACGGTATTTATACCGTGCCCGAGATAAATATAAATGAACGCTATACTAGTGTGTCGTGTAGTGTAGTTGACGACCGACCGCCGCCAAGTGAAGACGTCCCTGACAGAGCCAACATGCCGAAGAAAGGAACTAGAAGGACCGCTGTCTCAAAGAAGCCTCTTACACCGCCGGCATCACCACCAGCCTCGCCGCCAGCCCCGCCATCAGTCACCCCGCTACCAGCCACACCACCAATCACACCGCCAGCCACACCGCCAGCCACACAGCTACCATCAATAGACAGCGGCCACCGAGCAAATACGTCTTCGACTAACCCCCGCCGAGTCGACACTTTCGACGACTGCACATACACAACACAGTCACCAGCCAAGTACCATTCACCGAAGTTGCAGAAATACAGACTACAGAGCTGCCTTGGACGGCGGTTTCCCTGCCCTAGGGCAGGTACTCCCTGTCGAAGCCAGTCGAGACGTCCGACCCGTCCCATGCCGACGCTGCTGCCAGTATGGACATAACGCCGAGAACTGCACAAACGCCCCACGATGCCATTACTGCGGAGCAGGAACCTTCACAGCGACATGCAATAGCCACGACCTAACACAACGCCCCATCTACTGTGCCACGTGCGACTGTATCGGACACTTCACGGGACAAGTGGCATGTCCCAAGAACCCACGCCGAAAGCCCACCACAGGTCAACCACAACCAACAACACCAGCCTTCAACTATTGGACCGACACATCCACAAGCCGATCACACGCAGCCCACAGTAAACGATCAACTTCGAGACCGCCGAACCACACAACACCCAGAACGATTCACACTACAACATGGAAGCTCTACGACAACTTCACATGATTATACAAGAACTCGTCAGACAAGTCACAACATTGGAATCAGCCCTCGCCAGCGCAATTAACAGAGCACACACCACAGGGACAGCATCTCTACAACACGCCGAGACACAGACAGAGCCAACACAGGAAGAAGAACAAGTGACTGAGCAACAAAGTAGACTACGAAAGACACAGACGGAGACACCACAAGAAGAACAACAAGAGACCGAGGCCGAAAGAAGAAGACGAGACATTCTATCTCAAGCCATATTCTACATCACCCATGACGAATCTTGCGTAAGTTTATGCCGTTATCCTGGAGCAACATGCAGTAATAGTAACATACCAAGATCTCCCGGACAATTCCATTCTGTATGTAAATAAAATAAAATTAATCCCGCGGCTGAAGAGAGCGTTTATGCTCTGAAACAGCCTTAGGATTACCCTGGGTGAGATAAACCCAGGGTAAGTCCTTAAATACCCTTAAAAAAAACATGACTAGTTCCAGCATTTTTGTTTTATTTAGAACCACTCACAGGGCAAGTGTCAGGATTAATATAAGTTATTGTGTAAACGTAAATAATTATAAATGTTAGTGTGTATATTTAAAAGAATAAGAAACAACCCACGTAGAATGCAGTTTATAGGTAAAAGTTGAAATATTTCGCTTCAGAGACACTACGTAAGTTCTTTGGACCGAATTAGTTCTGCTTGAAAGAGCGACAACCTGTCGCCAGCCAAATTGTAAGCTACATTGTTAGGCAGGATTATTTCTTTGTAAAGCAAAAGTCATAAAACTGCCTATCAAGCTTGTTCGAAATGCCACCACAAGGAGCAGGACATGGCATTTCAGTGGCAAAGTCTCGTGCTGTTCACCAACATGTTTGGTCAATAGCCAATCAGAAAATTTAGAAACACAAAAATTTGAAGTAATCAGCAGAACCCGCTCCAATGAGAGTAAAACTCAAAAATTTTATGTGGAGGGACACTGAATATGCCTTTCGTATTCCCGTATGGAACGGAGAGTCGAAGAATAACACACGAACAGAAGAATCGAAGAATAACACACGAACAGAGAAGTCACAAACTACTACACGAACAGAACAGTCAACTACTACGCCGAGACATTACTTAGAACACGCGCGAATTAAGTAAGTACACTAGAAATTTGATAGGCTAAATTAACATCAAGAATTATTTGGCAATATTGCGTAGAATAGGAAAATTCTACTTTAAGAAATTATTTCGGCTCATCATAGAGTAGGCTAAATTAACATTAAGATCATTTCTCCTCTCATTCCAGTGACTTTAAAACTTTTGGCTTATGCGCGGCGACTCATACAGAAACTTAAATCTCGGTAAAGCTATAAACTGCAATCTTCGTCAATTCATTTGTGTGTAGTAATTGTTATAGTTTAAATTCCTTTGTGCCTCGTATACAATAAAGTAACATAATTTCTTCCTGCTCAAACTTGTTCTAATTAGTAGCTTGAAAACCTTCATTTGTAAGTGATTCCACGCCCTTTCTAGCAGTCTGCGGCCACGCAAAGCTATTGAACAAGTAATAATGACTTAGCAATTGGACGAGAAGAAGAGGATTTTACATTCTAAGCAATTATATGTGTCAGGGATGTCAGACGAGAATATCCCTTCTAGCTGTGGAGATAGGGCGAAGTTCAATCAACCAAAATTCTACAATATAGAAGCCCCATCATTAGAGATGCATACAGTCTCATAATAGAACTATAAAGTATCGCAACTTCAATAAGGTCTGATATAGGATTCACTAGGGCTATTTAACCTCCGATTATTGTGTTTTGCTTTTGTTTGGGATTTTTTCGTGTTTTCTTAATATCGTCTTGATAGGCTAGAGGCACGAATTGTCATAATTTAATGGCATAATTTGACCATTTTATGATTTCGCGTTTACCTTCTGTACTGCGTAGCTATAATAAGCAGAGGAAGTATTGCATTTCAACCAAGATTTCTATACCAAGATTTCATCGGAAATTTACATTTTGAGACTCTGATTCCAAAACAGGGATTTTTAGAAACCTAAGTGTGCAAACACTATAACTCAAAAACGAAAATATCGGTTAAATACCAATATTAAATGATAGGTGAAAGCGTACTACACAAGAAATATGGCTCCCAGTAAACCTATTTTCCAGATATCCGTTATTCATTATTCTAGTTGTTCACTAGTGCTATTCTTTTAAATTCATTTCGATATGCTGTTATTTCTGGCAATTCCATGATGAGACTGTGACATTTTAAGGTCAGTGTACAGCGTCCAGGTCTTAAATACTTAACTATCGCTATTCCCTCTTAAAAGTGTAATGCAAAGCTTTATCTCAACTAAAACGAAGTAGATGGAAAAATAAAAATTCCAAGAATATCTTTACCTACTAGTAAACAATAGAGGGTAGAGAAAGTCATGTAAATGTAACACATATTTTTACTTTCTCTACTACCTATAGTGATCGCCTCCGTAGCGCAGTGGTAGCGTGCCTGACACTGGCGCGGAGGACTAGGGTTCGATATCTCCCCCCGCTGGGAGGTATGGCACGAGGTGCACTCAGCCTCGTTAGGTCCCGGAGGGACTAATTGAGCAGCTACTTGTTAAACAAGTAGCCACCACAGGTAGCAAAGGTTGCATAACTCGCCAGGAGGGCCCGGGGCGTTGACCACATCCTACACTCCAGTACTGCACCCCACTCTGATACCTGTGGTGGGCAGAGGTGGGGGACTCAGTGGCTGGGCGATAACCTTGGCCCGTCAGGACTGTTACGCTACGTATAGTAAGTAGGGGAAGTATTGTATTCCACCCGAAAATTTGATGTCAAGATTTCACAGGAAATATACTTTGAGGCCCCCTGAATCCACAAAAAAACATTTTTAAAGAAAGGTTCGTATGTGTGTCTGTGTGTGTGTGTGTGTGTGTGTGTGTGTGTGTGTGTGTGTGTGTGTGAGAGAGAGAGAGAGAGAGAGAGAGCATAACTCAAAAACCAAAAGTTGGTTAAAACTAAAGTTGATATTTAAATTTAATATCTTTTAAGGATGCGACACAAAGATTTTGAAGAAAGTTGCTCCATCCTAAACTACCCTTTACATAGAACATTTTTGGAAAATTTTGATTTTCTCGAAAATGGCCCTAACGATTTTGATTAAAAAGTATGTATGACGTATAGTTTTAATTTTCTTCCTATAGCCTATGTTGTCCAGTTTATTCTTGATGACTTTTACATAACTCGTTAACCGTAAGATATAGACCGAATCTTACTGTATAGAATGTAGATCTCATTAAAACGCATGTTATGTCCAAATGCATTTTTTGTAGAGTAAACCATTTCGGAGATATTCCTTGTTGTTGTGTGTTTTGCAACAGTTATAGTTTTCTCAAATTTTAGGTATTTACTCACTTTTTTGTCTCTTGGCTCGGAATTTCAAAGCTTTAACAAATTTGACTATCGCTCCAAGCCCACTGTATTCCCATATTCCCTTTCTATCATCAAGAAACTTAATAATAAGATAATTTGTATAAATGATTATCTCGATTAATATGAAGAAGATAGAAAAATAAGAGTTTCTAAGAACAGTTAGTACAAGAGTAGCGAAAGTTATGTGAGTGAAACACGTGATATTTTGTGTTATTCAAGAGGACTATAACAATGAAGTTCGTATTGTCAATCCATTTAATAGCTAAAAGTCGTTCTATGTTGTACATATTTTCAACTTTGTTAACTTTGCTGCACTTTTATTTCTGTTTTACTGGCTTATAAAAGAACCTCCCCCCCAAAAAAAGAAATAAACCTTATGTGTTACTCTTATTCCTATATCTTCTTCCTGTTAGTTAAGATAAACATTTGTACAAATTATCTTATTCCTTATTTCCTTGTAGGAACAAGGGTAATGTTAGAATACAGTAGGCTTTGTGCGATAGTCAAATGTTTTAAAGCTTTGAGATGCTGTTGTCCTTGCACACTTAACATATAAAAAAATCTGATGTGTTACACTCACATGACTTTCTCTACTCTTGTACTAACCATTCTTACAAACTCTTATTCCTATATCTTCTTCGTGTTAGTTAAGATAAACATTTGTACAAATTATTTTATTGCTTATTTCCTTGTTGGAAATACAGTAGGCTTTGAGCGATAGTCAAATCTTTTAAAGCTTTGAGATTCCGTTTCCTTTGCACACTTAACATGCAAAAGAAATGAACAGCAATGTTCCATTTCACGAAAGTTTTAAGTTTTCCAAAAGACACACATAACAAGGAATATCTCTGAAATGGTTCACCCTACAAGAAAATTTATTCAGAGATAAATTGTGTATTTTAGCAGGATCTACATTTTTGTATAGTATGATTTGGTCTATCTCTAACGGTTTACCAGTTATGGAAAAGTCGTCTTGAGTAAATACGTCTACAGGGGCTATTAGTCAGAAAATTCAAGATATACATTTCATTTGTCATAAAAATATCTCAAACATATGACATTTTAATCAAAACCGTTAGAGCCATTTTCAAGAAAATCAAACTTTTCTAAGAAGTTGTGCAGCAAGTACAGCCAATTTTGAAAAGCCGGGAAATTGTGGTGCAGTTTATAGATGAGGCCATTGTGCCAACATTGATGAAACGTGGTTTCTACGTCCAGAAGTAACTCCAACGTTGAAGCCCCATTGTTAAATTGCTCAGTTACGTCATCAGTTACCCTCGGAAGTTGTAATTCTGTGGAATGTCCTTTTCTAAAGTCAAACTGTGAATTTGAGAGCTCACGTGTTTCAGAAACTTGTTTTTGACGTCCAGAAAGTATACCTGTTTAGAGCAATTTACCAATAGTAGACAAGAGAGTAATGGGGCTGTAATTTTGGGACTTTCTGGTGCTTTTTCCTTGCTTTGGGAGCTTTGGTCCGCTTCCAAGTAGAGGGAAAATAGCTGTGCTGCAAGCAGGCGTTAAATATCTTTGTCAGTTGCACCAGAGCTTTGCTTAGCAGATGCTTAAGTTCCTCATTAGTCACTTTGTCTGGGCCGACAGCTTTCCCATTAGGCAATTTCCTAATGAGCCTGCTCCAGCATTCGAGAACAGGTCGTAGAGGTTCTCCTGTACGGTATGTTTATTTGCACAGCACCTAGCCGCTTAGTGCGACTTTATCTGTGCAGTATATAAGGTGTTCTAATTATTTCAAGCTTCTGTGTCTGTGGGCATGGTTTCTTCCTGCATACCTTAGTTCGGATGCAGGAAGGGGGCCAGGGATAGGTGTTGGGGTGAGTATGTGTTAGATGATGGGAGTGGCATTGCCGTTACCCAAGGGCGTCCTTAGGAAGGTGGTAAATTTTCCTTCTACGGGATACTCTGTAGTCATATTGACCAGTTGGTTGGTGTGGGAACTCAGTTTGGTGTGCATGGTTCGGGATCGCTCCCTCACCAAGTCCATGATGTAGGGTAGTCCGGAGTGGTTGTGAAGGATGTAAGACGGGAATCTACGCTCGTCGTATATTGTTCTTAACGCCCTGTTCTGCACTAATGAGCCTGTAAACTTCCTGCGACGTTATAAGGGATAGCTATTGCTCTTGCTTCTGCGCCACCCAGGTTTGTACCAATGCCTGGACCTCCCATTCTCGGTCACGGTTGGTCACTGGGTTTTCGTGAATCTATCATGGAGATACTGAGCGAAGACCTCGGCTTTTTCCTCTGTGGAGAAGCGTAGGCCGCCTTGAGTGTGCAGCGCCTCAGTTGCGGAGTTGACGCTCGTGGAGACCTTGAAAGCCTTTAATAACTTCCACAAAGAGGAGTCCGAATGGGTGGTGCTCAGTTTATTTTTCCACTGTTCAATTTTGCTGAGTTTAATTTGTTGCCGAATGACGTTGCGTGGCCATTTTGCTAGTACTTTGTATTCAGGCTGATGGGTATACCGCTACAGCCTTGTCAAGCGTCGTCTCCACGCAATGAGTTGCTCTACCTCAGGGTGCACAAAACCCGGGTGGTCTTGTGGTGTATGTGGTAGCACTTCTCTTGGCTGTACGTAGCAAGGCAGTAAAGTTTTCAATGGCGACATCTATGTCTGCCTCGGTATAGTGTGATAGCTGGGTTGCGCCATCCTGTGCATTTCCATGGTAAACGCATTCGAGTTGGTCTCGGCCCTCTTCCGATGACCAGGGGCACCGGTCGTACTGTCAGTCTGTATGTCGAAATGCACAGGAAGATGGTCGGAGTCCAAGCTATAATACAGTGAAGTTATTTGAGAGTGTCGCATTTTTTGTAAGTACGAAATCCAAAATCTCGTGGTCAAAGTGCCCCGATCTGTGCCAAAAAGTGAGTTTTGGGGGGGAGATGTACCTCAATATCCTCATTATCTGTTATAAGTTCAACCAGGAGATTTCCGGCCGCGTTTGCTCGGTGGGAAAACCTCCAGGGGTGTCGGGCATTGAAATATCCTGCAATTATAACGTGGTCCTCTAAAGCGAGGATTTGCGAAATAGCAGTCCCTCCCCCCTCTCCGCCAATTCTGTCGTTCCGAAAAATTTGGAAACCCTGGAGCTTAGAAGTGTACTATTGTTGTAATGTTGTTTCGCAGATAAATGCGACATCAATTTTCTTACACCGTAGGTAGTGTTCAAATTCTTGTTGTTTCCTGTGGACGCCATCTGCATTCCACAGGAGTGCGCGAGTTAAAGTTATGCCTCCCGTTTCACTGGCCGTTTATTCCAAGAGGGTGGACAGTAAACATAGGATGGTTTCTAACTTCTCCATAGTGTTGCTGCAGCTTTTAAATTTAGTAATGAATGGCTGCAACTTTATTAGTAGTGCCGGGAGATTTAAGTCTTTGAATAAATTAAAGATCTTTTAATCCTCAAAGGTCGCCGGTGGTTACCTGAGGGGGGCTGGGGTTTTGGAGGGGGACCATTTGGTGGTGGCATGGGTGCCTTTTGCCTTCCAGTGGCTCCCGCAAAGAAGACACCCATGACCAGGGCCGGGTAGAGGATGGGTCTTGACCCTCTCTGTGCACCAGGAGAGCTCCTGGGTACGGTTGCCAATTGGCGGCGGTGACATTCGTTTTTAAACGTCTCACACCCCCTGTAGCTGGAAGGATGCACTTCCCCACAGTTTACACAATGGGTTACAACGTCCTGTTGTGCCTTTCTTGGGCAGTCAGCTAGGCGGTGGAGGTCACCGCAGAGAACACACCGGGAGGTCATATTGCACATAAGTTATGCGTGCCTTAGCTGCTGGCAGTTGAAACACGGTGTGATGTTCTGGATGGTCTATAGGACCTCCAGGTGACCATCATTGGCACACCTCTCATTCTTGTAAACGCCTTTGTTTGTTCGTGGTTCTAGTTAAGCTTACCTGAAAGTTTGACCACAGACCTACCGCAGGAAACCATCTGGCGCACCTGGACGCCGGTGTAGCCCTCATGTTCCAGGTCCTCTTTGTAGTTCTCCTGCAGGTCTGTGGAAAGACGCCTGATTACGTATCGCAGAGGCTGTTCACTTCTTCCTTCAAGAGCTGTATGGTTGGAGTATGGCTGGAGGAAAAGCTTCAAGCAGTCCCTCGTGGTTTGGGTCCTGTATGTGTTGGGTTCCGCAGTATATGGAGGACCTTGACATCCTGGTGAACGTCGGGGATAATTATTCTGGGGGTTTTCTGCTTGTCTGTACCTGGTGCTGTTGTACTATATTCTCTCAAGCTTCCACGGCCATCGTTTAAAATATCTTGGCTATCCGGTTGTTGCCGCGTATTTTACAATTTGACGCGGCAACAACCGGATAGCCAAGATATTTTCTTTTGCTGTTGTACTGTTGGTTGTGGTTGGGTTGGATTGGTTGTGGTTGGGTTGGGAATGGAAGGTGGTTTTGGGTGTTGTGACGTAGTTCTTGGTTGGATCTGTTTTGTTGGTTTAGGAAGCCTGGGGAAGGGATTTCTTTGGCTAGGAGTTGGCGTTGATTCAGGTCCTCCGTTGCCTCTTCCTCGCCTTCTGCTCTCGCTAGTGGCGCGAAACAGTTCCGCGTGGTGATAGTGAGGGTGTATGGTGGATTTGGCCGTTTAGGAACTTTCTTGCTGCCGGGACGCTCGCTGTCCGAGTCGCTTTCCCGCCCGTTGCCTCGGCTGCGGTTTTTTCCTCAGCTTCACTAGCTTCCTCTTCTTCATGGCGTGGTCTTTATAGCAGAACGAGAGGTCCTGCGCGAAGTTGTCAAAATTTGTGCAATCAGCCATCCATATTTGCCAGAAAGTGTGTGTGCTAAATGATTTTGTTCTGCATATCATCCATTTCCTTCTGGAGTTTTTCCAGGAATCGTGCCTTCTTCTCCTCCTCGTCCATTTCGTTGACTGTCTCCATTTGTAGATTGCTTGTTTCGACATCTGTTACGCCAGACGCCATCTCCAGTCACTAAGCGTGGGGGATGCTAATGATGCTCCACGCGAGCTTTTACAAGCTAAACTAAAACTAAATAATACGTCAGTGTCACTTATGCATATAAACACTTAAACAACTTAACACAAAACAACACTACTCACACCATCTGTGCTTAGGTAAAGATGCACCAGGAACTACACTTTATTGTTACGTGGTTATACACGGGAAAGTGCGCCTTATTAAACGGCCATGGCATCATATTCAATAAAACCAAAGCTCTCGACACGACAGCACACTTCCATGCCTGGATGTACCGTGAGGTCACAGAACATTTTCAACATACTAATAACTTCAATAAAAAGAGGAATCATACACACCAGACAAACGTACCAAGTCATACAGCCCAGCCAGATATAAAACCTGACGCAGGCCACGATTGGCTGTATGAAGCCAATAGGAGAGAGGGAACGGTCTCGTCCCATCGTAATAAGACAGACGCCACAAGGCCTGGCTGACTGCCCAAAAAGGCGTAATAGGGCGTCGTACCCCACTGTGCAAACTGTGGGGAATCGCATGTTCCCAGCTACAGGGGGTGTGAGACGTTCCGAAACAAACGTCACCGCCGTCAACTGGCAACTATAGCCAGGAGCTCTCCTAGTGATCCTCCAGGGCTAAGACCTTTCGTGTACCCGGCCCTGGTCAAAACAGGCATCTCCTTTGCGTGTGCTGCCGGAGGGCAAAAGGCACCAGTGCCACCACAGAATGGTCCCTTTCCCCTTCCCCAACAGGCGCCCACCGGTGACTTGGGCGGGTTAAATAACACCTTCATCCTGTTTAAGGACCTAAATCTACCCGCACTCTTAACAAAGCTGTAGCCTTTTCTCCTCAAATTCAAAGGCTGCAGCAGCACTATTGAGAACATTGAAACCATCTTATGTCTCCTCTCAACCTCCTTAGACTATATGGCCTGTGTAAGGGGAGGTACAACTTTAACTCGCGCGCTCCTTTGGAATGCAGACGGCATCTACAGACAGCAACACGAATTTGAAAACAACCTACGGCGTAACAAAATTTACGTCACATTCATCTGTGAAACAAAATTAAAACAAAAGCACACCTTTAAGCTCCAGGGTTGCCAATTTTTTCGGAACGATAGAATTGGCAGAGAGGGGGGGACTGCTATTTTGCTCAGAAACACTATTGCTCATGCTTCTGTCACGTTGCCTGGAATGGCAGCGTTAGAGTGCACGGTTCTTAAAACCCGTGTTAATAATAAAACGGTGATTTTAGTAACACTTTTTCGGCCCCCCAACTCCCCACATTTCACACAAGACCTCGATCCTCGCTTTAGAGGACCACGTTATAATTGCAGGAGATTTCAATGCCCAGCACCCCTTGTGGCTTTCTCGCCGGACAAACGCGGTCGGAAATCTTCTGGTTGAACTTATAACAGAAGATGACGACATTGAGGTACACCTCCCCACCCCCCCCAAAAAAAAACCTCACCTTTTGACACACATCAGGGCAGTTTGACCCTGTTATTTTGGATCTCGTACTCACAAAGAATGCAACACTCAAATAACTTCACTCTCTATCACAGTTTCGACTCCATTTTCCTGTGCATTTTGACATACCGGCTGCCATCACAGCCGGTATCTCTGGCCCTAGGAAGACGGCCCACACCGACAGAGATAGGTTTACCATTGAAATGCACAGGATGGCGCAACCCAGGCCGTTATACTATAGCGAGGCAGACATAGATGTCGCCATTCAAAACTTCACTGCCTCGCTTCGTACAGTCAAGAGAAGTGCTACCACATACACTACAAGTCCCCCGGTTTTTGCATGTATCTCGAGGTAGAACAACTCATTGCGCGGAGACGACGCTTGACAAGGCTGTGGCGGTACACTCGTCAGCCTGAATATAAACTGCTACCAAAATGGCTACGTCATTAGACAACAAATTAAAATCAAGAAAATTCAACAGCTGGAAAATAAAATGTTGAGTACCGCCCATTTGGACTCTTCCTCGTGGAAATTATTAAAGGCTTTCAAAGTTTTCAAGAGCGTCAACTCCGCAAGTGAGGCGTTGCACACTCACCGCGGCCTGCACTTCTCCGCAGAGGAGATAGCCGGGGTCTTCGCTGACTGTCTCCAAGACAGATTCACCGAAAACCCAGTGACCACCGTCACCTAGGTAAGGGTACAAACCTGGTTGGCGCAGAAGCAACAAGAGGCCAGATGCAGTTCGAGTCGAGTGGGGAAGCTATTCCCCCACCCGAGTGTCTTTACCACAGTACCTAGCCGTTATACGGCTTAACCTGCGCGATAGTATGGTAGTTTGGTCTACAGGGATTTAATACTTCTGGGAATGTTTGTGGGATCAGGGGTATTTATAGAGGTGAGATGAATAGTTGGTAGGGATTGGTCAGTGAGCGGGCACTGCTCGGCTGCTGATTGGCTATTTAGTCAATCAGGTGACGCGCTAATCCTCACCAGGGTTCTGGCCGTCAGTCACTCACTGAGAGGTGATCTGAATTGGGCATTTTACCCTGTTTCAAGTACTGATTGTAAATTTCGCCTTTCCCAACTTCTAAAATTAGACCGTTGGACTTAAGATGTAATTCGGCAATTTTTAGATAGTAGTCGGCGCGGCTGTCTCTGGTCATATTGTCCCAGAGTGTTCACCAGTGGGTTAGGGTGGTTCTGGAATTTATTGTACATTGTTCGAGCGCGGGTTTTAATCACGTCGACAATGTACGGGATGCCGGAATGTTCGTGAAGGATGTGGGCAGGAAATCTCCAACCAGTATCGTAGATCATCCTTAATGCCCGATTCTGCAATGTCTGGAGTCTGATTAAGGTGGACTTTGCCACCACTCCCCAGAAATCACATCCATACAGGATCAGAGGAGGGATAATTGCCCGATACAACTGGAGCTTCAGGCGAATGGGAATGGTTTTGGAGCTGAGGATGGGATACAACTGCCGGAGGGCAGCGTGACCTTGTAGTACTTTGCCCCTGATGTGATGCCTATACGTTAGCCGCCGGTCCAACGTGACCCCGAGATACTTCGCCGTAGTGACCCAGGGGACCCGACGGCGCCGAAGCACGAGCTCCTACGGGAGCCGGTTTGCCAGCGTCTTGGCCAGGAGAATCGCAGAGCTTTTCTCCGGGTTAATAGACATGCGCTAGTTCTCGCACCACCTACTGATGGCACCGAGGTGGGCTTGTACATGACGGTAGCTGTAGCGCGGGTTCTTGTTAGTCGCGAAGATCATAAGATCGTCCGCATACTGACAGATGTGCGTGTTGGGGTGCGTTGGGAGATCGGCCATGTAAGCATTAAGGAGTGCCGGTGACAGTACACTGCTCTCGGGAACTCCTGCGCCTTTCTCGAGAAAATGAACCCTCCACTTTCACTCGGAAGCTACGATCCTGTAGGAAACTAGCCACCAAGTAAATGTATGGAGGAGGGATTTCGTGCTGTATGAGCTTGTAGATAAGCCCTTCGTGCCAGCTGGTAGAGAACGCCTTTTCCACGTCAAGCAACACTGCCACCGTTTTGGACCTATCCTGGTAAGCCAGGGAAGCCTTTTCGGCTACTCGCAGTAGTTGCTCGGTTGTGGAATGATCAGAACGAAAACCAAACTGATGTTCCGGTAGGAGGCCTTTTTCCTATAAAAGAGGTCTAAGGCGGGTCAGGAACAGTTTCTCGAAAACTTTCGAGATAACTGGTAGGAGACTGATAGAACGGTAGCTAGAAGAAAAGATCGGATTCTTGCACGGCTTCAACACGCATACCACACACGCCCTCTTCCAGACTTCCGGAAAATCACGCATGCTTAGGCAAGCGTTGTAGATCCGAGTCAAGTGTATCACGGCTCTAAAGGGAAGGTGCTGGAGCATTTCCGCTGTTACACGGTCCTGCCCAGGGGCTTTTCTAGGTTTTAGGTTTTTGATGGTGTTAGTTACCTCACGAGGGGTAACTATCGGGATGTAGAAATCCTCATGGCCCACAGGTCCGAACTCTAAGAAGTCTTCTACTGCTTGTTCCATGAGGTCAGTATGATCATCGTTCTGAGGGTCGACTCTAGGCTGGAATTGAGTTTCCAGATAGTCTGCTAGCGCCTCTGCTTTTTCCCTCGGTTCAAAGACAAGTCTTCCCCGAGGGCTATGCACAGGGTGCTGGTGTACAGCCTTATCTTTCCTCAAGCCTCGGACGATGCGCCATAGTTTCCTCTCCTGGAGGTTTACGTGACGCAACGTGTTTTCCCAAGCTGCTTGCCTATGTTTTCTTAGGAGTCGTCTCACCAGGGATTTGAACCTCTGGTGTATTACTCCTATCCTAGGATGACAGAATCTCTGCCATAGCCTTCTAACAGCGTTTTTCGCTTGGATGAGGCGTTTCAGTGGGACAGGGATAGCTGTAGGGTTTGGTGCGTCGGTAGGAATGCGGTGCGTATGAGCACGCACCGCATTTAGGACAGAGGTTGAGAACCCCGCGGCTGCCTCCTCGAGAGCCTCTATCGAGTCTATTCGAGGACGTGCTTCCACGGAGTTTTGGAGGGCTAGGACGGCTGCATCCAAGTCGATTTCCTCAACCAAATCAGGCACTCCCAGCGCAGTTAGATTAACGTCTGAGTCGACCACAACAGGGTTGTGATCGAAATCCAGAGCGTTAATCACCGAGAGATCCAGGTGAAATGTGATGTTCTTGGTGACAATGAAATCTATGACATCCACGGCGCCGCTTGCCGGGTAAAATGTTGGACCTCTCGGCCCGTGTGCATGCAGGGCGGAGTTTCCGCTAATGAGACGGTACAGTCCCCGACCCTTCACGTTCTGGGTGCGGCTGTGCCAGCTTGGGAGTTTGGCGTTGCAGTCGCCTGCAATGCAAACCCTGTGGTGTAGGTTCAGGAGTGCCGTGATGTCCGCTTCATAGAAGCGCCCATCCGGAGGATCATATACCCCTACAAGTAGCACGTCGCCACCGCATAAGGATAGCCTTATGGCGGTTGCCTCTAGGTGTTGTAGCGGAGGAAAGGTAACAGGAATGTGTGTGAGATGGTCCTGTCGGCCGACCCGATCCGATCGATGGGCGACGTAAGTTGGCAGCCTGAACTGTACACCGGCGTGCAAGTGTGTTTCGCAGACCATAAGGATATCAATCCCATGGCTGTCCACAACCTCTAACAGGCCTGGTCTCTGCTCTCTAACTCCATTTGCGTTCCAGAACGCAGCTCTAAATGAACGCACATTTCTATGCGCCATTTAAGAGCTTATGGAGTTAGCGTAGAGTTCCTTGGCCGTTTGAAGCACTAAGAGTTGCTTCTTCACAGCCGATAGTTCGGGGTTGAGGATTTGTTCCCTGCAGTGCCGTAGAATGGGGAGGGGACGTTGTACAAGGTCCGCAAACCAAGTTGCCAGTTCAATAAACTCCGCCATGTCCTCTGAGCCAAAGGCGTCTCCTAAGGCTTGTGACTGAGTACCATTTCACCTCACCCTCACATCATTAAACGCCCTCCAGTCAGATCACAATCCGGTGTTGACTGAAATCAACACTAGGATTGCGAGTCATGATTGCTCGAGATCAACCCGAGAAACGGACTGGGAGGGTGTGCGCAATTGCCTTCGCACCTCCATCCCACCCAACCCAAGAATCACAGACACCCATACCCTTGAGGCGGCAGTCTCGTCCTTCACATCCATCGTGACACGAACTGCCCTCAACCTAACAGTCCAAGCTCCAGCACCCCTTCACCCGGATGTCCTTCCACTGGACATCATCCTTCTCATCCGACGCTCCTGGGCGGCACGGAGACTATACCAGAGGCACCGCACACCCCACAACAGAGCCCTGTTACGGCGCTTGCGCCGACTGGTCAGCGCCCGCCTACGCGAGCACCGAGTGCAAGCATGGGAGGACAAGATGGCCAGCCTGGGCACTGAGTCGGGGGACGTGTGGCGGATAGCAAAAAGCCTCCGCAACCGTCGAGGCCAATATACCTCCCCTCTCCAAGGCACCCGAGGCCTGGCCTATGAACCCAGTGCCAAAGCCAATGTTTTCGCCGACTACCTGGAACGTACCATGTGTCCTAGAGAAGACCCCCAGGACTACCACCACTCGGAACGTGTCCGCCGGGATGTACGTCGATTTCTTCGACGCCCCCCGGAGGACGCGGTCCGACTCCCGGTAATACGCCCAAGCGAACTCCAGGGTTCACTCCAGCGTCTCAAACCCAAAAAGGCGGCGGGACCTGACGGGCTTACACCCCTCATGCTTCGCCACCTTCCCTTCAACGCCGTGCTCTTTCTGACCAGGGTGTTCAACATGTGCCTCGCCCTGGGTCACTTCCCACGAGAGTGGAGAGAGGCCCGGGTGATCTGCATCTTGAAGCCCGGGAAAGACCCGGTACACCCATCCAACTACCGATCCATTAGCCTCCTCTCCACCCTCTCGAAAGTTTTCGAGAGGATGATTTTAAACCGCTTGTCCCCCTTGCTGGGGGACATTCAAGCCATCCCCGAACATCAGTTCGGGTTCCGTCCTGGGCACTCTACGCCTCAGCAGCTGCTGCGGGTGGTGGAGGCTGCCGCCCTGGGTTTCCAGGAACGTGCCTTCACTGCTGCGGTATCACTGGACGTGGAGAAAGCCTTCTCGACGACCTGGCACGCAGGGCTCCTCTACAAGCTAATCCACCTGGGGCTACCCACACAGCTCATCCACATACTACACTGTTTCCTCCGTCATCGGACTTTTAAAGTCACAGTTGCGGGGCGAACCTCCACAATCAGGCCAGTCAGAGGCGGAGTCCCCGAAGGCTCTGTTCTGTCCCCCACCCTATTTAGTGTTTACATGGCAGACTTCCCCACAGAACCACAGGTCAGTATAGCTCAGTACGCCGATGACGTATTGCTATACTGCACCAACCGACACCTCCTCAGAGCCTTCAATCCCATACAGCGACACCTCCGCCAAACCCAACAGTGGTGTCGGCGCTGGCGAATGTCCGTTAATCCGGACAAGAGCCACGCCATCCTCTTCACGAGGCGCCACATCCCCGCAGACTGCCCCACCTTTCACCTTCGAGGCCGAAGGATCGAGTGGACAAACTCCATCACATACCTAGGAGTCAAACTGGATAGGGGTCTGACTTTCCGCGGTCACATCAGAGACCTCTCGGCAAGGACTCAGGGGGCTATTGCCTCCCTGTACCCCATGCTGAGGTCCGAGATGCCAGTCCGCCTAAAGCTACACCTCTTCCGGGCTCTTGTAGTCCCCCTCATGCTTTACGCTTGTGAAGTGTGGGGCATGGCTGCAGGTAGTTGGCTCCTATGGCTCCAGAGGGCCCAGAACAGAGGACTTCGGTCCATCTTCTCTGTCCCCTTACCCTTCCCAGTGAGACTACTTCACGAAGCCTCATCTCTTCCATACGTGGAGGATGAAATTAGGCGCCGGGCTGCTAAATTATACGCCAAATTGCCAAACCATCAAAGCGCCCTAGTTAGGTCTCTAGGGGACTATGATCCATCAACACGCCGCTTCAAGGCGTATAGGGTACCCCGCATGGCTTGCGGACACGCCCCATAACCATGGAGAACATCCACCAGTAGCTAAAGCTGATCTCCAAAGATCCCCACAGAGAGTTGATCCTCTTCAAAATTTCTTCCCCAATCAAAATTCAAAATTCAAAATTCAAAACACTAATTTTAAAGCAATTTTAAAACATTTTTAAAAATCCTTTTTCAAATCGTCAGAATGCCAACATTGTTGCATCCTCAGCCTGCCAGTAGCACGTCGTCCTGCAGGATGCTGTTAAGGGGCTTTAGTGCTCCCTTCTTACCCACACCAACCTAAACCAAAAAGTCGGAGTAGGGTACACCCTACATAACCCCTTACCCAAATATCCTATCTGCGGTTAAGCCCTAACAGGGGTAGGCACGCAGCAAAAGTCGTCGGGCTGAAAAATCCTCAGCCTGCCAGTAGCACGTCGTCGTTGCGCTGATTGGCTGCGCTGCTGCTGTTGCATGGTTGGTTGAAGCAGCTGTTGCCTGAATGGCTGAAACAGCCGTTGCCTCGTTTGCTGTTGCACTCTGTGGTGCATCCCGAGCTGGGGCTGTTGGTGGGGGAAGTTGGGCAACACTTTTGTTACCTGCCTCCACCATGGCTGTTTCTGGCTCTGCACTTACAGTCATATGAGCCTTTCTCCCCTTCCTCCTCTTTTTAGGAGGACGTTTGTCCTTTGGGGCAGCACTGGGGCGTATCTTTGGATGTTCTGTGCCCACCTTTGTGGTGACGCTTGGGACTGGCGTTGTCATTTGACTGACAACCTGGCTTTGTGGGGTTGCTTCTGCAGTCTCGACCTGTACTAGAGCACTTTCGTGCCCCGACATTGCCTGTGCAAAGGACACCCCCTGTCGGATCTCTGGTACTTTACCCTGTCTTCCTTGCATAATTGCAAGTCGCTTCGGGCAACCGCGATAGATGCCTATGTGGCTCCCGTCGCAGTTAGCGCACTTTTTATTATCCACTGGTGTCGGGCAATCCTTCACCAGGTGTTCTCCTGCACAGCGAAGGCACTTGATTTGCCTCTCACAAGCATGGCTCGAGTGGTGAAATCCCAAGCAATTATAGCATTGGGCTGGCCCCTCCCTGCTGTGGTAGGGCTCAATGGTGACCCTCGAATTGTACAAGTGGCTCACCTGGTCGATTCTTGGGGTTCCCTCCCCTTGCTTATCAACTACCACTAAAAATAGTGGCAGGGGTACCTTGGTGGGTTTCCCCTCCTTTTCCTTTGTGGTAGTTAGTTGCACCACAGACCTCGGTTTGATTCCGTGTTCGTCCAGTAGGCCGTCACGGATATCCTGGGGGTCTGTCTCTGAATCAAGATCCCTGACCACTCTGCGAACCACGTGGGGACGCTGAAACGAGTAAGTGTGGAATTTGATTCCACACTCCTTCAGTAACCCCCTCACGGCCGTGTGGTCGTCAGAGGTGGTGGTACTGATGACAACCCGCCGTGGATGCCGGGTTGCCTGGAAGTTGGCCTTTAACCACCGTCTCAATTCCTTCATAAGCTTTATGTGGTTCGGGAACGGATCAGACACAATTTGTGAGGCCTGGTTTGGGGCGAGCGCTGCAGGTGCAGAAGATGGTGAAGGAGAAGTCCCTTCCGGCTTCGAACCGGAAGATCTCCTCCTACGGCTCTGCACTACAACGAAGCCGTCGTCATCCGGCAGTGTAGGTGCTGGGACAGGGGCCACAGGTACTGGTGGCGGTGTGACATGGACTGCTGTCCCTTGGTTCACAAGACTTATAGCCTTTTTGGCCTTCGGCCTGTTCTTGGCCCTGAGGAGCGTCTTGGCTTTCGCCTTGACGATATTTACCCTTGGACCAAGGGAGGGGTTCTGGGAGGTGGTAGATGAGGTACCGATCGCGTCAGGTCTTACCTTGGCGTTGGTACTCGGTTCGTCATTTGTCTTTGCAGGTGCCATCCAGCATCCCACAGAGGGCCAAACGCCTTGCGGCGCGCCTATGGGGGCGAACCCCGGGTCCAGACTAGAGTCTGGTCCCTTGGCTGATACCTTGTGGGCCTGCGGTCTCGTGTGTCCGTCGGTCGGTACCGAGTCAGCTCTGGTGTCACCCATGTTCTGATGCTGGTTTGAAATAGCTCGGCGAGCTACTTCTAGTAGTGAGGCAAGCAGAGGGCTAATGCCCACTTCCTCCTCCGTGCCGGAGCCCCTCCGGGAAAGCTGGCTTTCCGATGAAATCTTCTGGTGTACCCTAAAACTTGCTTACCAAGTCTCTTATAGGGTACACCTGTGCTGTAGCCTGGCTTGGTTCTGATACGCTCCACCACCGTTGCGGCAGTCTTGTCGCTCCCTAGCGAAGCTGTTGTCGCTCGATCCAGCAATCCCAAGTAGAACGTAGAGGCACGTCTAAACACGCGCTTCGACCAATGCCGAATGAATGATGAATGATGCAGAAGCAAGAGCACATAGCTATCCCTTATAACGCCGCAGGAAGTTTACAAGCTCATTAGGAAACTACCTAATGGGAAAGCTGCCGGCCCAGACAAAGTGACTAATGAGGAACTTAAACACCTCCCACGAATAGCCCTGGTGCTACTAACGAAGATATTTAACGCCTGTGTGCAGCACAGTTGGAAGCGAGCTAAGGTTATTTTGCTCCCAAAACAAGGGAAAAGCATCAGACCGCCCCAAAATTACCGCCCCATTAGTCTCGTGTCTACTATTGGTAAATTCCTCGAAAAACTTATACTTTCTCGACTTCAAAAACAAGTCACGTACCTGAGCAATTTAACAATTGGACTTCAACGTTGGGGATATTTTTGGACTAGGAGTTTTAGGAGCCACGTTTGACCGGTGCTGGCACAATGGCCTTATTTTTAAACTGCACCACTATTTGTCGGCTCTTCAAAATTACCTATATTTGCTGCACAATTTCCCAGAAATTTGGCCCACATGGGAAACTCCTCCTCCAGGGAACGAGTAGTGTGGGCTGGCGTCCTATAAGGGGCTATTCTGTAGCCTTTTTTGTATATATTATTTACCAATGATTTCCCAGTGGACGCCAGATGCAAGGTCCCCATGTATGCTGACGGCACCGCAATATACAACTATCACAAAAATCCTTGTTTCGGTCTTGCAGAAATGCAAAATACACAAACAGCTTCCTTTCATGGCTCCATGATTGGAAAATCAAGATTTACCACAATAAATGCCAGCTAATACATTTTTCAAAGCGGCATCACACTTTGGCAATGGACCTAACGGTTGGTGGTCAAATATTGCACTGTCGTCAGCATTTTAAATACCTAGAGGTCACCATGGACTGTGCCCATATAAAAAATAGCGCCAACGAAGGCAGACAGTGACTAAAGTTATGCGCCCTCATCTTCCGCAGCAATGCCTCCAAGACCGCCCTCAAACAAATTAAAACCCTCTAAAACCTCTCCCTCCGTTCAACTCCGAACCACTAGCTAACCATTCACCTCAAAACCCAGATCTCATCCATCCCACGGGCAATAACAAAAAGAGCCAAGGCAACATGGACGCGCATTATAAGCCACGATAATTACGTGATCGCCAACATTGGAAAAGGCGAGCCGAAGCACCGCAAACACGCAAGAATTAAAATGTCCTAGACGTGGCAGGGCTCGCCAACTAATGCGCGCCCATGCAATCCAGGCCCCAGGTGGCACATACACTAAGGCAGTACACACCCAGGAGCTGCAACCTGTCCGCGCAGGAAAACAGCGGAAAACTGTAAATAGTGTACAAAGTGAAGTGGAAATAGTTCAGTGCGCTAGCTGGGACGTATATTTTTTGTGTGTCCAGTGAAAGTGTGTGTATGTGTGTGTGTGTGATGGGATATACTGTTCTGGTATGCCCAGGAGTGAATGCGTGATCCGTTTTCAAATAGGAACCCTTGTCCAGAAATGCACGATTTGGACGCTGGAAAGCTCGAAATTTGAGAACGAACGGTTGTGATAATTTTTATCAATTTGGTATCTTAATATGGGAGATAGGTAACCCTTTAGCCACCTGTGTACTGAGATATATGCGCCAAACTCCTCCATAGAGTCCTTGGTGCGGATCTTACTGCGTTACTTGTGTAATTTCCAGTGCACTAATGTTTGTTTAACCGAAGGCCACACGCACCAGTACACAGCTGCTGAAATGGCCGACATGAGATCCAGCACACTTTGATGTAAATGTGTGGAATCATCTCAACGTCAGACGGTTGAGGGCTAGGCTAATGGAGTCGTTTGAGGTAGGCTTCAGGAAACAGTAACGTTGTACACTCGTTGCAACAGCAAGGAGGTCTTTACCGACTCACCAACAGCACGGTTCCGAATTCGTAACACAAGAACTACTCCTTCTCACACTTTACCGCTATTTATATCTCCCAGGCACTATTCTGGAATCTTCAGGAAAGTTCAGCTATTATTGCGGTGAAATACAAAGCAGAGAATTCTAGAAGTCTCTATCTCTTTCTCTCTTTTGCGGTAGTGCCGACAATAATGCGATGGTCGACACTGCTCCCTCCTCAAGGCTGGTCGTTAGGCCAGGTAGGCGACTGGCTGGGTCCCCCCTCCCCAGTGCGGCAATCAGATGCAGCGGGCGCGGTGGCACTGCTCCCTCCTCAGAGCTGGTCGTCCCGACCAGCCTTTCACTGCGGCATCTCCCTTGCGCACCGGTGGACTAACCCATCGGACCTCTTCTCCAGGAGGCACGATCCTAGGTATCGCTGTTGGATGGTGTCCCTTGGTCCGGGTAGGACGATGTATGCCATCCTGCTTCGAAATTCTGCAACAGTACCGCCGGTCTTGACGGTCCCTCGTCCAGTTGCCCTTCTTCCTGGTGTGTTGACGGACCATCCTGCGCACTTGGAAACGGCTCACTGAGTGCCATGTCCGCCGACCTCTCTGGCGCACCTTCGCAGCCACCTTGCTTCCGATGGGTCCGGCAACAACCCCCGCCACATCCGCGCGAGTCACGACCACCGCTGCACTCGTGTTAACTCGTGCTCGGCACGGCCTCTCCTGTATCCTACCGTCCACGACGATGTCCGCCATTCTTCCGTTCACGGCACTATGCATCAGGTGATTGGATGGTTCCGACGGTCCCCCCATGTCCCACGCCGAGTCGGTTCTCGCGTGTTGCTCGTTTGCTTGTGCGCTTCCCTGCTGATCGTCCTCCATGTCATATCCTGGTTGGTTACGTACCCGACACACTCCTCCAGGGGATCCACGACGACGTCCCTGAACTGCCCCTTTGTCTTCCCCGAGACGTACACTTTCGTTATCTGAAACGGGCGCAACTGTCGCCTCGGCCACTAGGTGCTCCCTCCCCGGGTCCGCGCTATTCCGTCTGCCCCTGGCATCCAGTACTTTGACGCTCTCGTCAACTCTTACTACCAGGGTGCCAAGACGTTCCCCGCCGTCCTCCACGACGTCCACATGCTGGCAGAGGTCTTCCACCTTTTCATCGAGTTCTTCCACGTCTTACGTCACGCCAATCAGTTCGCCGAGTTGTTCCACGTCTTCCCTCACATCAACCAGTTCGCCGAGTACTTTCGCGCCTTCCGTCACGACGACGAGTCCCCCGTCAATCTTAGCCGATAGCTCCGTCTTCATCTCTTTCAGCTCGGCAGCGAGGTTGTCGTTTGCCGTCGTCATCTCCGCTTTCAGCTCTTGTAAAAAAACCTCACCAATGTAGCCTCCATCGGCGTGTCCCGCTTCTGACACCAGTGTGACTTTGGTGGGTGTAAAGTAAAGAAGACAGATGTAGTCGAGATAAAGAAACACTTTTATTTCCGTAAACAGTAACTTTGTACACTCGTTGCAACAGCAAGAAGGTCTTTACCGATTCACCAACAGCGCGGCTCCGAATTCGTAACACAAGAACTACTCCTTCTCACACTTTACCGCTATTTATATCTCCCAGGCACTATTCTGTAATCTTCAGGAAAGTTCAGCTATTATTGCGGTGAAATACAAAGCAGAGAATTCTAGAAGTCTCTATCCCTTTCTCTCTTTTGCGGTAGTGCCGACAATAATGCGATGGGCGACACTGCTCCCTCCTCAAGGCTGGTCGTTAGGTCAGGTAGGTGACTGGCTGGGTCCCCCCTCCCCAGTGCGGCAATCAGATGCGGCGGGCGCGGTGACAATATTTATTCCGAGCAACTTGGAAACGGCAGGGTTTTGCTTTGTAAGTTCATCTATATAGGTGTAATTCCCGAAAAAAACGCGATTTTACATAAAAAATAACATTTTTTATTCCCGCTTCTACAGTGCAATTCTTGTATATTCGTATAGTCCCGGTATTTCAGAAACGGCTCTAAAGATTTGGTTACATTTTTGTATGCATGCATATTATATTCACAGTGTTTTCTCTACTCACTTTTAGGTAATACATTCACATCTCTTTCTCTACTCATTCTTCTATAAACAATTTTCCATAAAAAAAACATTGTTTACCCCAAAAATCATTTTTATCCCCACTTTTTAAAATAAGTCATACCATGTTCTGTATGTTTGAAATAGAAATGCTATTACATTCACACTGCTTTCTCTCACTTTAAGGTAATACATTCACAACTCTTTCTCTACTCACTCTTCTACAAAGAAGTCATACAATCTTCCGTATGTCTGAAGTAGAAATGCTACATATTATATTCATACTGTTTTCTCTACTCACTTTTAGGTAACACATTCACATCTCTTCCTACTCACTCTTCTACAAATAAGTCATACAATTTTTTGCATGTTTGAAATAGAAATGCTGCATATTACATTCACAGTGTTTTCTCTACTTAAGTACTTTTTGACTCTTAACAATTGCGACAAAAGTGATTATTTAGTTAACGTTTTTCCTTTCAGGTTTATCTATCTTCTCCCACAAAAAAGATTAAAAGATTTCTCAAAAACAGAGGCGAAAAACGCCGAGCGAAGCTCGGTCACCCAGGTACTGTATAGATAAAGAAGGCATTTGGATTACCACGTGTGTTTATTTTAAAATGCAATAATGAGCAGCTACGGGTCTAACTTTGATTTTCTTTCAGTTTTCATTGTGACGTTGTAGCTAGCAGCAAGGTGCCGAAATTCAATGTTCCTTTACGTCCTATATTACACAGTTATGTTAATACTTTTGGATCCGGCATATTTTTTACCGACGGTAAAGTACTCACAGGCAAAATATGCGAGCAGTCAGTGAACTACGAAAAGAAGTATTTTATATCACAACATATCGGCACAATCAAACAGGGCTACAGGCAGAAGATTCCTTTGCTTCCAACAGTAATTGCAACATCGAGTCAAAAATCCCAGTTTGCATTCGACTTATGTAGCTTTCTTCAGCGCCAGAATCCCTTTCTGAAAATTACAGAATCCTACATTATCACAGTTTTTGGAGAAGTATACTAACCAATATGTATCTAGCGAGTCAAGTTTGCGAAAATGATAATTAACCGAACGTTACGATGACAATGAAAATAACTAAAGATAAAATGAAAAATAAGATGATCTGGGATATCGACGAATATCGACGAGTCAACTGATACCATAAGTCGTTTCATTGCCAATTTGTTAATTGACGATTAGATCCTACAGAACATGAATCAATGAAATCATTCCTGCTTACTACAGAGTGTCTTGAGAAAGTTAACAATCGAACTATTGTGCAGTTTTTCACCAGTTCATTAAATTTGCTGTGGCCTGAAGAGGTTCAATACGACGCCTTACTTTTCATCAGTGACGCTGCATCATATATGAAAAAGGCTGGAATAGCGTTACAAGTGTTATTTCCAAACATGCTTCACATGATCTGCGTAGGACATGGTTTTCACAGGGTGTCAGAAGAGATAGGATGCTTGTTTCTGGATGTTGGCAAATGGATTTCCAGAATTAAGAAGATCTTTGTGAAAGCCTCATCAAGAATCCTGACATTTAAGTACATTGGACAGATGTAATTCAGCCCCCCACCCAACCTATCACAACGAGATGGGGGACATGTATCGCGGCAGTACTTCGTTTAAAACTTTGAAGTTCTTTAAAATATGACGATCAGTTATTGAATTGTGTAATGTATTATTGGGTTTCTCTTATTGCCTGTTTTAGTATTTATAATGTATTTTTTCTGCCTATTTTAACTATTTATAATGTCCTTTTGCCTGCCTATTTTAATTATTTATAATGCCTGAGCTTCCCACCTCCTAATTTCTGCTATGGCCAATTGCGGAGAGCTTACAACAGATTGAGTACATTAATATTGTTTTATAATCGTATTTTGCCCTGATAAACCCTTAGAAACACACCAATAACCTTTTCTTCAAACTTGGAAAAAAAAGTTATTTCTAAGGCTTTAACGAGACAATACCATGATCCCAAAACAACATTAATGTATTAACGTTATTTATGCAGGTACCCAACATTCGCTAACGTAAGAATTTGGACTAAAATTGGATTTTAGGAAATAAATAAATAATTAAATAATAATAATAATAATAATAATAATAATAATAATAATAATAATAATAATAATAATAATAATAATAATAATAATAATAATAATAATGTCAATAACTGCAGTATAATTTTGTTTAAAAGAAAATTGCACAATCGGGCTCGGGTCGGGCCCGGGCCATGGCCTATACACTATTCTCGGGCTCGGGCCGGGCCTGGGCTTGGTTGGTACCGGGCCGGGCCGGGCCTAAGAAAGTTGGCCCGTGCAGGCCTCTAGTGTGTGTGTGTGAGTGTGTGTGTGTGTGTGTGTGTGTGCGCGCGCGCGCGCGCGCGAGAGAGAGAGTGTGTAAAATCACGTTTTTTGTGGAAAGTTGTTTATAGAAGAGCTAGTAGAGAAAGGCATGTGAATGTGTTGCCTAAAAGTGAGTAGAGAAAACACTGTGAACGTAATATGCATGTATACAAAAATTTAACCAAATGTTTAGAGCCGTTTCTATTTATACAAGAACTGCTCGTTTAAATACATATAAGAAATCAGTAGTTCTTCCAGCAGAATTGACGAAACGGCATTCAGCAAGGAGGTTAATTTCACTGATTTATGCTTCTGGACTGCATGAATGATACGCTGCTTTGCCTGAACCTAATTTTGGTATGCTGAACTAAAATCTGCTTTCCATTTGTTCATACCATTTCCGTTTTCTTTCTTTTTTTCTTTTTTGTTCCCCCTTCTTCTTTTTATACAGAAAGTAAATGTGTAATATTAGAGTTTGTTTCTGGTTTTTAAGCACAATTTAAAATGTGTGAAATCATTCAAACAAAGAAACAATTCAAATTCCACAGTAGCAACAGTGTACACTGAACTAGAAAATTTCAGATATACCTTATGATGTTATTTTCTCCTCCGCTTTGCAGAAAACGAACGCTGAGTTGACTTGCGTTTGTGACCCTGACGAATACAGTAAATGCCATTTTAATCTCATATTGCATCCGAGTGCCTTTAACTTTTCGAGCATGGTTTTAACAATGTGTTCATATTGATCATCTTTCACAATGCCCAAAAACTTATTTATAACTTCATTGAATGAGCATCCGAGTGCCTTTAACTTTTCGAGCATGGTTTTAACAATGTGTTCATATTGGTCATCTTTCACACTGCCCAAAAACTTATTTATAACTTCACTGAATGAGTCCCAAGCTTGAACCTCTATGTCTCTCATCATATTTCTAAAATGAACGTCCTTCATGAGTTAAAAATGCGTTCTTTCACTTTTTCTTCAGACAACATTGCAAATTTCTGAATGAGATATAGGAAACACAAACCACGTTTGTCCAAGTCTTTAACAAATTGCTTCATTATCCCTAATTTGATATGCAACGGGGCTAGTAAAACCTTATGTGAGTCAATCAGCAGGCAATTTATTAAAATTTTTGTCCCTGGCAGTAAATATTTTGTTTTTGGTCAGTTAGTTTCACCTCAGTGTCTCTCTTTGGCTCAGGAGTCCCATTCACACAAAAAGCACGGAAAGTTCATATATCCTGCTTGTTGGCCCAATAACCACACACCTTAAGATCACAGCGCACGAAAACCTCTTGTATTCACTTTATTTAACTTTTTCCAGGATACTACACAAGTTTTGGTACATTTCTTTATGGGATGTAGAGTGTGCTATTGGAACTGAAGCAAACATTGCTGTTGTGCAGCAGAATATCTTTCAGACTTCTCTTACTCGAATACAGACGCCAGTATTTTGCTTCGTAAGTTGTTTCAAGACAACTTCTCAAGTTAGGGATATCACAACAATACACCAGTTCTCCTTCTTTTATATATTTGTTGAAGTCTGTACCAACAGAAAGTTGTTCCAGATGCTAAAGATTGTCTTCTTTCAGCCTTAAAGTTCATTTTTTTCTTAGGTAAGACCAAAATCACGTACCAAATCATTTAATGTTGACTAACTCAATGGATTTCGATTCTTATCTTCTAAAGTCTGGAGATGAATGTATTTCATCTTCTACACTACTACTTTCTGGCAATACGGTGGTGGAACAGGAAGATCACGTTCGTGAGGCACAAACCTAATTGCTGATGGCAAGTTTGGATATATAATGCCTGTCTTGTTCTTCCTATTGATTCCAGACATATTATATTACACAGGCAAAAATGACAATCATTAATGTGATTTTGTTGTTCCCGCCATACCATAGGAACACCAAAGGGTATACATAAATGAAGGACCATTGTCTTAGATTTTCTGCACAACGTTTACACACAATATGAGAGGCAAAATTCTTGTCTTTGTCTCCTAATTTAATTTTAAAATAGACCAGATATAAACTCTTGATAAATGCGCTAATGTTCTTTTTCTGTTGCTTTATCACATAACCACTGACATAACAGAAATTGGTAGAATGGTTCACACAGTCTCTCCTGGATATATGTACCACTTGAGCTTGCCGGTTTCAAGAGACCAGCTGAGAAGTTTAAAACTGGACTGTGGAATCCAAGATAGGTTTCTATTTATGCATTACACAATAGATGTTTATGAGATAGGTTCAAAATTACCCGTAAACAGAGATACATGTTGGTACAATATGACCTCTTATGATTTATCATGTTTGCATGTTTTAATCAACCATGCTCTAAGTCGAATATGTAGTGATGCTAATACTAGCGTACCGAACTTTTAATTTTGTGTGGAATCAGAACTGCTCAAAATCTGTACGTGATACGCAAAAACTATTATTTTCGAAATCAGAACATCCGAATTGACCATTATGATGTAAAATATTCCGTGCCGCAAAATCTTCGCAGAGCGGTGTTACGAGCACTAGTTTGTAGTCAACATTTGGGCTGGCTTTGTGAATGACACACTTTCAGGGCCCTATTTATTACCTCCACGTTTAACGAGCCACATTTTCCTGCAGTTTTTATAACATAATTTGCCAGGACTTCCGGAAGATGTCCCTTTAGGAATACATCAGATAAGGTGGTTCCAAGGCGATGGGGGAGCTGCGCAATATCAACGGTATGTTGATTTTGTTTTCCTTTGGGTACACGTTCAGTCTGTTGTGTGGGAGACGCCGATCAGTAGTGAAGAGATCTAGTTAGAATCGTTCTCGCCGACACCGCAGATAGTGAAGCCGCCCTGAGGACGGGTCTGACCCTACTCGGGCGGCGCCTACTCGTCAAACCTGCGCGAACTACCAGACATCTGCCCTGTCGCCGATGCTGCCGCTTTGGCCATGAAATCACCACATGCAACGCCGCTCCTAGGTGTCACTACTGTGGGGCCTATTGCCTCACACAGGACTGCACCAGCCACGACCTACGCCGAAGACGTCGGTACTGCACGACCTGTAATGGCTTCGGCCACTTTACAGGCCCACTCTACCCACGGGCCAAGATTTTGCAACCAGCACCAGCCAACGCAGACTCACACTCTCGCCGCAGACAAGCTACTACTAGCTTACGACCCACACCGTCTCAACAGCCCACTCCATCACTCGCCACCGCCACTGCAAATGCATCACAGCCCCGGAACGACACCTTTGAAATCCAGCAAGACCTACAAAACCTCCAACAAAGACTGGACAAGTTGGAAGAAGCCACACTTCAACTCACCGCCGCACTGTCCACCATAGCCAACTCCACACACACACCCCTACTACTCAACTCCAAGCCATCTTAGACGAAGGACGTCAACAACGCAACTTCATAACAGGCCGCTTGTCTTCTCTTCGCACAGACATCCAGAATATCAACAAGAAAACGAACTGCCTCCGCTGGACATACCGCAACAGACTCACAACAATCCATCAACAACTTCTTCACAACACCACCGGATTTAACTCAGCAGCTGAACTACTAGTTGAACTCCGCGCCGCCACCACTGCACTGGACAACACAACCACCCTAGATGCCATTCAGCGCAAACTTCACCAAATTGAGAACCGAACTCCAACCCCGACCCACGAAGCCAGCACACAAGTCTCTCTACATCCAACAGCACACGACAGAGAGCAATACAGTCAACCACGAACTACCTCGCCACAACCTGCAGTGCAACACAGCCAACCCTGGAATACAACGCCACTTTCTGCAACGCAACACAGCCAACCCTGGTCACAACCCACAACGCCAAACGTACAACCAGAAGGACGCAAGATTCCGACACCAGAACAAATTGCACTTTTCGACAGATATGGACTCAACAGCCACTACGACTCCCCGTGCAGCTTTCGGTGCAGAGGAAAGCTCTTCAGTGCCACCGGATTGACATTACTGATTTCCTTCCACCACTTGAGTAACAAGTGCCACCACAGTCATCGCCGTTCACTGGAACCCACATCGCAGTCTCCGCCGATTCACGATCAACTTTCCCTCTACATGAAGAACTACCCGCGTGTGTCAGTCAGGGCTTGTTCATGGCTGCCACCCGGCATCCACAAATTAAAGTCGACCCCGGTCGGCAAGCATACTCGCACTACCGAGGGTGCTAAGCGGGACCTCGTGACAACAATACACTCCTCCCCAATAAATCTATAACCCGGCGTAATAAGCCAACTCTATCTCCCTTCCAACTCTCTTTCTGTCTCCCCTTAAAAAAAAAAAAAAAAAAAAAAAAAAAAAAAAAAAAAGTGAAGAGGAGTTAATGACCAGGATGTTTGTAGCATTTGATGCTAGTAGTGATGTACCAGGTATTTTTAAAGAACTCGGCAATCATTACCATGATGCTATCAACTATGCTCCAAATGTCATCATTTTCAATATCTATTACAAACACTTGTTTAATTCTTGTTTCCTTCTTATTTTAACTATGTTTAAAGCCCTTTAATTGTGAAGAAATTTGTCCAGTGGTAGAATTTTCATATATTATTGCCAATAGCATGCGTTTTAGCTAGGTTATGAGGTTTGACCTACTTTACAGCACGTGCCGATAATTAAATCAAGATTTAAAAGACAGTTTTGTATTGTATTTTTTTAAATTAAAGTTCCACGGCTACTCTTATTTCAAAACTCTCCTAATGCCGCGTACAGAAAACGCGTAGCAATCTGTTTTGAGGAATTTCCTCTAGAAAGAAGCAGCTTTTGAAAAACGTTAATGCCCTCCAGCTCGATAATAAGACGTTTGTGGAAATACATTCACTAGAAGTAAATACTGAATATATAACCCCTTAACCCCTAAATCAAGCCTTAAAATTATTCTGTGTTAATCTGATTCACACTGTATACATAAGGATGTCTTACCCCCCCCCCCCACCACCCCCCGCCCCAACCCCTGTTCGGAAATGCACGGTTTGGACGCAATAACGCATCAAAGTGTGAGACGGGTGTGCGTTTTCATTTCGTCAATAAACCTAAGATCCGGTTGTCTACATTACAAACGAGCTTCGAAATGTGTACCTCCTACGTCACTGAAGAGCCTATACCTGAGGTGGTGAGCTTCATGCACATGACCCAATCCGTGCGCTTAACTTTGACATTTCAATCGCTTCTTGGACTCGAGTCATAAGGTCCTCCGCCGATGTTACAGAAGTCCCATACACCATACTCTTCATACAACTCCACAGAAAATAGTCGAGAGCTGTCAGAGCTGGTGACCTGTGTAATGGTACTATCTTTCACAAAAGTAGATACCCATCTTCAGTGAGACCTGCGCGAAGAGTTACCTAATTCTCAGGCGTACTTGCATAGGTGTCATGAGAATTAAATTAGTCATATATTTTCCTTGCTGTTCAGAGGACATAACAGGCACATCACCTCGCAACTCAGCTCGCAATTTTCAAAAGCAATATTCAAGCAATCCTCCTACCTAAACGGGCAAACATTGCAGATTCAACTTCAGTGCACCTGCAGAAAATACGTTCTTATGGTGTATTATTAAGTTCTGGAATAAAACAAAAAACGATTCCAGTGTTGGGTACTCGACGCGAGTTTAACCAGTTAGCCCAACTGTATGTATTCGTTGCAGCGTAGGTAACTGTATAAAGCGTGTTCGTTAAAATTAACAGTTTGGGCTGACATTGGTTCAGATCCATGAAACATTTTCTTTTATTTTACTTTTATTCCACCCAGAAATTCTATTTCGAGATTTCATGGGAACTATATGTTTTGAGACCCCCCGAATAAAAAAAAAAAGCATTTTTACTTTCTCTACTGGTAAGTATGGGAAGGATTGTATTCCATCCATAAATTCGATGTCGAGATTTCACGGGAACTATATGTTTTGAGAACCGATGTCGAGATTTCACCCGAGCTATATGTTTTGAAGCCCCTGAATTTAAAAAAAAAAAAAAAAAACATTTTTACTTCCTCTACTGGTAAGCAGGGGAAGTATTGTATTCCACCCAAAAATTTGATGTGGAGATTTCAACGGAAATATATGTTTTGAGATCCCTGAATCATAAAAAGCATTTTTAGAAAAAGGTCCGTGTGTGTCTGTGTGTCTGTGTGTCTGTCAGTCTGTGTCTGTGTGCCTGTGGACAGCATAACTCAAAAACGAAAACTCGGTTAAAAACCAGAGTTGGTAATTAAGTTTAATGTCTTTCAAGGATATAACACAAAGATTTTGAAGAAAATAGCCCCACGTTAAACTACCCTTTACATGGAAAAATGTTCCACAATTTTGATTTTCTTGAAAATGGCTCTGACTGATTAAAATGTCATATGTTTGAGATATTTTATAACAAATGAAATATATATCTTGAATTTTCTGGCTATAGCACCTGTAGTCGTATTTACTCTGGACGACTTTTGCATAACTGGTAAACCGTTAGAGATAGACAAATTCTTAATATACAAAAAAATGTAGATCTCACTAAAATACACAATTTATGTCCAAACGAATTTTATTTTAGGGTGAACCATTTCGGAGATATTCCTTGTTGTGTGTGTGAGGTTCGGAAAACTTAAAACTTTCGTGAAATGCAACACCCGTGTTATTTTTTTTTTTTTTTTTTTTTTTTTTTTTTTTTTGTTAAATGTGCAAAGAGAACGGAATCTCAAAGGTTTAAAAGATTTGACTATCGCACAAAGCCTACTGTATTCTAATATTCCCCTTGCACCTAAAAGTAAATAAACAAAAAGATAATTTCTGCAAATGTTTATTTCAACTAACACGAAGAAGATAGAAGAACAAGAGTTTGTAAGAATGTTTAGTACAAGAGTAGAGAAAGTCATGTGAGCGCAACACATTAGACTTTTAGAAAAAGGTCCGTGTATGTGTCTGTGTGCCTGTCAGTCTGTCACTCCGTGGACAGCATAACGCAAAAACGAAACGTTGCTTGAAAACCAAACTTGATATTTAAATTTAATGTCCTTCAAGGATGCGACATGAAGATTTAAAAGAAAATAGCCCCACCCTAAACTACCCCTTACATGGAAAAGTTTTCGAACACTTCGATTTTCTTGAAAATGGCTCTATTTTGATTAAAATGGCATATTTCTAAGATATTTTTATGACAAATGAAACGTATATTTTGAATTTCCTGGCTATAACCTATGTTACAGAACTATTTATTCTCTTTCCTTATTCCTCTAAATAAATGTAAGCAAATACCTAGGGAAAAACATCAATTTTTAAACCATTTCTGAAGGTGCTAACGAACGATTTTCTTGAAAAGGGCTGTAACGATTTGGATTACATTTTGTATTCAGATAAGCTTTGGCTTTTATGCTTATCTATATAGGTGTCATTCCTGAAAAAACGCGATTTTACATAAACAATAACATTTTTTCAATTCCCGCTTCTACAGAGCAATTCTTATACATATATTCTCGGTATCTCAGAAACCGCTCTAAAGATTTGGTTAAAATTTTGTATAGGTGTAAGATTAAAGTAAAGATTTTGATTTTTAAGTTTACCTATATATGTAGGTCTTTCCTGAAAAAACCCCGATTTTAGATAAAAAATAATATGGGGCAGGCCTACGTTCAGCAGTAGGCTCTTAACAATTGCAACAACAAATTTTATTTAGTTAACGTTTTGTCTTTCAAATAGTACGTGTCGCACTGCTGTTGAAACGTTACTATACTGGAAACCACACAAGTAACGCACTAGAATGCGCACCAAGGACTCAATGGAGGAATTTAGCGCATGCGCAGGAATGTTACTATGCTGTGACCGTTCATCCCAGTACACAGGTAGCTAAAGAGTTGCATATCTCCCATATTAAAATTCCAAACGTTTACTCTAGATGACTTTTGAATAACTCATAAACTGTAAGAGATAGACGAAATCTTACTCTACAGAAAATGTAGATCTCGCTAAAACACACAATTTATGTCCCAATAAAATGTTTTGTAGAGTGAACCATTCCGGGGGTATTCCTTGTCATTTGTGTCAGTTTTGGAAGGCAGCTTTCGTGAAATGGAACATCGTTGTTAATTTTTTTTATATTTAACATATAAAGAAAGCGGGATCTCAAAGCTTTAGAAGATTTCACTATCGCACAAACCCTACTGTGTTCTAATGTTCCCCTTGCACCTACAAGGAAATAAGATAATTTCTAGAAATGTTTATTTCAACTAATACGAAGGGGGTATAGGAATAAGAGTTTGTAAGAATGGTTGGTACAAGAGTAAAGAAAGTCATGTGAATGCAACACATCAGACTTTCTTATATGTTTAGCATGCAAAGAGAAGGGGATCTTAAAGCTTTAAAAGATTTCACTATCGTTCAAACCTAATGTATTCCCATATTTCCCTTGTACCTACAAGGAAGTAAGCAATAAGATAATTTCTGTAAATGTTTATCTCAAGTAACACGAAGAAGATAGAGGAATAAGAGTTTGTAAGAATGGTTAGTACAAGAGTAGAGAAAGTCAGGAGAGTTGAACACATCAGATTTTTCCATTTTCTTTCTGAACGGGAGCATCATTATTTATATAACGCATGTGAAATATAAAATTATACAAACTAATGGAATCTATTTCTGCTAACGCTCATTTAGGTATTGTTATTCCGCATATTGGTGTGGCGTTTCCCGCCGTTTTATGAATACCGCAGTACGCTGGCAATTTTACAACTGAATGCTTAATAAGATATTAATTGCAATTGCTGAAAATAAAGCAGATAACACCCTACCTCAATTGTCGATAATTCCTCCTGAAATTAATATTTTGCTTTAAATATTCGCATTCAAAAGCATCACTATAATTTTCGTAGACTATTATCATATTAAAATATATAAGCGTGTAAATTACCAGATCTGGATGCCAGTGAATAATGTAATTAATCATACATTAAACAGAGCAGAATACAGTTGTAGATTACCTGAGGGTGAAGCTACCTTTGCACCCAGCAAGGTTACCATGTCCTTTATTTCCAAGGACGACACAAGGTTGCCATGTCCACATTAACTCAATTTCTTGCAGTGTGTCTTCATCCGATTCTCCATTCCTGATAAAAAGCTGTAGAGAATTAAACATGTTTGTTTATTTTGTATTTCAGAAAATAAATTTGCGAAAGACGAGGGTCGAACCCCCGGTAGCTCACAGTTCCAAATTTCACAGCCAATGACGAAGCGCTCTTGGCTATTCTTCACTTGGGCATTGGCGCTGTATCATATGATATTAAGCTTGTTGTCACTACCTAATTAATTATTTTTTTGTTGTTTAACGACGCTGTCAATTGCCAGGATCACATCAGCGTCGCCGGTGTGCCGGAATTTTGTCCCTCAGGAGTTCTTTTACATGCCAGTAAATCTACTGACATGGAGCTGTCGTTTTTAAGCACACTTAAAAACCATCGGCCTGGGCCGGATTTGAACCCGCGACCTTGGGAACAGTAGGCCAGCGTCTAACCAACTGGGCCACCCAGACCGACTGTGTCACTGCCTAGGCAGCTAATCTGACTGAAAGGCGGAAAGTTCGTCAGCACCTTTAGAAATGGTTAAAAAATTGCCTTTCTTTTCTACGTATTCCTTTACATTTATTTAAAGGAATAAGGAAAGCGAATATCGAGTATCGCAGTGTTCAGTATGGAGTTTAAGTTCGGTTAGTTTATTTTTATTAATGACAGACAAATGACAGACTAATTAATGACCATGTCGCCTCATATCAATAATTAATTTATATTTATTACCTACTCAGAATACGCCTATCCTCAAGAATAGGAACGTCTTTAAGACGTTACCCGTCTTCAAGAACGCTTTTAAAAAGCATCACTTTTGAAACATTTATGTTATTTAATATTTCTATCACATAAAGGTGCTTTTAATGTAAGAGTATCGTTTGGTTTTGGTCTTCTGTGCACATAAAGCGATTATCATAGCACAGTTGTCTTTTTTTTTTTTTTGTTTTTGTTTTTTTTTTAACGTCCTGTAAACACGGAGCACCAATAATCGCTTTGATTTCATTTACGAACAGAAAATGTTTAAGTGTTTCATTCTTCAGTTAACGTTTCCAAATCATTACGCTGTGAAAAATTATTTTTATTAAATTTCCTTTATGTTAGAAGACGCTGCTATTTTTCACACAAAACTAAAGTTTGGGCCAGTCTGAATATTAACAGCTACAGAAATGACCTACATTCTCATCATTGGTGTAAGTACAATGATCATGATTTATTACTTTTACAAAATATTCGTTCAAAACTAATATACCTATACTCTTAATTTGTTTGCCTTAACTCTGTCATTAGATATACGAGTAATAATACTAATGATTTCCTGTTTTGATAATTACTGATACCAAATAACTCATATCTAAAGACGAATGACTCATTATGGGTGTTACAATTAAATAAATTGAAACATGATTATAACACTGAAAGGAAGATTAAGTTACCGATTTCTTTCAAATAGGATTCGAGTTTAATCTCTAGTTTACAAAACAGACATCTACTGCTAGGCAAGGTGGAGGGTTCGACTGCTAAGTTAATTTTAGTGAACTATAACTCATATCACATCTTAAGTTTAGAACATAACTGCTGCCGGTAAATCATCACGTATTCAGTATCCTATCCTCCTACACACTGAAGACTGCGATACTCGTGCTTGTTACAGAACGATTTATTCTCTTTCCTTATTCCTCTAAATAAATGTAAGCGAATACCTAGGGAAAAACATTTAGACCATTTCTGAAGGTACTAACGAACTTTCCGCCTTTCAGTGAAATTAGTTGCCTAGGTAGTGACAACAAGCTTTATTTATCTAATCTAATATCTTTAAACGAGCAATTCTTGATGCGTTCCGCGCATCTTGGAAACGGCTCTAACGATTTGGATTAAATTTTGGATTCAGATAAGGTTTGCCTTTTATGTTTATCTATATAGGTGTCATTCCTGAAAAAACGTGATTTTACATAAAAAATAAAAATGTTTCAATTCCCGCTTCTACAGAGCAATTCTTATACATACTCCCGGTATCTCAGAAACGGCTCTAAAGATTTGGTCAAAATTTTGTATAGGTATAAGATTTTGATTTTTAAGTTTATCTATATATGTAGGCGTCTTTCCTGAAAAATCGCGATTTTACATAAAAAATAACATGGGGCAGGCCTACGTTCAGCAGTAGACGTTTTGCGGCTGAAATGATGGTGCTTATGAAATAGTTATACGTATCTCTACATCTCTTGTATCTTGGAAATGACTCTTAACAATTGCGACAAAAATTATTATTTAGTTAACGTTTTGCTTTTCAAATAGTACGTGTCGCACTGCTGTTGAAACGTTACTATACTGGAAACTACACAAGTAACGCAGTAGAATGCGCACCAAGGAGTCCTTGATGCGCATTCTACTGCGTTATGGAGGAATTTAGCGCATGCGCAGGAATGTTACTATGCTCTGACCGTTCATCCCAGTACACAGGTAGCTAAAGAGTTGCATATCTCCCATATTAAAATTCCAAACGAATATTAACAAATTATCACAACCATTCGTTCTCGAACTTTAACGCTCTCCAACGTCCACGCCGTGCATTTGCGGACAGGGGTTCAGGGGTTCCTATCTGAAAACTGACCAGTTTGCCATCCGACACAACATAAGCGTTGTCGGTGCTTCTTTTTTTTTTTTTTTTTTTTTTTCCCCTTTTTTTACACTCAGCATATACACAAGGCAAGTCAGCTGTCCCTTATTTTATGCAATCTCCATTTTTGGTCTAACATGAAAACATTAACCCCTATGCTAGATTCTATCCAAGTATTTAACATATACATGTTAAAAGGAATATTTATTTCTAAAGTTCTAGATAACTAGAGTTGGAACGAGCACACGAGAGTAAGTAATCCGTGTGCTGTAAAGGCGGTTCGTATCCACTGCGTGTGCTAATTTTTTTGCCGTGCAATATTCATGATTGATTGAACAGTTATTAGGTTTAAGGCTGCTATTATTTAATTTGTAATTATTTTCGTTCCATGTTATAGTATTGTTGTTGTATATGAGGATATCTCTCCTGATATAGATGCTGAGCTGCTTGTGCTTGGCTCTTGCTTCTCCGTGGATCAAAAGCATATCAATGTACTCATTAGTCGAATACATCGTGAAGGACTGTCAGAAAATATCGTGTGACAGCATACACGTGGAGAATGGATGGAGTCGGCGTTCATAATAACACACTGCATCATGCTAGTCCGAAGGGTCAGAAGTCATTATACCTATTCTATTACAAAATTCAGACAACCAAAAACAGTTTAAATTATAATGCCCTAAACCGGGACTTCAAAGTTAAATTATTTTGAATTCGGTTTCCAAGATTTGATAAGCAGAAGATAAAAATATGCAGTGTTGAGACGCGAACCCGTGTCCCAGAGGTTAGTGCACAGGACACAGTTATAATTCTAATATAGCTTTTTGGACACTTGACTGAAAGCACACTCCGAGTTCTACAGTAGAACCTGAATGCCGGACGCTATGCCTTTGACAACTTGCGACTATTCGTGTCTAATTTAGTCTTTTAAACCAGTTTTAGCCCTTTGCTGGGTGTTTTAATATTATTACTTAAATGGCAAAAGCTATTATGCATGCTATTTGAGATATACCAGACGAAGTTTACAGCAAAATTTAAATAAACCGTTATTTAATAACGTGGTTTTTTTTTCTTTTTTTTTCCCCCTGCAATGGTCCATGGTGGCTGAGGCGTGTACCCTAATTTCTTACAACCAAACCAGGTTCTAGGTGCAAGAATTCGCCATTTTATTATTAGTTGTGAGTGTACCCATATGACAGGCCCATTTTATCAGAGGCGTTTACTTAATTGCGTTGCTATATATATTCCAATAAGAAGTGTGCTGGAATTCGCTCTTAGTTAATGAGTCACATGTTTTTGAAGTGTACTTTGGGAAGGAGTACGTTCTGTCCCTTAAACCGCTGTCCCTCTAAATGTTTGCACATTCGTCTCTCTAAGAACGTCAAGCAATACATTTTAGTCAGTGACGGTTCCTGGGTGATCGCTGTAACGTTGTACTGGGGTGCACGAAAACATAACTCTTGTTAAGCTTGTGCAACCCACTGACACGTCTTAACCTTTAGGATAATTTGGATCTTTAAAGAAATTACGCTGCTAATTGGCAAGTAATACTTGCCTTTATTATAACAACTTCAAACATACAAACTTAACACCTTGAGTTACAAAGAATTTAAATACTTGTCGCCACTTTAAAGTGATTAGAAAAAATATCACTTTTGACAATACATTTGGAGATCATTGTTTTAATATTTTAATATTTCGAAAATTTCTGCCATGCTGATAAAGTTTTTACTCACTTCCAAACCTTTTAATTATATACATGCGACCCGAAGAGCTGAAAGATAACTTAGAAGAGAACTACTCGCGTATGATAACATGATGCCTCCCTAGTATGATATAGTCACCATTTCTGCCCAGCTTCACAGAAACGCTCTGTCGTTGAAAATCCCAAGTCGACTGCTGCTCTTGCCTTCCCGGGCCTGGCTTGATAGGAATAACCCGTTGCGCATGCGCCGCTGTTTTTGGCCATTTCCGCATGAGGTCGTGGAATTCGCCGTGTAAGTATGCAGGCTCCCTCTATTGCTTTACTGTTAAAGCACCATGACGCTCATTAAATTTTGATTTGGTGAGCTTGTACTGATGGCTGTCTCTGCTTTTGGATCCTAGGTGAAATAACGGCTCATCGCATATTCGCAACTGCACACCCGCTATTTTTTTCCTCATGCGAATGTGTATAGACATGCATAAAAGAAAGTCGAATGTCCAACTTTGTTGTATACGAACTTGCTCATTTAATTTTCCCGCGCCCTCTTTACCAAATGTCAGCTCATTCAGTCAACAAGCTGAGACGCATAAACCCGATTTTACAACTGCCGAAGGTAGCTTTTAGGCGAGGGGTACGCAGGGAGCGGTGCAAAGCTTGCATTTAAGAGTACTGTGAGTTAAGGCAGCATAATTGACAAGGCCAACACATGCGATTCTTACCGCGCAAGCGCACTACGTTCTCGTACAAGTCCCTCTGTTTTCCTTGCTACGTGCATTTCCCTCCCTTTGTTTAGCAGAACCTACTAGGCAGCCAACGTGACGGTTCTAAATATAATGTAGCCATCTTCTATATTATATTAATGGTATAAACACAATTACATCTAGTCTTATTAAGCGATTATAAATACATATAATTACTCTTCATGTCGTAATTTACTAAGGCCAATACTTCAGTTTGGAATAGTTATTTTGTTACTGTGTTTATTGCTGTTTGTTATGTTCGTGCTTCTGGCAGCAAATTGCATGCAGTTGTGTCTGCTCATAGCGGGAAATTTAAATCTATCAAATTGTGGAAATGAATAACATGGCGAAGCTAAAGGAACTAAATCTTTCGGGTTTATTCTTATAAGAGAAGCTTATTGTTTGCGAGAGTCTGCACAAATAATAGTTGATATTGGACATTTAAGACAAAAAAAAATAGCAAAACATAAGAGTTCAATTGCCCATATGAACTTAGAATTAGAGTTGTGTGTGTTAGAGAAAGAAAGGGAGTAAAGGTGGAGAGAATGTAATGTACTGCACATCCACTGTGACAAGTCACGAGCGCCACTGGTTTTAGTAAACGCAAAACTGGACCAAAGTGCACATGACGTTTGATGTGTGGCCTACCTTCCAAAAAAATAAGGAGTGGCTGACTCACCTGGTATATAACTACTTCTAATATGTATGCACATGACATTAACACCAAATGGATAGAAAAATAGAATGCTCTGTTATGTACAGGGTGGCCGGGAGGTAACTAGGTATTGAAATTTTATTGACGTATAACTTTCATATTTGCAGAGTTATTTACTTGAAATTAATACAATACGTACACTGTTATATGGGAATATGACTGCATACCTTAAAGTTCGATGTAGGCACCTGAGGCGTCGAGCAATCTCCTCAAACGATTTGGAATGGAATTTAGAGCTTTCTGGAGGAAGTTGCGGGGGTGTTGATAAGAACTCCCCGAATCCGTGCTTCCAGTCCGTCCAGTGTGCGAGGTTTTACCCAATAACCACCTCTTTCGCCCAGTCCCATAAAAAATTCACAGAGTGAACGATAGAATTCCACACCATATAGCGTGAAGCAGTCTGTGCTCGTTCTTTTATTGTAAGGTGATTGTTATCTTTGCGTATGCCGCCTACCACGACCACTTTCGGTACTACGCGGCATTAAAAATCATTATCCCATTTAACGTTCTGAATGTTTGCGCTATTTCCAATGTTATTTCATCAGTAGTAAAAACTTAACAGGCATTTCATAATACCTAGATACTTCCCGCCCAGGTTGTAGGTTCGATATGAAAAAGCAACTGCTTTAGGTTTGTGATGGAACATCTTATACAATCTAAATTAGACGTACGCTGATCTGTAGTTTATAATTCGGTAAGTCTCAAAATTCTTAAAATAAAGATTCAATTCAGTCTTCCCCATTAGAATTGTTTCAGAAGCCGTTCACACCAACTTCATGGGGAGTATACAAATAGAAACTAACGTACCTTTGCTGAAAATTAGAAAGTTGTTGTTGTAGTGTTTAACGCCCGCTTTTACTACTACGGCACCGCAGGCGGTGACACTGATGATACATGAAGATGGAGCACCGGTGGAATGAGATGGCGGGGGAAACCGGAGTACCCGGAGAAAACCCGCCCTGACGCCGCTTCGTCCACCACGAATACCACATGCGGGTCCCTGGGATCGAACCCGGGCCGCCTAGGTGGTAGGCGAGCGCGCTAACCGCTCGGCCACGGCGCCGCCTGAAAATTAGAAAGAAAATCTTAAGTTTGTCATATGCAACACGTACTGAAACTGAAGCATTATCTCTAGTTCACTCTTATTTCCCACCAACATTATAGGAAATGTCACAGAATCAACACAGTCTTCAGATTTTCCAACTCAACTCTCATTTTACCTCAAAAAATGCGACATTACTCTGCCAAAATGTGCCCTTGTTCCATAAACTCAGATTACATACCATGGAGACTAACATACCCCTTTATTGCCATATCACTAGCTAGAAAAGTAAACTTATCAATAAATAGTTTTCTTATGAACATCTGTTTAACGAATTTTGTGCACCTTACCCTATACACACTAAAACCTTCGTGGATGGATCCGGACTTGACGGCCATAATGGATGTACAGGGTTATTCCCTTATTATACCCCACAATAAAGTATTTCAATTTTACTTCTATCAATTCTTGTTAATTGTTCGCAATTAAATTCGCATTGGAATATATGCTTAAAAAAGATAACCTACATAGCTATATACCGTCCAACGGACCTCAACGCCTGGTAATCAGTATCATTCGCCTGCACTCCGTCCCGTGTCCAAATTCTGGGAAATGGATCAGTTAATCAGACCGCTAAAGAAGCCACCAAACATCCCCCTCTGGACATCGAGATTCCACAGATTGTCTTCCTCTTTTACATCAAAAGGAGTTGTATTAATCAATTAAAACAAACACAGAAGCCACATCTAACATTAAATTGCACTGTGTCTGCACGTTCGAGTCCAGACATCAACACTATTGTTTCAACCGCAAAGATCAAGTTCTATTAACCCTACTACGTAATAAACATACTTCTATAACTCCCAGAAATCTCCTCAACCGGTACCCTCCACCTCCACGGTTCATCACTTTGGTACGGCCTGACACCAACATCCCCACCAGGCTACCATACGCGCTAAACTTAGCACACAAAACAACCTCAAAATTCATGAAATCGACGCTATTCTGCAATAATGTATATTACACTTATCTGGAGAATTTAATGTTCAACCTATTATTACTGTTTAAACATACTGTAATTCTCACTGTAATTATGTTCGTATTCAAAACTAATCGCGATACTATATAGTTGAAGTGACAATAAACAAATACATATCTAACATCATTGCAGATAAGTGCATAATGTGAAGTGCATCCTGGTTGACGTTCATAACGATTATTTTATGAACGTTTTTGGTGCTTCAACTTTGGGTAAATTATTTTTGCACTTGAGCTTTCATTAAGCTCTCACCTCAGAGAGAGGTTGAGAGAGAGAGAGAGACGATTTAGAGTATGTAAAAATAAAGTTAGATGAACGGCCCTCATTATTTCGTTGTATTTTATGGTGGAATGGACAGGAATAAAGAACAGACGTAAAGAAGGTAATGAGAATAGCTTGTCCTTTGGAATGCATATTTGATGTTGACTTCTGAAACTGTTGCTTTGATATAGTGTTTCAGAATGTTTTCATTAAACTTTTGTTCCAAAGAACGGTTTTATTCCCCTTTAAAATATTCATATTTACTCTAAGGTCTTATATTTTAAATCCAACACAAACATAAGTACCCACAATTATTTCACAGAATGTGACAGTACAGTAATAAAAACTCCAATTCTCGATTAATTTTAGTACGAGGATAAACAAATAGCCCCTTTTGACTACGTTTAAGAAATGTGTGAGGACAGAACCATCATTGGCCTGGTTCTAATGTTTAAAGAAAAAAGTATACTGCTAACGAGCAGGCTGGGGCTTAAAATATGAAATCTCTGACCCAGATAACCAACCTTCCAGGAAACAGGTGCGGAGGGCTTGCGCTAGCCAACGTTCTGAAAAAGGGAAAATTTAACGGAGGCAAAGCTTTACATAAAAATAATGAAACGTAACACATGCCTTATTTTCTGTATGTTGCTCAGAAAAAGCGAGAGTTGTAGGCAGTTGTTTCACGTTTTGAATCCAGCTATGCTTCTGCTACCAAAGAGATCATGTGACTATCCCTCATGACTCTTTGAGTCTCTGCTCCTACCTCAACGTGCATAACATGAATGCTTAGTGAACATTTTAAAGTTTAATTAAATCAGATAACCGTGGTATTGTGAATGGCCTTGAACCCAAAATGCCTAACTCGCTAGCGTTCAAGAACTGTTTTTGCATGAGAGCATAATAAGTTAATAACATTAAAAGAACGAACTCGAATTTAAACCTGTATAGTTATGCTATTTTCATTTAAAATTATTTATAATTTTTTTAACAAAAACTCCGGATTATCCTGTTTAACCACCGCAAGAATATGCGAAGAATCTTTAATATTGCGGGCAGATTGTAAGTTGGTACTTTTAAGGGGCACCGCAGAATAACAGATAGTTTATGTAGCATTAAAATATAGTGCCTATGTAATCTACAGTCTACAACAATATATAGATATTTAAAACACGATGAAAATTAAACGCGAATAACCTCCAAAACGAATAGCTTGATGTTTCAACTAGATTCACAAAAATTCAATAGCACCTAAACCAACATCCAGCGAGAGGAGCACACTTGTCTATATTAAATAGGATCATTAAAATAGCGCGGTGTTTTTCCTTCGGCATCTTCGGCGCTCGTTGCTATCATAGAAACCATACAACATTTTTAAAACTACTTTTAAGGCTCACCTGACCAACTTTATGAAAGGAGCTGTTGAAACTGGCCACCGTCGTTGCCCATACATTTTTGGCATCTGTTTAGGAAACTATCCATCATTTGCCGTAGTTCACGTTGAGATTCCTGGCGGATATAGTTTTTCAATTCTTCCTGGGTGTGTGGGTTTGTTTTGTACACTTTATGTTTTAAGTTACCCGTTGTTGTTGTGTTTAACGCCCGCTTTTACTACTACGGCACCGCAGGCGGTGACACTGATGATACATGAAGATGGAGCACCGGTGGAATGAGATGGCGGGGGAAACCGGAGTACCCGGAGAAAACCCGCCCTGACGCCGCTTCGTCCACCACGAATACCACATGCGGGTCCCTGGGATCGAACCCGGGCCGCCTAGGTGGTAGGCGAGCGCGCTAACCGCTCGGCCACGGCGCCGCCTTTAAGTTACCCGAGAGATAGAAATCGCTTATTGGAGATCTGAAAAATCTTTCTCCGCTAATGGTACACCACACACCAAATGTTTCGTCATGAAGGTTTACTTCATTAACAACATTAGGCTCTGAGTTGAAGGGCCAATTTTTTCTCGAGTCAACACTTGACGCCCATAAATACGGAATACAATTTTGTCCCTTTTTTACAGAATTAACCGACATGATTTTGCCTTTTTACCTTCTCTACTACGTATAGTAAGGTAGAAGAAGTATTGCATTCCACCCAAAAATTCGATGTCGAGATTTCACCGCAAATATATATTTTGAGGCCCTCTGAATCAAAAAAGAGCATTTTTAGAAAAAGGTCTGTGTGTGTATGTCTGTATGTCACCCTACCTGTGTGTCGGTCAGTCTATAGACAGCATAACTGAAAAACGAAAAGTCGGTTAAAAACCAAAAGTTGGCATTTAAGTTAAATGTGTTTAAAGGATGCGATGCGAAGATTTAGAAGAAAATCCTCCACCCTAAACTACTCTTTATATGAACAATTTTTCGAAAATTTTGATTTTCTTGAAAATGGCTATAACAATTTTAACTAAAATACCATATGTTTGAGATATTTTATGGCAAATGAAATGTATATCTTGAATTTTCTAGCTATAGTCTATGTAGTCATGTTTACTCTGAATGACTTTTCCATAACTGGTAAACCGTAAGAGATAGACCAAATCTTACTATACAAAAAGATAGATGTTGCTAAAACATAATTTATGTCTGAATAATTGTTTTTGTAGAGTGAACCATTTCAGAGATATTTCTTGTTATTTGCATGAGTTTTAGAGAACTTGCACTTCTGTCATATGGAACTTCGTTATTCTTTTTTTATGTATTAACCGTGTAAAGAGAACGGAATTCGAAAACTTTCAAAAATTTGACTATCGCTCAAAGTCCACTGTATTCTCATATTCTCCTTGTGCCTACAAGAAGATAAACAATAAGATAATTTCTGCAAATGTTTATCTCAACTAACACAAAGAAGATACAGGAATAAGAGTTTGTAAGAATTGTCAGTACACGAGTAGAGAAGGTCATGTGAGCACAACACATCAGAATTTTTCAACAAGACTGCAACAGCTCATACAGCAATCTTTCCATGAGAACAATTGAAAGTGTGTTTCAGGACAGAATTGTTAGAGTAGCCATCAGGAACGATGGCGGTAAGTGACATAACGCGCATGTAGGGGAAAGTGCTGCGTTACAACTGTGTCCCATCTTTCTCAGGAACCATTTCCCTGACTTGACTGTGAATAAGGCAACTGTTTTTGTTTCTGCCACCTTTGGAACTGCTAATGAACTTGCTATCAGACAATGGAGTGGACTTATTGCTCAGAACTACTTAATTTCACTGTAAAACTGCACAAACACCCTCACACACGCGCTCTGAAACAGACTGCGTCTGGTTGGTTACAAAACACGTGACTTTGACGTCATTGGGTATCTGTCTACCGCGCAACCATCTTCATTCCTGATGGCGACTCTAGTAGATATTTGTGGTCCCCCGACCTAACCCTCTGCGATTTCTATCTCTGGGGTACAAGATAAACGCACACATCCTAGATGGATTAAAACAAAATATCCGCCAGGAAATTGCCAGCCTTTCTCAATGTGAACTACGGCGAGTGATGGATAATTTCCTAAACAAGTGCCAAAAATTTACGGACAACGATGGTGGCCAGTTCAGCATCCCCTTTCATAAAGTGAGTAATTAAAGCCTTTAAAAGTAGTTTTAAGAATGTTGTATGATTTCATCCGCGTCTTTCTAAGAGCACCGAGGAAGCGGACAGGCAAAACACTGTGCAGCTCGTTTTTTTCTTTTCTATTTATTTAAATTAGATAAAAGAAACAATACATTGAAATTACAATCGGGTGTACAATACTAAACCATTTCTGCATTTTGTAATGTTCTTTCACTTGGTAATGCATATTACTGTTCATTGCATGATGTCAGTTACCTTTGCTGGTCCTCCATTTGGTTTCATCTGGCAACTGGGCGATGACACTTCCGAGATGGTGATACCTCCATCCAGCTGGCATAATCCTTTACACAGAAAGGACATCTATGTTAGGGTGAAGCATCAAGAGAAAGTCACGTTTTTTCCTTTTGAGGCGCGTCCTATGTTCCGTTAAAAATCTCTCAAGGCCACGGACACTAGGAGATGGATCCTGCAACATATAGTGGATATAGCCCATAATAAGCCATATTTGGGCAAAGACGTGTTGTTTCACCTGGATATCTAGCTGCAGGATCGCCCTGCGAATGGTATTAGGGTTATCTGCCCTGGTAATGCAGCGGATTTTATGTTGTATCCAATGCCAAGTTTCGGGAATGCACGTTGTAAGACAGTGTTGAAGGGTGTCAAGGTTGTAGCATCGAGAACAATACGGTGAATTGCATATGTTGTGGCGATATTGTTTTTCTGCTGTGGGTACTATGGCATTGAGCATCTTGTAGGCAGAGGCCTTCCAGTCCGTCGGGATATCAGCGTAGCGAAAAACTCTCCAGATATTCTTCCAAGGAATATTGGGATATTTTCCCTCTATTGTGGGAGTAGAAGGAATCCGTAAAAGCAGATGACGGTAGAGGATCTTTGTAGTAGGAATTGGATCCCCAGAGACGAAATTCGCAGGTAAAGTGGTAATACATTTCACCATCCGGCGATAAATGGCATGGTTCATTAATGTTCCAGTGCTGGAGTGAAGTTGTTTGTTGTCCTTTAATTGTCCCATCTGTAAGGAAGTTCTAATTAACAGTGCTGAACATTTTTCGGAAACCTTAATGAGCCCTAGGCCTCCATTCATGATGGGGCGCCACAGCTGAGATTTTGCCACTTTATATACATGTCCATTCCACAGATAATATGACACTGCCAGCTCGATGCGCTGGGAAATCTCTAACGGGATGGGCAGAATTTGGGCCAAATACCAAATCTTGGGTAATCCCATGAGGTTAACAAACCAAACTCTCTGGAGAATGTTGAGGTTTCTGCTCAAGTTGCGCTGTGGGGAGTAACGGATGCGATTGAGTAAAGATGTCCAATTTATGTTGACCATTTCTGTGATGTTCATGGTGATTTGGAGGCCTAAAATAGTGACGTGGTCTTTAATGGGCACATCATCCACAGTTAACGTCCGAGGCCAGGTCCTAAAAGGTATCAAGGAGGACTTCTGATAATTAATCTTCGCACAAGATGCCTGTTATGAAACTGTAATATGTGAGGAAGTAGGAGAACTTGATGATGGTAGCGGAGTAGCAGAGTCATGTCATCGGCATAAGTCTTTATGGTTAGCAGTCTTGTCGGCACTGTAGGTGAAAATAAGTGTTTCTTCATCACTCGCACCAGAGGTTCGGTGCAAACTGTAAACAATAACATTGATAATGGGCAACCTTGTCGTATACCACTCAAAATGGGAATTGGCCTAGTAAAATATCCATTTATATGGATTGCGGAGTATGCAGACTTGTGCACTATTTTAATGTTTTGCAGGATACGATCAGAAATACCCATGTGCTGCAAGACACCAAAAATGTAATTATGGTCAATATTGTCGAATGCTCTCTCGAGGTCCAATGACAACAAGGCCGCCTCTTCCTCAGGATGTTCCTCGAGATATACCACAGCATCTCTTAATTGTATCAAATTATGCGAGATTTTCCTGTCTGGAAGTCCACAAGTTTGTTTCGGTCCAATCAAGGCTGGCAGTACTTTACCCAATCTGTTGGCAAAAATCTTTGTAAAAATTTTAAAATCAGTATTCAGTAGTGTTATCGGCCTAAAGCTGTTAAAATGGTGTGGTTTTATACATTTTGGAATTAAAATTACAATTCCTTCATTAAACCCTGACAAGTGGTCGCTCATGGCAAAAGTGGCGTTCATCAGTTGCAGCAGACGGTCTTTAATGATCGTCCAAAATACTTTGTAAAAAGTATAGCTAATACCATCTGGTCCTGGTGCAGAATTGTTGCTGGCTTTAAAAATCACGTCCCGAAGTTCATCCATGGTGATCGGTGCGTCCAATTCATCCTTATCAGTAGGATTCACAGTTTTATTGATAGCCTCATAAAGTACTCTTTTTGAGGAATCAAGAGTAGGATGTTTACCGTATTGCTGTCGGAAGTGTTCCTCTGCCCCTCGGAGAATTTCAGGCGTAGTGCGTAGGAGAGTAGCATTGGTAGTAGAAATATCACATATGAATTTACGTTGGTGTCGTTTCTTCTCCGAAGCTACATGGTACAAAGCAGCACGTTCATCATCGGTAATTGAGAGGGCACGAGAACGCACCCGTATACCATCTAAAATGGACTCCTGAATTTTACGAATTTTTAATTTTATCGCAGTTATCCTGCCACTGACGTCGTTGCCAGTACTCTGTTGATTAGTTAAATCATGTAACAGGGTGTAATAATAGTGTTGGCTATTAGCTCATTCGGCAGCCTTAGCCTTACCAGCACATTTGAAGAAGGACTGTGTCGCTGGTTTATAAATCAAAAGCCACTGTTGAAGCTCCTGGTAGCGAGACCTGGACGCTCGTACGTTAAGGCTTTCCCAAGTTTCACGAAACTGTCGTTGTACGTCCTCATAATATAATAGAGCATTATTTAATTTCCAGTAGCTTCTACCAAGGATGGGCAAAGGAGTAGATGCTGTCATCTTCACAATTACGGCATGATGGTCGCTTATTGCGGCAGGTACAACAAGGACATTCCGGATGTTGGTTCGATGAAGGCCATTAACATAAATCCTATCAATTCTTGAAGCGGAGGTAGCACGACAGAAAGTGTAGCGAACTTCATTTCCATGTAGATATTCCCAAGTGTCAGTTAACTGCAATTCCGAAGACATGCGCTGTAGTGCGGGCGACGGATTATAAGTTCCTCGTTGGTCCTTGGCATGTAACACGCAGTTAAAGTCACCGCCCAGCAACAAGTAATTATAGCTGTGACGAAAGAAATATGGCATATCATCTGCAATGAGGGATTCACGGTCTCGTCGTTTATTGGAGCCGGATGGCAAGTACACATTCACCACTAAAATGTCATTGTCTATTACCATAGCTAAAATGCGTCCACTAGGATGTTCCTCATGATGGGTAATTCTCAAAGTCGATCTGTATATTATTGCTGTGCCCCTATTGTCAATGCCTACATTGCAAATGTAGTTATACTGAGGACCAAGGAAGTTTAAATTATCGGTGTTCACCTCTTGCAGGAGTAGGATGTCAATATCATGGCTGAAAATGAAATTATTGAGAAGTTGTTGTTTAGCAGTACTGCGTATACCATTGACATTTAAGGTGGCATAAATACGGGTATAAGTCATGCAAATTAAGTAGATGAGGTAGAATAGGAACAGCCAAGAAGAAACATCAGGCATTATGATAGCGGTGTGGGAGTACCCGGGTCATTTTCGAATGATTCTTCAGTTTTCTCTTTCTTTCGGTTACCCTTGCTACTCTCCGTACGTCTCTTTTTCACGCGGGGGTCGCGGCTTCTAATATTATTGGGAATTGTGGGCACTACTTCCATATCTGTGTTATTGGAGAGTCTGCGCATGTTTCTGAGGTTAGATTTGAAGTTTCTGGTGTCACATCGGAGGGTTCCTCTGCCATTGGAATAGTGGTAAAGCTCGTTATCGGGGCATCACTTTGTGCATCATCATCCATCAGTAAATTTTCGGCCTGTTCAGGATTGATTACAGTTTCCCTCTGTGTTTCGACCACGGTATCTTTTCCTGAAAACTGAGCTGCAGTTACTTGTTCTTTATCAGTAATCGTCATTTCTGCCGAGGTCATAACTGTGTCTTGTGGCAAATCCACCGGTACCCGTCTAATGGAGAAGTCTCCCTGTACTAGTTGAGACCATGTGGGCGGGTCTGTTAGACGTGGTGTCTGCATGATTACCCTCCGTCTGGGACAGTTGTTTCGTAAATGTCCTGTTTCACTACACACCGCACATGTAATTGGTTGACCTTCATAGCTTATAAAGCTTTTATATCCGGCAATATCTATATATGAGGGAATATGCTTTTTTAAATCTATCTTTGCAGTGCGTACTCCGTTACTGATTTTGTATCGAAGCGTGGGCCCCCAAGTATCCATGGATAGTGCTAGTACTGTGCCGTAGTTTCCTAGATGTTGTCGTACAATTTCTTGGTTTAAATTCTTGGGTAAATGGTATAATTTAACAATACGAAACCCTAGACCTGCCGTTGTTATGGTGACTTTACTTCTTTGTCCATTACTATAGGTAAAAATTGACTCACCGTTAGTGTCCTCGATGGCCCTTTTGACTCACATTGCTTCCTTACACTGGATGTATATTTGCCGGGTGTAGTTGTTTATCTGTATCATTTCCAGCTCTTCTTCTTCAAATCGAAATATATCGTGAATCCATTCATGTAGTTCGTATGGAGACGGTTTCGGAACATCACGATCCACAAACGTTAGTACTAATGTGTTCTATGGTTCTATATACATTTTTTACTTTACTAGAAAATCGCACTTATTTAACACACAAAAATGTGTAATGAAAACCAGCACGTTATAGGTGGTGCAAATTCACGTAAGGTGAAGGTCAAAACAAGCGAACAAAGCTCTTGCCAAAACACGACCTATCCCTACACACGCTGCTGCGCGACTGCATTCAGAGGGTGTTTGCTCTCCCAGTATATGGTGACGTTTTGGCAGGTTCTCTCTACTGCAGTGGCGTGGTGTTGCCGGTTGCTTCAGACTTAATCTGAGGAGTGGCAGTCGCGAATTCCGAGGGTTTTCAGGTTAATCTTGTATATGTTGTATGCAATTGTATAACATAAAACAAGCACAAACTAATACATAAATATAAATTATCCCGACATACCTCATTTCAAATGTATTCATAATCTCTACAATTTACAGTGTCTAGTTGTATTTCAGTTCAATGCGCCGAGTCTTCTCCAAAAAAAACATCAGTGACAGAGTTTTCAATAGTTGCTTGTTGTTGCTTTTTAAGTTTATTAAGCAACTTCTTTTCCACTGATAACAAGGACATAGATGAGAATCTGTTTTGAGTTTGAGTGTTCCTTAAATAAGGGTACATCTGCGGAGCGCTGAAAAAGATCGTTCTGCTGATGCACTGGTGGCATGAAGTTTGTACACCTGTGACAAAGCCTCTTTAAGTCCCATGACATACAACTCTTGGTGAACTTTGAAGACTGCTTTGTTTCAAAATTCAGGGGAAGAGTACAAATAACAGAGTTCGTTTCTTAATCACACTATGTTGAAGTACTGTCCATAACAAGTAAGATAAGTCTTAAACGCACTCTCTGGGAAAGTCTTGTCGTATTCCGCGTATGAAGCACTGTCGAACAATGATAGGAACTGTAGTTGGTCTATATCCGAGAATCTGTTGTTTGGTCATGTATCGTATCTTTGATCTCATAAAGTATTCGTCGATATGACGATTTTGTAGTCATTTTCTCCCTTATCCTGTCTCGATCTCTTTGAAGGTATTGGTGTTTCGTGTTTGGTCAGATTCTATCCTTGACCAAATTAATTTGTCAAAATGTTCACGCAAGTCTTTCATATTGCTTTTGAAGTCATTTATGTTTTGTTTGCAGAAAGCAATATCAAACTTATTTTTCTGAAGGATATTAAATAAAGAATCAGACCTAGGAAGTACAAGTGAAAACACCAAAAGTAAGAATCTGAAATCAAAGCTTAAGAGGTTATGGTACTAGTCCGATGCACAAGCTCTTGTTTCAGCATTCCATGCATCCTCATCTTCTGCCATTATTTAAATAAGCTGGCAAGTTCAGTAGTCTTCAAGCTGAAAATCACATCAATCATTCTGCTTTTGTAGTTCCATCACGTGGCAGACATTGCTGGAATGCGTTTTTTCATTTCAGTGCGTGATTTTTAAAAAAAATTTAGACAGTCCTGGCACTGAAAAAATACTCTACGCCTCTTTATCTGAGTGGTTGACTGCTGCAAAACGAAATTACATTTGTGGGCATAGCAATGCAGAGATAAAACTTGTTCATATTTCCCTCTAACAATTGATTGTAAACAGTTATACTCTCCAGCCATCACGGCCGCACCATCATATGTTTGTGCTATGAGTTTCGCGCCAATTTTGAATTCCTTCACGAGTTTGAACAAATACTTGGACAAACTAACTGATGTGTGGTCACTACTGACATCACAAAACCCCACAACTAGTCCCTCTGGTGCGACGTAGCGAACAGTTGACGGTTGAGATTTAGTTGATACTTTTGTGGTTTCGTTCATGATTACTAATATAAAACTTCTCATTCACTTCATTCTTTATTTCATTAATCAAAACACGATAAGCGCACTCAATAATGTCATTCTGAATGTCATTTGACGTTCCTGAAAACACAATCGCAGTTCGAAGATGCTCCTCTAACTTATCACTATCTCTGTTATCCAAATTTTCGGATTCTGAATGGGAGTTCTTGCTTAGTTAAATGACAAACAGCATTTATTAATCGTCCCATTATATACCTATTTCTTTTCACACCTTCGTTATGCTTTTCAACTGAATTCTTAAGCGTGTCACTCAAAGAAGTGTCAAATTTTGTTTTTTCCAAACTTTACTAACAGTGCATTGGAAGCAATGTGAGTTTCTGAATTTTCATGACGAACCCTCAAGGTGCAAAATTATCCATGTTACTGACGTCATCTGTTCTCTACGCATTCTTTCTATTAGAAAAAAGCAGGCATGGTCAACAAAATAGTTTCAATAATTTGTCACAACCACACAGACAAGGATGGTAGCTACCATAAGCTACAAAAATGCCTTTCGAAACCCCCGTGCGACTTACTTTTTAAGCGTTTAAGGTCCGGGGGTGGCCTTCCTGTTGAAATTGTGACATTTTTCACCAAAAGAACGAAAACTCAAAGACTGATTTAAAAGGTTTTCGATCACACAATCACAGTTACTTTAACCCACAAATTGTGATATCTTTCTTCTTATTGTACTTTTAATATTAAACAATTGGCCATATTACTGTTACACGTGAAGAATTGGCCCTAAAACCCAAGGTTTGCCTTTTCATTGCACTGGCAACAATCGTGCTATAAACAAATAACTAAAACCTCGCTGGGTCACAGGCATGCCACACAAGTCTGTGAGCTCCTAGTTTGCCGGTCAGCGTCACTAGCAAAATAACAACCTATTTGGAACTGGAGGATGCTAGACGACCGATCCCGGCGGATCGGTCACAAATTAACGCAATTGAAATCTGAAAATGAAATCGCTTGGCTTTCCGTTATTCGTTGAACAAAAATAATGCAAAATTTGGATACACTTTCTTCTATTTATTAGCTGTTGTCGGCGCCAACAATAACGCCACTGCCCCACTGAGCGCGAGAACCAAGACATTCACCGGGGAAATAATCCGCTAGAAATGTACCAAAAGTCTTATCTCTCAAACAAGCAGCAGATCTCCTATTCTTTCATTAAACAAACTGGGTCCCATTATTTTTCTGGCGTTTATCACACACTGCATTGTAATTTTCAGGTCATATGGAGGCGTATCACGTGATCGTTAATAAATTTGAAGGTTTGGATTCGGTGTTAGAATACAAACATTCTAGATCAATTTTAATAGGAAATAAACTAGATAAAATTGATGCTAGTCTAGATCGATATCCTCAAAATCTTCAAACAGCCTCAACAAATTAATGTGAACACAGTCCATATTGGGCTTCCGAGAAACTTGTGCTATCACGTGAAATGTCTCACTGTGGCCTGAAAATTGAGATTTGATGTGAGATAGGCACTGGAAAAATAATTAATAGGACCCAATTTGTTTAAAGAAACAGGAATAGAAATTCTATTAATTGTTCTTCCACAAATGAGGCTGAAAAATTCAATGCCATTGACTGGATTTGAGCCACGGATCTTCCGGTCTCCGTCCTACCGCTCTAACCACTGAGCTACCATGGTCAACGTGCCGACACGACGCTAAATTCAACTCACTCGCATTTTCGCGTAAGCCACACGGAGATCCATAGCTCACATCCCGTCTGTGGCATTGAATTCCTCAGCCTCATTCCTCAGGTTAATAACCTCAAGTTGTGTTCCAGTGCCTTACTTTCCCTCGATTATAGATGATCCCCTCGTTTTCTTAGAATATTCCCTGGGGTTACATGTCATATTTACTAGGCTAATTATAGGTATTAATATGATTTAGTGACCTTCTTTCAAAACTAATTGGTAAAATACAAGAACTTGCTTATTCCATGGACTTTTCGGTGTAAAACCACAATTTGGAGATGGCTGAATACATAGCTTTGTTGTTTTTGAAACGAGTAAGGCTCAGCTGCCTTGTCTGGACACAAAATGCATATGTCTTTTGTAGCTACCTTCGTCTACGTCATTTCATGTTGAAATTAAAAAGCAGTAATTACAAGGACCACACAAATGTTTGAATTATAATTGACTAAGTTATATAAATGGTAATCAATCAAATGAAAAATCAGTTTCAGATATCTAGGGATAATCGTTCACAAAATCAGCAGCGGTGAAAAGGAAAAATATAAGCGTATGATTTCTTTCTTTCAGCAACTCAAAGTTCAAGTTATTTATTAGGAAAGAATTGGCCTGGTGCCGGTACATTGGGCCCGGCTTACAGGCTATGTTTAACATTTTTTTACAGTTCGCTTTGTTCATATTTACACTTTTTTCGGTATATACAAAAACCCATACGGTGACCATCTGTAGGTCACCGGGAATAGTTTTCCTTTGCCTTTTTTAAGTTTTGCTCCGCCTTTGTGTTATACATACATATGTACATATTTACAAATACATATACACATACACGCACGCATTCACCCACGTACACACTAACACACATACGCACACATCTTCACTGGGCACACCAGAAATATGCGTCCCAGCTCGCGCACTGCACTATTTACACTTTTCACAATATATATGTACACTGTCCCGCGGTGGCAGCTCCTGAATATTTTCCGACGCGAGGGCCTCTGCCGGAACATGTATGTGGCCTAGCAACGAGGTTGCGTGGAGGCGCACTAGTCGGCGAGCTGAGCCGCTTCTAGAACATTTTGATCCTAGTATGCTTGCGATGCTTCGACTCGCCTTTGCCAATGTTGGCGATCACGTCATTTTTGTGGTTCCTAATGCGCGTCCATGCCGCCATTGCTCTTTTGTCTGTTGCCTCCGGGTTGAACGGGATCCGGGTTTCGAAGTGAAGAGTTTGGTTAGTGGTGAGGAGTGGAGCAGAGAGGATTTTTCTGAGGGAGAGGTTTTGGAGGGGTTGGATTTGCTTAAGGGCAGTTTTGGAGGCATTAGCCCAGATCACACATGCGTACAGGACCACCGAAAGAATAAATGACCTGTATTGGATCAATTTGGATTTGAGTTGCAGCTGTTTGCTACGGAAGATGGGGGCGCACAACTATAGCCCCTATCTGCCTTTGTTGGCGCCGTTTTTTTTTTATGTGGGGGGACCAACACATTGTGCGGTCCAAGGTGAAACCTAAGTATTTAACCTGCTGACGGCAGTGCAATATTTGACCACCGACCGTTAGGTCCATTACCAAAGTGTAATGCCGCTTAGAGAAATGGATCAGCTGGCATTTGTTGGGAATAATTTTGATTTTCCAGTCATGCTGCCATGAGAGGAAGTTATTAACATAACGTTACATTTCTGCAAGGCCGAAACGTGGTTGTATATTGCAGTGTCGTCAGAATACATGGTGACCTTGCATCTGGCGTCCACTGGGAAGTCATTTGTGAATACTATATACAAAAAAGGAGACATGGTTGCCCCTTGTGGAACGCCAGCCCGCATCTCTCTCTCTCTCTCTCTCTCTCTCTCTCTCTCTCTCTCTCTCTCTCTCTCTCTCTCTCTCGCGAGGAGGAGCGGCCCACTTGGAGGTAGAAGTGTCGGTTTTCCAAGAAGTTGTGCAGCAGGTGCAGATAATTTTGAAGTGCCGGGAAATTGTGGTGCAGTTTGTAAATGAGGCCATTGTGCCAACATCGGTCAAATGCAGCTTCTACGTCCAAAAATAGCGCCAACGTTGAAGCCCCATTGTTAAATTGCTCTGTTACGTCATCAGTTAGTCTGAGGAGCTGTAGTTCAGTGGAATGTCCTTTTCTAAAGCCAAACTGTGAATTTGAGAGTTCATGTGTTACCGAGACTTGTTTTTGAAGTCGAGAAAGGATACATTTTTCGAGCAATTTACCAATAGTAGACAAAAAAACTAATTGGGCGGTAGTTTTGCGGTTGCCTGGTGCTTTTCTCTTGCTTTGGGAGCATGATGACCTTGGCTCGTTTCCAAGTAGAGGGGAAATAGCCTTGCTGCAAACAGGCGTTAAATATCTTTGTTAGTTGCACCAGAGCTTTTCTCGGGAGATGCTTAAGTTCCTCATTAGTCACTTTGTGTGGGCCAGCAGCTTTCCCATTAGGCAATTTCCTAATGAGCTTGAAAACTTCCTGCGGTGTTATGATGGGTAGTTGTTGCTCTTGCTTCCGCGCCACCTAGGTTTGTACCCATGTCTGGACCTCCCGTTCTATTTCACGGTTGGTCACTGGGTTTTCGGTGAATCTGTCTTGGAGACAGTCAGGGAAGACCTCGGCTTTCTCCTCTGCGGAGAAGTGCAAGCCGCTTTGAGTATGCAGCGCCTCAGTTGCGGAGTTGACGCTCGTGGAAACTTTGAAAGCCTTGAGTAAATTCCATAAAGAAGAGTCCGAATGGGTGGTACTCAGCATTTTGTTTTCCCACTGTTCAGTTTTATTTATTTTAATTTGTTGCCGAATGATGTTGCGTAGCCATTTTTCTAGCACTTTATATTCAGGCTGACGGGTGTACCGCCACAGTTTTACCAAGCGTCGTCTCCGCGCAATGAGTTGCTCTACCTCGGGATACGTGCAAACATCGGGTGGTCTTGTGGTATATGTGGTAGCATCTCTCTTGGCTATGTGTAGTGAGGCAGTAAAGTTTTCAATGGCGACATCTAGGTCTGCCTAGCTATAGTATGACAGTCTGGGTTGCGCCATCCTGTGCATTTCAATGGTGAACTTATTCCAGTCAGTCTCAGCCCTCCTTCGAGGGCCAGAGGCACTGATTGAAATGCCAGCATGTATGTCGAAATGTACAGGCAGATGGTCGGAGTCCAGGCAGTGATACACAGTGAAGTTATTTAACAGTGTTGCATTTTTTGTGAGCACGATGTCCAAAATCTCGGGATCAAAGTACCCTGATCTATGCCAAAAAGTGGGTTCTGGGGGAAGATGTACCTCAATGTCGTCATTATCAGTAATAAGTTCAACCAGGAGATTTGCGGCCGCGTTTGGCCGTCGAGAAAACCACCAGGGGTGCCGGGCATTGAAATCTCCTGCAATTATAACATGGTCCTCTAAAGCGAGGATTTATTCGAGGTCTTGTATAAAGTCTGGGGAGTTAGGGAGCCGGTAAAGTGCTACCAGCATCACCGTTTGACTATTAACACGTTTTTTTTAGAGCCGTGCACTCTAACGCTGCCAATGCAGGCAGCGTGACAGGAGCATGAACAATCGAGTTTCTCATCAAAATAGCAGTCCCTCCCCCTGTCTGCCAATTCTGTCGTTCCGGAAGATTTGGTAACCCTGAAGCTTAAAAGCGTTCAGCAAGTCAAATGTCACACAGTCGATGCATTAGGAAATAAACACAGCCTATGATAACACCGTTCTGCATTTCCAATCCGTAGCTCACATCCCGGCTATGGCCTCATTGTACCCTTTCCTGCCTTGTCCTACACACGGCTATTGTTTGGAAGAACAATTAATCGCACTGATTGACCTTATAGTTGGTTGATCTAGAAGCCCGGGACTTAAGCACTTACAATATGGCGATTCTCCATTAAGGTATGTTATCGCATATGAATTGAGAGCTCCTTTTGTGGTTTACCGGGAAAATGCGAGTGAGTTGGAGAATTTAGTGTCGTGTTGGCACGTAAGCCATGGTAGCTAAGTGGTTAGAGCTGCCGGACGGAGACCGGAACATTCGTGGTTCACATCCTGGGTGTGGGATTGAATTCTTTAGTGTCATTCCACCCTTTCCAAAAGATATGCTCCATGTTTGTGAGGTAAGGATTTTGGTGTGTCTCTGTCTGCACCATTCCACCGGCGACTCTCGGTCCTCTCACAGTGGAAAGAACCCACAAATGTGTCATCATGTATTTTAATGGCCCTATATATTAACATGGCCGCCTCCATAGCGCAGCGGTAGTGCGTCTGCCTCTGGCACGGAGGACCCGGGTTCGATCCCCGGTACTGGCATAGGGCATAGGGATTTTCCCCCCGCTGGGAGGTCTGGGACGGGGTGCACTCAGCCTTATTGGATCCCGGGAAGGTCAATTGAGCAGCTACTTGGTGGAGAAGTAGTGACCCCAGGTGGTGAAGGCCGCATAACTGGCCGGGGGGCTGGAGGCGCTGGCCTCGTCCCACCTTCCAGTACTGTACCCCAAACATGACGCCTGTAGCGGCAGAGGTGTGGGGATGCAGCGGCTGAGTGGCAAGCCTTGGCCCTTCATGGGCTGTTGCTCTGGGGGTTTAGTTTTAGTTTATATATCAACATATATTAATAGAAGTCTGGGGCCTTAAATTGGCCAGAAAATATATAAGCATGTACCATCGAGTACGAATCACCCCATTCCATCCTTATCTGTGAAATCAGTTAAATACTTATATGGGTTAGCCGTTAAATATACCGTGTTTTAGATAAGATTCTCAATTTAAATTCTGTGTAATGCATTGCCATTCTGAAATAAATGTACTGCATCTTGGATATGCATTTTACTTTCTTTCCTTCGTTCATTCTCCCTACTGGAATATGAGGCAGTACCTGGTTCGTACCTCACTGAAGTGATCGTTGCTGTCCTCCTCGATGGCTCCGGCTAGTTTATTATCTCATTCAGTCCTGGGATCGATGCACATCCTCGGCTAGTGTCACCATTGGCTCGTTTGTAGCATGCACTCTATCCCTTGGTAAAAGGAGCGATGGACTCAGGTGGTGGGAAAAGCAATGAAACCAATTTGTGAGTTTTTTTCTGGAGTAGCATTCCCGAATTTTATTGGATATATTGTACATTTTATCCACCACTAGTCGAACGTCAGCCTCCTTGTCAGGACACTGTCTTTTTACTTCCTTTAGGGCACTGGCCAACGCGGCTTAATATCTTCGCACAATTCTTCTTTTCGCCTCTAGCACTAAGCTCACTCCACTTTTCGCGAACTGCACTACTATGAGACGCACTCCTACGCTGCAATAATCATATTTGACTCTGGCGCACTGACTCACTATGTTTCATTATTTTGTGTCGACACCTTCTTTTACTGGTACCGCGCGTAATTGTTCGAAGCTGGATGGAGGCTGTAATGAAGAATATTACGACGGTAGGAAGACTGTAGAAAAACTGAATATATGAAGACTGTACATGACGACTGTACATGATGACTGTCTGAAAGCGGTAGGAGGACTATGTTACGTTTACATGAAGATTCTCCTGAGTTTTCCGATCTCCCGTACTATAAGCACGCATACCCCTGTAATTTACTTCATTTTGAACCGCGGCGACGTGGTGGTGGAGCTAAAAACTACGCACCTACTCAGGTGAAAGCACAGTTTCGCGGCACGCTGCAAGACGTTTGACAGCAAACGGTAGCGTGTCGCACCAGTCATCACTTGCGCTTCTTCGACATCGATCCTGCTCCCGGAGGGGTGCGAGCAGGTACATAGCGGAGCCAGGTAACTATACCCCTTCCTTCATCACCATTCCCGACTCAGACAAACTGACTGACGGACCACGTGACTACGGGCTTGCAAGGCTGCAGCCAAAGGTGAGGACCCCTGGTCCAACACCTCAAGCCGTAATGGCTTGCCCAGGCGCCTCCTCCTCTAAGGAGGGGGTCCGGTCCTCTGCAAGCAGCCGGAGGGCAACCGTGCTGACCGACGGACCAACAACATCATCATCATGCATCTCTGTCCCCGAGGCGGTACCACCTGCGCGTAAAAAGCGCAAGTGTTCTGCCCCGCGACAGGTCATAGATAGTGAGTCACCACCACTGGTTTCCTATCATCCCTTCTCTCCCTCTGACTCAGAGGCAGACATGGATACTGACACCGAGGGCTTCACTGAGGTGAAGGGACGCCGGAGCAGGCGTAACTCCACGGGCTCTCAGCAGCAAGAACCACAGGTTACTACCCAACCCCCAACCAAAGGGGGGGAGAAAATACCGCCAATAGTAGCGGATGCTTTCAAGGAGCATACAAAAACCATGCGGCTCCTAGCTTCGCGCCTGAAAAGACGCTTTGAGGCAATAAGGAGGCCACGGAAAGTCAACATCAAGACCTCCTCACTTGAGGATTTTGAGGCAGCCAAGGCTGTACTTCGGGAATTAAAAATCCCGTTTTACAGTTATTCGCCCATACGTCCTTACGTGGAAAGGCGAATAATCAGAGGCCTTGCCTCCGACTGCTCTACCGAGGAAGTCAGGCTGGCACTCCTCGAAGAACATGACATTACAGCAACAGTGGCCCAGCTGAAGAAGACTATCGCCTCCGACAGAGGACCTGAAAAGGTGCCCATGCCACTGTTTCTGGTCGTGGTGGACAAAGTGCGCGACCAACAAGTTCAGCCCATTGACACTGTGCGTCACCTAATCTACACTGCCGTAAAGGTGGAACGCTTTTACGGTAAGGAGGGTCCCGTGCAGTGTCGCAATTGCCTGGGATTTCACCATTCCAGCATGGCATGTGAGCGCCCGCTCGCATGTCTGCGATGTGGTGGAACCCACAGAGTGCAGGACTGCCCTAAGCCGGATACGGACAGGGAATGCGTCAACTGCAAAGGCGCGCACTGCAGTGTCTACAAAGGATGCGCGACGCGTCTGAAAATCATAGATAGCCGTCGCAAGGGACGTGCGGAAGCGGCAGAGGTCCGCCCCGGCGTTTCCTTCTCATACGCCCTTAATAGGGCAGAAAAGACACTGACCCAGGCAATAGTACCTGCCCCTGCCACGACTGAAGTTTCGGCACCACCTCCAGGCCATACAGAGGAGTCTGTTGTGGCCAATGCTCCTCCTAAACCTAAGCGGCGAAGGAAACACAAGAGCAAGCGTCAAGCCGCGGAGAGAGCAAGCACAGCTCCTCAACAGCCTCCCAAGGCGCCGGCAGAGCAGTCCACTGAGGCAGCTCTGGCACCAAGGGATACTGCTGTTACAGCCGGCCCACAGGTGACACCTGTGGTCCCCACTGTACCCATGACCCCCCCTGCATTAGGGGGAACGCTCTCGCAGGCGGATCTGGAGGAATTTCAGGACCTAACCCTGTGGTTCAACAACATAATTAACAGAATCTTGCCTGCACTTCGTAAATTCAAGCTGCAATACGAAAGCCCTAACCTGAGCCCCATGCAGAAGCATGCCCTACTGGTCCAAACCCTGGCCCAGCTGTTCCCTAACTCAGCCAAGTAATGGCCTCCAGACTTGTCCGGAGACCATTCAGGGCTGCGTTCTGGAACGCAAATGGCATAAGGGGCCATTACCCAAGCCTTGTTGAGTTTGTGCAGTCGTATGGAATTGACATTCTGATGGCCTGCGAAACCCACTTGGATGCTGCAACCAACTTCTCGCTGCCGAGTTACGTCACCCATCGGTCTGATCGGGTCGGCCGACCGGGGGGCGGTACAGCCATTTTCATCAAGAACCACATCACTCACACATCCTTCCCTATCCCACCACTACAACACGTGGAGGCCTGTGCCATTAGGCTTGCCATTGGCGGGGTGGACACAGTGTTGGTAGTGGCATACGACCCTCCTGATAACCGCTTCTACGAAGCTGATATTAACACCCTCCTGAACCTGCATCCTGCGGTTTGCATCGCCGGCGACCTCAACGCTAAGCATGCACATTGGCATAGCCGCGCTACCAATGCCAAGGGGCGAGGGCTCTACCGCCTGATCAGCGGTAACCCAAGCATTCTTGCGCATGGACCGAGAGGACCTACGTTCCATCCGGCACGAGGGAGGCCAGATGTGCTCGATATCATGGTCACCAAAAACATCCCTTTTCATCTAGACCTCTCAGCGGTCAATGAATTGGACTCCGACCATGACCCTGTCTTGGTGGATTCCAACATTGACCTGCCAGCTCTGGTCACTCCAGACTGGACATACGAGGTCGACTGGGATGCAGCCATCCATGAACTCAACCAGTCTGTGGACCCGCGTCCGCGTGTCGATTCTATCGATACACTGGAGGCGGCAGCCACGGCATTCTCCCAACACATCCGGGATGTAGTGCGTGCCCACACGCACCGCATTCCATCCGACATACCTAACCCTCGCACCATTCCCATCGAACTCAGACAGTTGCTCAAAGCCAAAGCAACTGTCCGAAGGCTCTGGCAGCGTTTCCGCCATCCCAGGATACAGGCCGTCTACCAGCGGTTCAAGTCCCTGTCACGACGCCTGCTGCGTTTACACCGCAAAACAGCCTGGGAAAACACGATGGCAAACGTAGACCTCTCCGAGAAACAACCATGGCGGATAATTAGGTCCCTTAGAAAGGACAAAAATGCACATCAGCATCCTCTACATGGCACTCGCGGGAGACTCTCTTTTGAGCCCCAAGAGAAAGCCACGGCTTTCGCAGACCATCTAGAGTCCCAATTCGAACCCCGGGAAGATGTCCAGGACGAAGACTTTACTGAACTCGTGGAGGCGACGGTAGATTACCTCTATGAGGCACCTCCGCCGCCACGCGCAGAGATCCAAATCCCCTTAGTCACCCCAAGACAGGTGGCTTCTGAAATCAGAAGATTAAAACCTGGCAAATCCCCTGGTCATGATGGCGTCACGGCGCCCATGCTCCAGCACCTTCCCCGAAAGGCCGTAGTCCACCTGACGAGGATTTATAATGCATGTCTGCAGCTTCGTCACTTTCCTACTTGTTGGAAGGAGGCGAGGGTGGTCTGCATTTTGAAGCCCGGCAAGGACCCGGTTTTCCCTTCCAATTACCGTTCCATAAGCCTTTTACCTATCGTTTCAAAAATCTTTGAACGATTATTCCTATCCCGCCTCACTCCTCTCTTCGAGGAAAGGCAACTTATCCCGGATCATCAGTTCGGTTTCCGTCATGGACATTCCACTACACTACAGCTGCTGCGGCTGGTTGAGAAGGTTGCCCTGGGTTTCCAGGAAAACTTCAAAACAGTCGCGGTGCTTCTGGATGTAGAAAAAGCCTTTGCAACCACATGGCACCAGGGGTTACTGTACAAACTCAGAGAGGCTGAAATCCCTCCCCCCTACCTCACCCTGATTGGTAGCTTCCTTCGGGATCGCTCTTTTCGGGTGCGGGTGGAGGGGAAGTTGTCCTCGGTCAGACCCATAGCGGCTGGAGTTCCGGAGGGTAGCGTGCTATCGCCGTTGCTCTTTGCTGCCTACATGTCTGACCTACCCGTGGAACCGCATACTGTTACGTGCCAGTATGCTGACGATGTCCTCATACTGGCACAGAACAAAAATGTTCGGTACTGCTTCCCTCCACTTCAGCGACAGCTCGACGCTATCGGCAGGTGGAGTGAACAGTGGAGAATGGCCATTAGCCCGCAGAAGAGCCAAGCTCTACTACTGGGCAAAGTTCGAAACTGGCGGCCGGGTGTATCCCTGGCAATGCGGCGGAGAAGAATCCCTTGGGTTAACTCTGCCAAATACCTGGGGGTACTACTTGACCGTGGTCTAACCTTCACTCCACACGTCAGAACAAAGGTCGGTCAGGGACATGGCGCCCTGAGACAGCTATATCCCATACTCCAATCAACCATGCCCACATACCTGAAACTACGCTTGTACCGTGCGATCGTCCCGCCCCTGATCCTGTACGGGTGCGAGGTCTGGGGTACGGTGGCTCGTTCCACCATCCGCAGGCTGCAGACCGTGCAGAACAGGGCGCTTAGGATGATCTACGGTACCGACCGTAGGTTTCCATCACACATCCTTCACACTCATTCCGGCATCCCATACATTGTGGACGTAGTGCGGGACAGGACTCGCACAATGTATGACAAACTCATACCTCACCCAAACCAGCTGGTGAACAGCCTAGGGCAATATGACCATCGCCTCCCTAGGCGGAGACAGAGCTACCGTCTACCCAAGGACGCCCTTGGCTGGTAGGTACCGCTTTGCCTTCATCATCCTTCACACCTATCACCTATTCCCCTCGGTTTCCTGTCACTGGCACTGCATTGCTCGCCGGCCAAGGCTGACGAAGTAATCAGTAGGGAAAAGGTCGCTTGGATGGCTAGACATCCAAGATCCGACAGATCCCGCCGCCAGTGACAACACAGGAACCCACCCTGCACCATCAGACATACAAAGACAAAAAAGCCTGTTACATATACCAACCTATACCACCACACGGGTAAATCCGTATTTAAACGGATAGGTACCGTGGCCACCTTACCATCCGCCTGGGTTAACCCAGACGACTAGTACTCACTCCTGGACTCCTGGACTCCTGGGCTTCTCCATCCCCTCCTTCAAACTGCTATTTTGCACCAGGGAATTCCCCGAGTTATATCCAGTAAGATGTTCCCTCTCACTCTTTCGGTTACGGTATATTAACGGACAATGCGACAAAAGAGAATCATCCTTCCAGATATGACAATAGATTCGCGGGGAGAGAGAGCCTAACTGGCTTGTTTTCCCTAACATGTGCACGTTTCTAGCTGTTTAACTTCAGGTCCCGGACAGTGTTTTAACATGAACTTCTACATTTATACGTTCAAGATTTATTAATACAATTACAAATACAATTACACATATACATAGAAACCAATATTTACATTTTACTTAATTATACCTAAGCATATTCATTATACTTGTCAATTAATGAACCACAATTATTTCTCGAGGCTTCCCGGTCTAAAAGTACCGTCTCAAATACCATCTACATGCGCGCCAATTCGGGCTGATTCAACATATCAGCAGACTGTTTATCACGAGTAGATACTTTTTAATAAACAAATTTAATTCGGGGGATATTAAATTATTGGATACATTTACATTCAAATAAAATATTCTCTTTAACCCAAATCAGTATATTTAAAAGAATCTAAACCAACGAAAAATTGTAGTTTCATGTGTTTTACAGTGTGACAGATAATATACAGAATTAATATATAATTGACCAGTGCATCTGTGGCAATGTTCATTGGTTTAATGGTGGTAACAAGATGCACGTTTAGAGAAAGGCTTAGTCTATAAGATAGAGAAAAGTAAAGTTGATACATTTTGTATATGTGTTTAATCCAGTTGAAGCAATATGAAAGTGTTGAACAACTATCTTTAGATCAGTGTGCTGCCCCTACATTTCAGAGACCAGAGTGAAATATTGTTACTGCTTCACCATTTGATCCTCCAGGAACCATTTGGCTTATTTACTTCTTAATGGAAGTGAATGTTGGGAATTTCATAAATAATTTAAAGACCAATTCGTTTAATTCATAATTGCAGTAGAAACGGTAATTCATAATTAGTTGTAGTTAGTCACAAAGCTCCACTCTGAAAACACTCTCTGATGGTATGAATTATCAGTAACCTTCCAAATCACAAGATAGCAATACTCCAGGAATAAATTCAAAAAATATTTTCGAGTAACAGAATGACAAGTCGTTTTGTACTATGGCAGATTTTACAGAGAATTAATTGTAACACATTCCATGTACGTATTTCGTAAGTTTATTATGTACTATTATTTCAAAAATGCTTTATTACGTTATGTAGTTGATCTTGAATTACTATTTCGTATTCTGGCGTATATAATATCTTTGTAAAAATAAAAATGGACTAATAAACTGAACTCGAGTCTGAATTATGTATTACACTTCCATGCATTAGACTATTTGCTGCGTTCAAGTGCTTAATTTACTGTCAACGGAGAAACAGATTTGTAAAACACTGACCAAAAAGCTGTAGAAAAAATTACAGTAAAGGAACAAAAACAGAAATGGAAAATAACTAAGGTCAACAAATCTGCTGAGGATTCGAAACTGCATTGAGTCGCTGTTTCCGCTGCTAAATGTATTTAATTAGTTTAGTTGCTACCCGGATTGAAAGAGGGAAAGCAGCTAATATCTTGTGCAGCACCTATTACTAACGCCGATGATCCAAATGATTATTCTAGGCTTTTATTGAACTTGTATGCGTACAAAGATGTAAGCCTGTCTTCCATATCGCTAACTTAAGGAAACTTCTGTTAATTCTGAATAAGAAGAGCGCTGATATTTATGGACTGTACATAAATTACGGACTTCATAAAACCAAAGGAATATGTGCCCCTCAATATGAATGGTGTTCACTAAATAAGAATTGTAAAATTGTTTCTGTCAAGCGAAAAAGAAACACAGTTAAGAATGTTATAATAATAATAATAATAATAATAATAATAATAATAATAATAATAATAATAATAATAATAATAATAATAATAATAATAATAATAATAATAATAATAATAATAATAATAATAATAATAATAATAATAATAATAATAATAATAATAATAATAATAATAATAATAATAATAATAATAATAATAATAATAATAATAATAATAATAATAATAATAATAATAATAATAATAATAATAATAATAATAATAATAATAATAATAATAATAATAATAATAATAATAATAATAATAATAATAATAATAATAATAATAATAATAATAATAATAATAATAATAACAATAATAACAATAATAACAATAATAACAATAATAATAATAATAACAATAATAACAATAATAATAATAATAATAATAATAATAATAATAATAATAATAATAATAATAATAATAATAATAATAATAATAATAATAATAATAATAATAATAATAATAATAATAATAATAATAAATGTATGGTAACTTACAATGCGTAGTATCTTGATTTCAATATGAGATAGTTGCATTCCTCTGTTTGGTCATCTCGTTCTTGAAATTTCACAACAAAAAACAACAATATAGCTATCGAAGGTACTAAACCACACAACACAATTTATAACTAGTTTATAGGTCGCCATTTTGGGCACCACTTATACCACGAAAGGTTAATAACCTCAAGTTGTGTTCCAATGCCTTACTTTCTCTCTATTATAGAAGATACCCTCGTTTCCTTAGAATATTCCCTGGGGTTACATGCCATATGTACTAGGCTAATTATAGGTATTAAGAAAATGATTTAGTGGCCCTCTTTCAAAACTAATTGTTAAACTACAAGCACTTGCTTATTCCGCGGACTTTTCGGTGTAAAACCACAATTTCGAGATGGCTGAATACATAGCTTTGTTGTTCTTGGACCGAGTAATGCTCAGCTGCCTTGTCTGGACACAAAATGCATATGTCTTTTGTAGCTACCTTCGCCTACGTCATTTCAATTCGAAATTAAAAAGCAGCAATTACAAGGACCACACAAATATTTGCATTATGATTAAGTTATGAATGGTAATCAATCAAATGAAAAACCAGTTTCAAATATCCAGGGATAGCCCCGGCACAACAGCCCATGAAGAACCAAGCCTTACCGCCCAGCCGCTGCGTCCCCCACCTTGACCCACTACAGGCGTCATTGGTGGGGTGCAGTACTGGAGAGTGGTACGTGATCAGCGTCCCGATCCCTCCCGGCCAGTTATGCGGTCTTCACGTCCTGCGGCCGCTACTTTTCCATCAAGTAGCTCCGCAATTGGTCCCCCCGGGACTAACGAGGCTGAGTGCATGCTGGTGCCGGGGATAGAACCCGGATCCTGCGCGCCAGAGGCAGGCCGTGTATCCAGGGATAATCGTTCACAAAATCAGCAGCAGTGAAAAGGAAAGATATAAGCGTATGATTTCTTTCTTTCAGCAACTCAAATGTCACACAGTCGATGCATTCGGCAATAAGCACAGCCTATGATAACACCGTTCTGCATTTCTAAACTTTTTTTAAAAAAGAAAATCTGATAGGTGATCCTAAACGGATGTTTTGCGCTGAATTCAAAAATAATAGATATCCATTTTCTCCCATTACGTCGGGTTTTCAAAATATTCATAAATAACAGAAATAAAATTAAAGCTGTGTGAAACGTAATAAAAATTACTTTCAAAGTGAATTTTGTATGAAAAACTAAGCCATGATTATAATTTATTTGCCACTAATTAATCATTAATTAATAATAATTATAAGCACATTCATAACCTTACCTCAACATTGCTCTCCAAATTTTCTCCTCTTTGACCTTCTCGTATGTTCAGAGCAGTCCCTATTTAACATCCAACAATAGTCCGCCATCATGTAAACACTCCACTTCCCTTGACACTTCATTTCCATTTTTTTATATCCTGGTGAAATATTTCACCCTGTTGCTCACTAAAATATCCTAAACTATTAGGGAAATAGTTTAGATGGGAATGGAGAAAATGTACTTTGACAGTCACGTAGCAACCAATCTGTTTGAAATTTTGTAGCATCATTTTCACTGTGTTAACATAATTTCCAAGGAAATTAAAAACAACATTTCCGAAAGTATTCCAGGAATCCTTCACTTCTCGACTCATAGTATTCTCGAATTGACTGTCCATCATCAGTTTTCGAATTTGTGGGCCAATGAATACACCAGATTTAATTTCTTCATAGGATAATGAAGAAAATGTAACAGAAAGGTATTTAAAGCACTCCTGTCTTTATCTAGAGTTTTCACAAATTGTTTCATTAAACCTAATTTCACATGGAGATGTGGCAATAATACTTTTGAGGGATCAATAAGAGGTTTACCTTTTATACCTTTTTGGCCCGTGTTAAATTAGTCCTGCGTGGCCACTGTTCCCTTTCTCAGTGTTGTGACTTAGCCCTGCTGTCCCATTCACATAAGAAACAAGGATATCTTGTGAAACAAGCCTGCTGATCGAGTAATAGTCCAATAATCTTGAAATCTGCACAGACTAGCCATTTTCATATGTCCTTGCATTCTTTAAAAGAAAAGAGTGGGCTACAAGATTGGAAAACACCTTCAAGACTTTTTTGAAAAGAATGTACGAAAAACCTCCACTCTTTGGAATTATAATTTATGGTATAAAATTTGAAGACAGCAGGGATGTCTTGGCAATAAACCAAATTTCCTTCTTCAGCAAAAAATCGGGAGGAGGCCACAAGTCCCTTCTCACGGTGCCTGTGCCATGAAAAATACGAGCTCAGCCAATACTTTGTTTTCTTTTAACAGAGAGCCTAAAAGTTCTGCTGATTCTTTAAATCCCCCACAAATCATTAAGCTCATTTTGATTAAAACCTACATCATTATCATCATCAGAATTGCCTAGTTCATAAGTATGATCCACTGGAGATTCAGTTTCAGTGTTACTGAATGCAGTAGGAAATGTATCTGATTCAGGGTATAAGGGAACAAGAATATCAGGTCCATGAGGTACGGGCCGAATGGCAGAGGGAATGTTTGGATATATAATATATTTCCTGTTTTTAGCATTATACCCTGCTACCTTAACTGCACAAAAAATCAATTTTCCCCATGATTTGTAGATAATCTCCAAATTATAGGGATATCAAAGGGCAAGGAACGCTTTTTTCCACTTTTCCAAGTCCTCAACTCTGCAACACAACTACGACACACGTATGAGGGCATCACGATTTATCCTGTCTCCTAACTTAACGCCAAAATATTGAAAGTAAGTTTTCTTTGCAAAAGTCTCTGTCTCTGTTCTACTATCTAACGTATATGACGCACATAAATAACAAAACAGATTTGGATAATTTACACAACCACGTTTCGGCATTTTCAAGAACAAAACTATTATGTTGTACTCTCGCAGAAAAATGAGAACTCACACACTTCACTTTTGCTCGACTTATATATAGGGACCCTCTGCCAGTTCTCTAATACATTGTTTATTTTAATAGCGATCTCTAAGAGTAAATATTTCTTTCAATCAATATTTATGGCCTGACACACTAAATGACTAAACACTAACACAGTAAACCTTTCAACTTCCTCTTCCTCTTTGTAGACAAGATGGATGTAAGTAGTGTAGATGAACATCTCCAAGAATAAATATTGCATGTCTTATCACTGGTTACTTTTAAGGGGACGACAAATTTTTGTACCACCCCTAGGACGGATATAGTTAGTATAAATATAAGAAAATATATAAATATAAAAATATAAAATATAAACATAATAACAGTTATATCATTTTGCATTTTAAGTGATAAAGTTGAAACTATGAGCTATTGAGCCTTTCTAACAAACGATAAGCACACAGTAATATTACTACAGTTCGTACATTACGAAAAATATTCGCAACATAAAATTTTGAATTGCAAAAAATTCTGACGTAGTACCAAAAGCGGATTTCAGTTTTGCAATCAGTGTGAAAAATTGATTCAGTAACGCTCATTCATTTAAAAAAACAAAATCCATGTATTATTTATTTATGCCAACAAACTGAAGACTGGTATTCTTAAACACACAAGCCATGTGTGGACAGTGTTTGAGAAGTAGAATCGCAACTGAAAAACTCAATGCTACAGCCACACATGGTTCAAACTCCCGACTGTGGCATTGAGTTTTTCAGTTCCGATTCTACCTCTCACAGCCTATGATATTACTGGAGTTTAAACAACGATGTTGGCTAAATGCCGTCAAGATGAATACGGAGGAAACTGCGCCCTATTCTCATTGACAAAGTCAGAAATGGTTTCAGGAATACACTGAATTTCCATCAGACCTGAGAACGAACTCTACAATGACATGAACGCATTTCCTGAATTTCACAGGAGAGGTGATCTCATATCGTAATCCTTGGTGGTTTCCATCTGGGAGTAAAACGAAGTGTCATTCATCCGTCCACACACCCACTCACCACTTTTTTATTTCTTCTTTTTTTAGTAAAGAAAATAATTACACACCGATCGATCAAACATAAAAATATTGTATCTGTAAAAGAATCATCTACTCGTATAATCGATCTCGTACCTCAAGGAATTACATTGTGCACATACTGTACAAATAAAAGCTAACCACAATAGCTTTGGTCACGCACTATGCTGGAGCAAATCAGAAAAGGTGTGGCGCAATAGAACAATGAATTCCGCGGTCAACATAGTATATCAACAACTACAATGAACTGAGAACTGCACAATGGGGCAATCACCTGCTTATAAATATACGGACTTGGCATTTAAATTACAGTTCTGCATGTGTACGCTTTTCTATTGCTTCATTTGTGAAGGTAGCGCGTCCTCTTAGGTCAATGTCACATTAGAAAGGAGGCCGTTGATCTCTAGTCCTGCGTCTTTTCCTTCTTATCTGCATCATCTAGAGTTTAACTAGGTATATATAGCTACCTACAGCACAAAGAAAACTTATCGAATATTTACTATATACTTAGGCTTCACATTCTGCTCCGTATTGAGACCACAGAAACGGCAACATAATTTTGCCTTGAGGTATAATGTACATTTACCAACTGTCCAATCGGATACATGCAATGGAACAATACGGTATAAGGCCGCAGGGAAAGTTACACAACGATAACAATAATATTGTTGATCCAAGGACAAAATATTATACAGACAGACCGGGGACAAAAGTAACATTTTGCACATTACATTTTTTATTGACTCCCTATAAATGTATGAAACAAAATGGACTAATGTGTGTGTGTGCGCGCGCGCGCGCGCGTGTGTGTGTGTGTGTGTGTGCGCGCGCGCGCGCGTGTTTTCTGTATAACTTTCCTAACACAATTAAATTTATTTTCCCTGAAATTTCATATAATTTGTATTTGTTAAACTCTTTGTAAAACATCAATGCACGTGTCAGTTTTGTAGCCGCTACTGGGGACGATAGTAACACAGATTGGGTATGAAAGTAATATTATATGTAAAGCTACATTTTATCATCTAAATGATTTATAGAGTACCTTAGGTAAAATGGCCATTACAGAACATTGAATACCAACGGCGGAAAAGCATAACACACAAAACTTCAATGCTACAAACACTTGCAATAGTTTCATCTTTTAATTTTGTATTTTTAAAAATGAATTATACATCAATATTAAAATTTGGAACATAAACCAGTAAACAATATATCATCTGAATAAGTCTCAAAACCGCAGTTAACACATGCATTTATTGCAAACTTTAAAACCCGTTGGCACTTAATAGTGGTGAATGAACTCGAATATCATTATTTAATGTTCAAAGTGAGTCAGTAAAATAAAATTATTTGTTAAGTCCTATTCGGATTCACAATTGTGACACATGTATAACACAGGTTCACAAAAAAGGCATTCACGTTTGTTGGATTAAAGCTCGTTGCTCCAGCTAGACTTGTGGATTGAGGCGACGGGATAGACAATTGAGGATTCTTCATCATGAACGCTGAAAACCAGTCTGGACCAGCAATTTGGTTATCTACCCAAGTCAATAGCGTTGATATATTGTTTATAGTCGGCAGTTCATAACCTAATTTTTGGATATCCTCAGGACAAACTCCGTCAAATCAGTGGTGGCTGGTGCGTAAAATAACACGGGGTTCACTACTTTTGGTGCAATATGCAATATACCTTCCTAAACAATTTTATTTTTTAATTTACATAAAGTATTTTGGTAGCTCTAAAATTACCTAAAAATGAGCCTGATGGCGTTGAATCTTCTGTAGAGGTACATTTGTAGAGAAACTCCATCCTCCTTTCCTTTTGCGTGGCAAATCTGACTAGCTATGACTCTTTGAAATCTGGAAACCTGTAGATGATTTCCTTTTCAATAGATAGCATGGCAAGAGCAGACAGCCTATCTTCATCCATGGTACTTCTAAGAAATGTTTTGATCCGTGACAAAGTGGAGGAACACCTCTTGGCTTCTCGCGTTGTCATTGGAATAGTAACTACTAATTTCAACAATTTCATAACATCACCAAAGAGCTCTTGCAGGTTATTTTCAATTAAAAACTTTAGCGGAACTATTGCACTTTTCATTTCTTGAAAATCATTTCGAGAATAAATGATTTGTAGTTCTGTTTTAACTTAGCTTTATTTAAAAATGGATGGAACTGCACAACAGTAAAAAGAATTTTTTCTGGAAATTTATTTTTCACTGAAGGAAAGAAGTGGTGGTCAAGTAAATTAGAGGCCAATAAGTGACTGGTTCTTCATCACTTACGAAACTATCAACGTAGTCTCTAATTTCCAAAATTTCATTTTCAAATGAAGCTATTGCTTGCTTTATTGAGAGAGGATCAATGGTGCGCTTTTGCAATTGGCTGTACAAAATATCCACGTGGGGCATTATTTTACAAAATACCTCTAACCAAAAGGAAAATTTTGGCTGTAGCAGTTTCAACCTTAGACCATATGCTTGGTTCGCAGTTGTTGTCTGGTTGCTGGTATCTTCAATGTATTGAAGGCATTCTAGAATTGCCTCTTTATTCTCATGAACTGTAAGAACTGTTCTCGATTTGAAGTTCCATCTTGTGGCTGCTCCCAGAGGGACTCTTCGTTTCACAATTGCATCTAGAACAGTTACTCTTTGAGGTGAATGAGAGAAGAATATTGGTATCTCTGTAATAGTATGTACTGAACAACAATTTAACTTGTTTATTTTTACTTGTAGCTTGAGCAAGAATTAAGTTCAGTTGGGGTGCATAACAATGTACATAATGCCTGAAATGATATTCTTCTCTTACAATTGCTTGGACCCCTGCATGTTGGCCGCGCATGACCATCATAACTTTGAGATGCTACTTTTTCTTTCTGTTCTTAGACATCAACGAGCACTCTTTTAATGTAAACTGCTAAGGATGAAGCGTCGTTTCCAGATGGATATAAAAATTTTCAAAATCTTTCAACAGGCTCTTCAGTAGATAACAAATAACGAAATATTGTAACCCACTGAAATTCAGAAGACACATCAGAAGTTTCATCTGATATCACAGACACAAAATCTGCCTTAGCTATTTCGGCATTAATTACCTCCTGACACACATGTAGCATATACTCTAATAGATCATTTTGTATGTCCTTGGATGTACCCTTAAAGACTGTAGCATTATCCATGTGCTGTTTTACAATTGCATCCACAGCTGAAGTGAAATTCTTGGCTCTCTGAATTTTCAGGATTATTCGATTCTGCAGTTTCATCATGTCCACGTTCTGCAGTTTCATTGTGTTCACGTAAGGCAAGTTCAAACTCACCGCAGAACTTAATACAGTGAATTATTTTTGAAAGGACATAGTGATTTTTCCTTATGTTCTCATTGTATCTTTCTATATTCTGTCTGAAAGCTGAGCTAAGCTGTTGCCCAATTTCTGTTTTTCCAAGGACTAATAAATCTAAATAAGCATTCTTGTGTGCAATAGATTCTTCGTGCTTCTTAACGTACTGTGTTAGATGACTTAGATCTGACACGCCGGCTTGTATCTTTACCTTTAGCAAACAGCCAGCATAGAAAGAAGAAAAAAAGTCTTATTTGTGGAAATGCAACCGCAAATCCAACTATTTCTTTTATATATATTTACATTAAAAGACCTGCAAAATGTCTTACCTCGGCTTGTTTGCATCTGTTTTAATTTGAGAGGAGGTACCGGCCTACCACGCTTCTTCTCTTCTAAGCTTAAAGCTGGGAAATCTGTTTCTAAAAGATATTGAACGCTGTTCATTCGTCTTGGAAAACAAACTCTTAAGAACAGATGAATATCATAAGTACTAAAGCACAAGTATATAGCTCAACAATACACTCTACTGCTAACGATTGTAGACAATGACTCAATTATTAATTACAAAGAGGAAAGTGTTTGTGGCCTGCTTTTAGTTCGGATCCGTTCGTGCGTTTCCGCCAGAGTCCGACACGTCCGACATGGAACTGATGGGAGAACCAGCGCAACTTCCCCTCTCGCCTCTCGACGCCAAAAGAGCACCTATAAACTCAAGAGACTGAGGTCCACAAGAGAGAGACCCCTCCGGGGAGACATATGCCCATGCTACACAGTGCACCTAGAATGTCCCGCGGACTTCTCGAGATCAACACACACAGGCACCACATAAGATACAACTCTAGTCCCAGACCAAACGTCCCATCAGGCCAATCCTAGACCGCAGGAGGAGAGGAATACCCGGGAGCCCAAACCTTCACCCAGACTGGCGGAGGGGAGTGGCTCTCCTACCCCTCGACTTCATCAGGGGAAGGATACGGCTGAGGCGATTCCCTCAGCACCACTGCCAGCCACAACCACCACACCCCAAACCCCTGGCTTTGATTTCTCACACCTGCTTAGGTGGGTACAGCTACTACTGCAGTCCCATGAGCAGAAGATCTGCGAATTGATTGCCAGATTTTTCTCCATGAGCGATGCAGCGGTAAAGACGCTGATCGCAATGGAAGGGCTTGCCCTCCTGACCTCTCTACTTCCGCGCGCCCAGAATGGCCAGTCGAAATAAGTCACGTACCTCGTTTCGTTTTGCTTCCTGGAACGCGTGTGGACTGACCAGTTAGGCGGGGGAGTTATCTCACTTTGCCCGATCCTATGCCCTAGACGCCATCTTAGTCAGTGAAACACATCTCCGTCCAAACGACCGCTTCCGCATTCCGAGCTACGTCTGCCACAGAACTGATCGTCAAGGTCGCCCTGGGGGTGGAACGGCGGTGTTCATCAGGCAGACCGTGGTCCATCGCCCAGTCCAACTCCCACCTCTTCAAACTTTAGAGGCCACGGCAGTCACCTTGGAACTCGACGGCACGGAGATTTTGGTAGTCTCTGTGTACACCCCCCCCCCTGCAGGCAGTTCGTACCCAACGTACTCTATCCTGGCCCTTTATCCCAATGCCATCCTGGCCAGCGACTTCAATGCCAAGCACCAGCGCTGGTATTGTGGCCGAGGGGCGGATGCCCAAGGCAATGCAATCATCCGCCTCATCGACGCGGACCCTGAACTTCGGGTGCAGGGCCCGTAGTAACCCACGCATTATCCGCATGGCCGAGGACTACCTTCTGTCATCGACTTTGCTATCATCAAGCATTTCCCATTTCAACTCACCCTCGCATCAGTCAACGCTCTTCAATCAGACCACCATTCAGTGTTGACAGAAATCAACACCCGGGTTGCCAGTCATGACAGCTTGATTCAAACTCGAGAAACGGACTTGGGAAGGCGTTCGCAATTGCCTCCGTACCTGCATCGCACCCAACCCCAGAATCACAGACATCCCAACCCTTGAGGCGGCAGTCTCTTCCTTCACATCCATTGTGACACGAACTGCCCATAATCTAACAGTCCAAGCCCCAGCACCTATACACACCTACTTGGGAGTTAAACTGGATAGGGGTCTAATTTCCGCGAGCACATCAGAGATCTCTCGGCGTATTGCCTCACTGTATCCTATGCTGAGGTCCGAGATGCCAGCCCGCTTGACGTTACACCTCTTCCGGGCTCTTGTAATCCCCCTCATGCTTTTTGCCTGTGAAGTGTGGGGCATGGCAGCAGGCAATTGGCTTTTGTGGCTCCAAAGGGCACAAAATAGAGGACTCCAGTCGATCATCTCTGTTCCCCTACCTTTCCCCGTAAGACTACTTCACGAAGCCTCCATATGTGGAGGATGAAATTAGTTGCCGGGCAGCAAAATTCTATGACAAGTTACCAACCCATCAAATCACCCTGGTTAGATCTCTTGGGGACTATGAACCCAGAATACACTGCTTTAGGTCATACAGGGTTCCCCGCATGGCTTGCAGGCATGCCCGGTAACCAAGGAGATACTCCATCAGCAGCTAAAGCTGAGCTGCATTATAGTCCCGACGAAGAGTTGTTCGGCTCTCCAAATTACCCCCTATCAAAATTGTCAATTAAAAACTTTTAAAATACTCCAGTTTAAAATTTTTTTCTCCATCAAAATGCAGACCTTACTGTATTCTGTGAGTCATTTGTGATGGGAAGCTTTGGCACGGTTGCACTCTATCTGAACGATTTTTCGTGTGATAAAATACTTTGAAAATGCAGATAAAATTATCTAATATGAGAATGAAATGAAGAATGGTTGTTTAAATATATACCTACACTTATAATTTGCATAATCAACTTTTTCTGGGGGTTCACTGTACCTCTGAACACATAGGACGTGCCATCCCTGTGTAAAATATCGCCAACGCATTAATAACATATTAGGCTGTTAGTTTTTCTTGTTCTTCAGAGAACATAAGTCTAACAAGTCAAAATGCTTAGTTCTTCCGGGCTTGCAGGCCGTGGTCTAGAAGGCATGGTAGGTACCAACGTTTTGCCAAGTACTGCACTTGGCATCATCAGGGTAACACGATCCTCCGTCTGCACTGGTCAGAGACACATTGTGTCTCTTTGCTGCTGTTCTAACACTTAAGTTATAATTTGCAACATCATACACAGATGATCCTCTTGTAGTCGTCCTATCCCATGTACTTGTTGAATCACAAGAGGCTAATTCTTAACAACATTATACCCAATTTATTGACAATTTATGAAAGATAACAGACGATTTGAGACTAATACTATTTTCTCAGTGTTACTTTCGTCCCCAGCTTCAATGTTACTTTTGTCCCTGACCACGCTTTTCACTTTAATTTGTATTTTTGGCACGATCTATAATAGTGTTTAGAAACATTGATAACGGTAACCTTAAAACTAAAAGTTTTACATTGTTAAATCATTTTAGCAGATTTATGTTTACAACATTCTCTTACCTTTGCCACAAAATCAATAGAGTTCAGAAAAGTTACTGAGGTACTGAAAAGATAATTTACTGCGTCACACATGACATTCCCTCTCCAATACCTACCAGCAACGGGGCTCTAATGACCTAGCTGTCAATGGACCCTTAAATCCTAATCACTCACTCACACCCGACCAGCGACTGGTGGCCAGTGGAGGTCCTTAAACGGCATTCACTGTTCGAATCACGTGACTTCCAGTACAAAACACAAAGACAGAGAGGAATGTTACTTTCATCCCATGTTACTTTTGTCCCCGGTCTCCCCTACCTACTATGTAGTATATTAACTAAAGTGTGAAAAGCTGATGAAGCACTAGATCACTTTTAGAAACTAAGTACTAGTAGTAAAACATGGATTACATTACCTTAGAACTTTTTTAAAACGAACATAGGCAAATAGAATCGCATGGCAAAATCATGGCTCGCTTTCAAGATGAAGTCCAACTTTGGCAAATGCCCATGTTATTCGCTAATGCTGGATTCACATCTCTTCTTTTGATGATTGCATGATTAAGGTCATGCATGTTAAGAAACCTACACAACTTTAAAGATTTGTGGCATCGGAAAATTTGGTTTTTATTTTAGTTATCTATTTTGAAATTACTAGTAAAAATAGCTCTAATTCATATAAATTCATTTCATTGATTGAATGAAATAAGGGATGAGTACCCCATGATAGAATTTATGATGGTAGGGGATTAGGGGATTAGGGGATTAGGGGATTTACAAGCAAGAGGTTGTGAAATTGGTGAAAGTGAATAAGGAGTAAAGATGTAGTGATAAATGATAAAGGGTCGAAGTTAATACATTTTTGTGAGAATAATAATTTTATGATATTAAATGGGTGTTGGGGAGAGAATATGCAGGGTGAATATTGTATCTAATGTAAGAGCCAGGTTATTCTTAGTTATTTCTTGTAAGATCACTTGCATGGTTAGGTCATGCACCTACCTAGGTCTTTCAACCGCAGTCATGGCTGACATATAGCTGACCAAGTATTGACTAAGCTTCCTGGTAAGCGAGGATGTATTTAAGCCCCAAATTTTTATCAAGCTGAGAGATCTGTTTTTATGTGGTAACCAAATCCACGTCGCTGGGATGTTTGAATGATCAGCAGGGCAAGGGCAGGCCGGAGATGTCATGGGTTCTTCAAGACATTGACCCTAACCTGGAGGTAACTTACATCTGCTCAAGGAAATCTTAAATATCTCTATTGTTCACAGAACGGCCTACTTGGTTTTTGTAATTTCCTAGCTTATTTAGTTATATTAAAAATATATTTTTTAACATGTACTGGTACTATGAGTTGTCCAACCCCTAAATACCCAGCTATGCTCCCATGTTATGTCCTGTCACACACCCTTCCAAGGCAGGGCCTGACAATACACAAGTGGTGAATGCTAATGCACAGTCTTCTGGATTATGGCATGTGTGATGTAGGTTTGGATGATATAGTATGTAACTTTAGTGTTATCACAACCAAAAAGCATTACAGCAAACTAACTGAAACAATGAATAATGCACTGAAAATACTAGAATAATGGCCAACAGAAAACAGATTAACAAATAGATCTTGACAAAACTATGCACCAAATATTCTCACTTGCTCATAAGCCTCCAAAATTGAGGTGAAATATAATGGTCAAAATATAAAGGGAACTAGAGAACACAAATATCTTGGTATAGTTTTTGATCCAACACTAAATTGGCAAAAGCATATTCAACAGGTTGGTGAAAAGGCAAGAAACAGACTAAACATATTAAAAAGATTAACAGGAAAAATGGGGTTGTTCATAAGCAGTTCTAAATAAAATATATACAACATACATTAACCAATATTATATGAAGGCTAGACATTGACAACAGCTAATATGCATGCATTAGAAAAAAAGTGAAGCTATGAGGATAACAGGAGCGGTAAAGATTACACCTTCAGCAGCATTAGAAATTGCCACTGGAAATATTCCAATGAATACAGAAATAAAGAAGATGGCACTCATACAATACAAAATATTGATTCAACTTCCTGCTATGAATTTTTGGTTAGAATACAATCAAAACAGAGGAAACTTAAAACTCAGAGGGGATTTATACAACGCATTGATGAGATTAGAGGTAAATATATACCAAATAAAAAAGTAGAACAATTGAAACAACCAGAAAATCTGCTACATTACAAAGAAGTAACTTTCAATTTAGAATTATTTGAAAAAGTAAAGAAAGGCGAAACTGATAGAAGCTTAACAATGGAAACTATAAATACTTTATACCCAGAGGCTCCATGTTTTCACTGATGGCTCACTAATCAAAGCAGAGTGCAGTACAGGAGCTGGCATATACTGCAAACATTTGCAATTTTATGCTGAAGCTGGAAAATTAAATGCCAATTTTGATGCACAATTAGAAGTAATAAACATTGCCCTTTCCCAATTATGTGTTAGACTGGACTAAAATTAAATTATTTTGTTGTTTAACGACGCTGTCAATTGCCAGGATCACATAAGCGTCGCCGGTGTGCCGGAATTTCGTCCCACAGGAGTTCTTTTACATGCCAGTAAATCTACTGACATGGAGCTGTCTCTTTTAAGCACACTTAAAAGCCATTGGCCTGGGCCGGGATTGAACTCGCGACCTTGGGATCAGTAGACCAGCGTCTAACCAACTGAGCCACCCAGGCCGACAGACTGGACTGCTTTCATAACATGGTCATACTGTGTGACTCAATCTCAGCTATCCAAGCCATAGGGAAATTGAAATGTAATGTTACCTCAAAAATGAGAGAAATTAGAGTATCCCTACAACAGCTGAAAGAGGCAGGAAAAGAAATTGTTTTCCAATGGATCCCTTCCCATGGTGGAATAAAAGGGAATAAAAAGGCTGACTTCTTGGCAAAAAAGAGCATAAACATTTTGAATCCAAAGGTATCTACTCGGCTGGCCCCATAGCGCAGTTGATAGAGCACCTGCCTGCTGTGCAAGGGATCCTGGGTTCGATCCCTGGCAGGAGGGTAGGAATTTTTCTCCAGCCAAGATTATTCCTCATCCTTCCCTGAGTCTAAAAGTATAATGGCAGTGCCGTGGCTGAGTGGTAAGACCACTCGCCTACCACCAAGGCGGGACCTGCATGTGGTATTCATGGTGGAGGAAGTGGCACCTGGGCAGGTTTTCTCCGGGTTCTCTGGTTTCCCCCACTATTCATTCCACCAATTGCTCCATTATCACCCTTCCAATCACCCATTTTGCCTGCATTTCATACCAACCTTTTCCTCACTATCATACTTGGTGCTTGGCTGACCACCTGCTTCCAGGTCTTCACTCTGTATGGTCCAGAGGTCCCTCTGCTCCCCAACAGTTCTGACCCTAGGCACTGGCTTGAAAGTCCTAGGGGGTGTAAGTCCTACATAAGGGGAGGATAATCAGGGAAAGAAAGAAGGTATCTACTCTATCATTTCATTCAGCAAAGATGGTTATTAAAAATTTATTTAAGGCTGAAAGAAATGAAGAACTTCAAAAATTAAGCAAGGGAAAATATGAGCATCACTCTTAAATAAACCAACACCACATGGACCACCTGGATGTGAAAATGTAGCAGCTTTTTGCATAGCAACATGCCATGATTTTCTGGCGGAACACCTACTTCATATGAAAATTATCAATTCATCAAATTACATGGTATGTAATAATGACAATCCCATGACCTTCAAACATTTGAGAAAGTGTGGTACACTCCAGAGATTACAGGATAGAACAAATGGTCAACTCTATTGGGAAGCCAGAAGACTGATGGAAAAGGTCCACAAGTCTAGAGCATTAGATTAAATAAATAAATAAATTGTAGAGTGTTGAATGTGGTAAGTAATAGTGCCCATTTTTCATTGGTTATTGAAGTTAACATAGGTAGCAAATGGAGAGGCAATAATGCAAGCAGTTATGGGAACAGTTTAACTGTGGGAATTGAGAGATTTAAATGGAATGATAGAGGAGATGAATTTAGTGGTATTATTAACTCATTAATGGGTAGGCTGTGTGTTCATGGTATTAATGAAATGATGATGGAGCACAGCGTGGGGCATGCACTGAATATTTTGGAATTTATTTTTCAAGTGGGCAGGTGAGAACATGAAGCTGACAAACAAAAAGGTTGTTAGGAAGTGCAATGATTGTTTTGATAAGAAATGTTGTTGTTTTCTAGCGCCTTGCATCTGGCAATGAAGCCATTAGCATTCGTGCCTTCCAATACTTTTGAACTGTAGTTTCTTCTGATCTTAATGCTTCACAGGTCTTCAAGTGTTCTTCATTCATTTCTGCTGGATCGTTACACAGGACACATATTGGTGAGGCTGAGATACCTATTCTGTAGAGATGACTTGCTAAGCAGTCGTGATTTGTCAGTAGCCGGAAGGCTGCAACCGCTGTTTTCCTTGGTCTCTGGGGGATTATATCTGGGTTGGAAAGTAGTGTAATCCATTTTTTATCTTTGGCATTTGTTTCTATTTCTTGTAGGTATGAATGAGAAAAATTTTTAATGACCAAGCGTTTTATTGAGGAATATGAGAAATTGAATTTAGACTTTTGTTTTATTGTTGTGCCTTTCTTTGCAAGTGAGTCTGCAGCTTCGAAGAAGCACTCTTTTAAGGTTTCTACATTTCTTATCATGAAACTTTAGGCAAATTTCATGATAAGAAATGTAGAAACCTTAAAAGAGTGCTAAAGGAAGCTGTAATTAAATGGAGAGAAAGGAATGAGCAGGAAGAGAGGTTAATGGTTTTGGGTTTGAGAGTGCTGTATAGGGAGTTAATGGAACAAAAGAAGTTGAAGTGGAATACAGAGAAAGGCAATGAAATTGTTAAGAAAATAACATCAGCTAGGCTCAGCAGATATGGCAGGTTATTAGGAAACGTATACAAGGCTACTCGGGGCCATTGCAAGATGAACCAGGAGTATGGGTTAAGCATTTAAAAAAAATTGTTTGAAATGAAAGCAGTGAGGATGAGTAAGTGCAATCTGGGTGGTGAATATTATTGCATAGAGGAATTAGATAGACCATTTACAGATGAGAAAGTGTTAAAGGAGGTAAAGAATCTAAAGACAGGGAAAGCAGTAGGTAGGGATGAGTTATCATCAGAACTTTTTCATGTATGGGTAGAGAGAACAGAAAGGCTTCAATGCCTAGCAAGATTGATTAATGAAATTAAGAGGAGTAATGATATACCTAAAGGTTGGCCAGTAGCTGTTATTCACGCAATATATAAAGGTAAGGGTAGAATAGATAATCCCAATAGTTATAGGGGAATTGCTCTGTTGTCAAACTTTGGAAAAATATTTACAGGTATCCTTTTGAATAGAATTCAATCCTGGTTGGAAAGACACAATTTAGTATCATATCAGTCAGGATTTAGAAAAAGTACAACAGTATATAATGTTTTAATATTGAACACGATAGTGGATAAATACACAAGCTATATTCAATGTTTGTGAATTTAGAGAAAGCATATGATAGTATAATTAGAGAAGCATTGTGGTATAAATTATCAAAGAAGGGATTAAATACAGAGATAATGAGGACTTTAAAGGAACTTTAATAACAAAATATATTTTGTCTTAAAGTGCAGGAGGGAGAACTTACAGAAGAGCTACAAGATAGAGGTTTTGACAGGGCTTGAAATTGAGCCCCATATTGTTTAATTTATTTATAGATGATGTTTAAAAGAGATTGAAGGCAGTTAATAATCATATACCAACAATTAAAAATAAAGAGATCCCAGGTCTGTTATATGTGGATGATCTGCTGGTAAGCTCATATATAGTGATGGGCTTAAGAAACTCAGTAAATGAAATTGAAAAGTACTATGATGACTGGGGACTTAACTTAAACATTAGTAAAACTAAGGTTATTCTACTTAAACAATGTAGCAAATTAAGAAAAGATGAGCAGTGGTTATTTAAAGGTTATTCGAATTGTGAAGGATTTTATTTATTTGGGTATAAAATGTAATAGCGCAGGAGGATGGGGCAAGCATAAAGAAATGCCCTAGTCAAAAGGAAAATTAGCATTGAAAATGGTTAGCAAATGATTGCACATAGCTTCAAGGATGTTACATGGTTGGAGCAGATCTATAAATCTTTAGTGGAGTCAAGATGGGTGAATGGTATAGAGATTTGGGGTGTTGGGGAGGACTGGGAAAAGATGAATAGGTTACTGAAACTGCTGTAAAATGATTTTAAGAATTCCATGTAATTCTGCAGGGGAAGGAGCTATGTTTAGAATTAGGCAAAGTGAGGTATGAAGGATGATTATAGGAAGAGTGCTAAAAGATTGGTTTACAATTAATCACTTACTACGGAGTCATATTTAGCAAGATTGCTTAGATATACAAGAGAAGGGCATTCACTGAAAGAACTGGTTGGGTGGAATAAGACATCAACTTATAATTAATGATATGGGTGATATATGTTTTGCAAGAAAGAGTATGATGTCAATTTTGGGAATTAGTTGAACGTCAATAGGAAGATATGAATAGACAGATTTTATGGGTAGTGGTGGAGAAAAGAAGCTCAATAAAAGTTTACAAGGAGTTTGGAAGTAATCATGGGGAAAATATGTATATTGAGAGGTGTAATAAGGATCAACGAGAAAAGGTGCAGATGCATGGTTTAAATTGGGAATTTGGAGATTAAAAGGTTACAGGGGAGGCTTAGAGGAAAGATTTTGTCCTATATGCAAAGGAAAAGAGGATGCAATGCATATTTTGTTAGAATGTAAAGGTACAGATATTTGGAAGAAGGACTTTATACAAAGTAAATGGTTGAAAATGCAAAATCAGTAGTAGTACAAAAAATATTCTGCAATCATTCACAGATTAGTAACTTAGGAGAGTTTTTATTTAGAGTAAAGAAGAAGTGGATATGGTAGTTAACCTCTTGAGCAACAGCCATTTAAAAGCTCCGCAGGCCGAGAACGGATACCCAATATCTAGCGCAGGGCATTTAAATTGTTAAATGCGCTAAAAGTGCTTCCTAAATACACAGCTGTATTTTGCGTAAATTTTAAGTTATTTTAATGAAACAAAAACTGGTATAAAACTCATTATATGCAGTATACATGTACATCATCAGCAATGTTGAGTTACATTTACAAATCATTGAAATAGCACTATTTGTTTCACTGTGGTAAAAAGTTAACTTTGCTTTGTCGAACGCATCTAATATAATTTCTCGGAAAGAAACAGTAGTGGACCCATTGTATGTGTGAGCTATGCGTCAGCAAATCACAGCACAATGTGAAATAGAACACTACTGTATGCGTGGTTTATGAGTCATCAGAATAAAGCAGGTTTGCAATTTTTCCTTACACGTGTTTCGTAACTTGGATATAGCAGGCTCCGTTTGTTTTTTTCTTGAAATACATACGTATACTTTCCTGCTTGTAGCTGAAGTGAGAAGCTTTTGAGTGTTACATCTCAGAGCTAAAACATGACATCAACAAGCAGTGTTGCACAAAGGTTAGCGAGAGGTGGAAGTGTAAGGGCTTCTGAAATTACACAGGATAATGTGGAGGACTTCTTGCTGTGTGACAGCGATTTGGATATTGATGGCGAATTTTCTGAATTTGAGGGGCGTGTGGAGGATATAGGTACGAGTAGCAGTGAGGAAGAATGTGACCAACTTCCTTCAGGTGTTCGTGAAGAGTCAGCATTGTGGAGTGCTGAAAACAATTGCAATACAAACAGGCACATCTTCACGAGCACAGGGTCTGGTGTTCAACCCCAGGCTCAGCTGACTTCTGACAGCCAACCACTTGACATTTTTACAAAATTTTTTACTACCGACTTAGTGTCTCTCATTGTTTCGGAAACAAATGTATATGCGAGTAAGGTGAAGGAAGACCTGCTCTCTAAAGGTAAATTAGGGCCTAAGAGCAGAATTCAAAGGTGGACAGAAGTAACACTCAATGAGATTTACAGGCTAATTGGTCTAATTATACTTATGGGTGTTATTCGTAAACCTGCATTATACATGTATTGGTCCACAGATGACATGCTAGCTACTCCTTTTTTTGGAAAATGCATGTCTAATAACAGGTTTACGTCAATTTTGCGGTTCCTTCATTTCACCTGCACAGAGAATGTAAATGACAAACTCCACAAAATTAGGCCTGTTTTCGATTATATTATTTCAAAATTTAAAGAAAATTATGTGCCTGGTGAAAAGATCACTGTTGATGAAAGACTAATGCTTTGGAAGGGCCGCTTAGGTTGGAAGCAATACATCAAAACAAAAAGGGCTAGATTTGGCATAAAGAGTTTTGATGTTTGTGAAAGTAAAACGGGATATATTTATAATAGCTGCATTTACACTGGTCAAGGGACTGACAATACTGGAGACAAAGATTTGGGCTTATCTGGCTCCATAGTATTGCACCTAATGGAACCTGTGCTTGATCAGGGTAGGACTGTGTACTTAGATAACTGGTACAGCTCTCCTAAATTATTCATGGCCTTACACAAAAGAAAGACTAATGCAATTGGAACAGTATGTTCAAATCGTATTGGTCTGCCAAAAGATGTGAATACGAAGGCTCTAAGGAGAGGAGAAATGGAGGTGCGTCAGCTCCCACCTTTGACCTACCTTGCCTGGCAGCACAGGAGGGTAGTTACAGCATTATCCAATTGCAGTTCTCAGATTTCGATGATTGACACTGGAAAAACAGATGCCCATACCAAAATGTGCATTTTCAAGCCTGACGTTATCCAGGAATACAATATGCACATGGGCGGTGTCGATCTAGCAGATCAGGTATTGCAAGCATATCCCTCTTTACGAAAAACAGTGAAATGGTATAAAAAGGTATTTTTGTACCAGCTGGATATAACCATATACAATTGTTTGGTAATTTGGAGAGCTCTAAACCCACACAAGACAATGACCTACCTGGACTTTCGACTATCAATAGCTCGCAGCCTAATTGAACAATACCAGGTTGAGAGGCCTCTTCATACTGGGGGTAGAAAATCCAAAACCCCTGCACCCCTCAGACTTCAAGGAAAACATTATCCTAAAAGGATACGTCAACAGCAAAGAAGTCCCGCCCATCTCGAAGGTGTTTCGTGTGCCGCAAGAAGGAAATCCGCAAGGAAACTGGGATGATCTGTGGCGAATGTGGAGATGTGCCCTTGTGTGTTTATCCCTGTTTTGAGGCATATCACTGCAGAAGGAACATATAAAGGTAAGCCAGTAAAGCATATAGAATTTAATTAAATGTTTCATAACGGGGGAAAATTAAAATAAGTTGAGTTAGATAGAGGATAAATAAGGGTTAAATGCACAAAGGCACATGACGTGTATACACGTCCATATCGTTCATCCATCATTTTAAATGGACATGATTTCACGTCCATATCCCTGAAGGGGTTAAGTAAATGAGAGTGTGGAGTGTATACAGTTTGAAAATTATAATGTAGAATTTAAGTGGTAGAAATAATGATTGGATTATTAATAAGTTGTGGATAGTAGGATACTTATTGTTTGATATGTAATGAACATTTTTATTGTTAAGAAGTTGTTATAAGTGGCATGTAACTGGATACCTGGCAAAGAGCCTCAGCTGAATGTCTAGTTATATACACAAGTAATTACTTAGCACTAATATATGTACACAGCAAATAGTACAGTACTACCAACCAAACCTGAAAGGTGACAAGGTAGGAAAATGATAAAGGAATGGAAAGGAATCCATGGAATAGAAAATTTACCCCAGCATTCACCTAGTGACAAGGAGAACCCACATTAGAGTGGCCTGTCAGTGGAGATCCAATCTGCTACCTCCCAAATGCAAGTCGCACACATTGCTGTGGCACAACCCCTCTCAGTTCCACAGTTCCATACACAGTATTAAAAGCTGTTTTGTTTTGACAGTATAGGCATTTCCTACTGTTAAGGAATAAACAAATAAGTTATTATGTCTAGTATTGCAGTCCATCATTTTAGCCCTTTTTGCTTTCTCTACTATATATAGTAAATACGGGAAGTATTGTCATCATCATGAACAGGTTCATTTTAGGCCATGTGGCCTGTAACAATAAACCTAGCAAAAGTGGTCTTGGCCTTTTCACCACTGTTTTGCTCTTCCTTGATCCCTGTTAGCAGTTGGAGCACACTGGAATGCCAATTTTGGGAGTCTTGTTTTTCCCATTCACGTCAAATGATTTTTCCATTCTTGTAGGGAAGTATTATATTTGACCCAAAAATTTGATATCGAGATTTCACTGGAAATATATGTTTTATACGCTCTCTCATATGCATTAAAATCCCCAGAAATCCCAAAAAAAATTTTAAAGAATTCTACATGCACGTGTTTGTGTCTTTGTGTGTGAGTGTGTGTGTGCACGTGCGTGCGTGCGTGTGTGTGTCTGTGTGTTTGTGTGTGTTTGTGTGTGTGTGTGTGTGTGTGTGTGTGTGTGTGTGTGTGTGTGTGTAGCATGTCCATATGTCTGTCTGTGAACAGCATATCTCAAAAACAAAAAGTTGGTTAAAAAGCAAAGTTGGTATTTAAGTTTAGTATCTTTCAAGAATGCAACATGAAGATTTTGAGGAAAATTCCTCCATCCTATACTACCCTTTAAATGGAATATGTTGCGAACATTTTTATTTTCTCAAAATGACTAACGATTTTGATTAAAATGTCATATGTTTAAGATACTTCTATGACAAATGAAATATATATTTTGAATTTTCTGGCTATAGCCCATGTAGTCTTGTAACTGGTAAAGCATGAGAGAAAGACTAAATCTTACTACTGAAGCTGAAATTATAATCCAAACATATATAATTAACTATAGGAAAACTAAAAGGAGATTGTAATCAACATTTAAGGTGAGAAACATTAATAATAAAGCTAAGTGTATATTGAAGGCTCAAGAATGAAAGCCCAGGCAGATTGGGTAAATGATAAGATTATGATTGTTAGGCAAGCAAGTCTGGATGGAGTTCCATGGGTTGATTTTTATCTTGCCATAACTTGCTTAAAATTGACCAGTAAAATCGTTTCCTTCGCTTTACCCATGCGATCACATGATGAACGACTTACATTTACTAGGAGTCACACAGTTAGTACACACACATTTTTGTGATCTTCTACATGCAAGTTTGGTGTGTACACATTACTCGACAGTCACTAAAGGGTGACAAAGTTATAGTGTTCTAACATTCTAGTCAGTGCTAGAAATGAACATTTCTAATCAGATACTGTCAGCAGTTCTCTACAAAAAGATTTAAATTTGCAAATAAAGTCAAATGTTTGCAAATTTCTCATTTGCTTCCAATCCTGCTAACACTCACACATACCTTGCAGATTAAGAGCTCATGCTGGAGCTAGTTAGGTACTGTGACACCAAACACTGGGTAGGAGATCTCCTGGTAACCAGATCTTCCAGATCTTAGTAGCAATGTCTCCAACCAACAGCGGGAGCAGAATTTGCACTACTATACAAAAAGTATATCTTGTTAAAACACACAGTTTGTGTTCAAATGCACTTTGCTTTTTTTTTGTTGTTTTTTTTTTTTCTTTTTTGCAGAGTGAACCATTTCAGAAATATTCCTTGTTATTTGTGTGAATTTTGCAATACTTATACTATCATTATTCACCTTTGTATGTCTAAGCCATGCATAGAGAACAGAATTTCAAAGCTTTAAAACATTTGATTATTACTCAAAACCTACTTGTATTCCCGTATCCCCTTGCTCCTACAAGAAAATTACTGATAACATAATTTCTGCAAATGTTTATCTAGACTAACATGAAGAAGATAGAGGAACATGACTTTGTAAGAATAGTTAGTACCAGAATAGAGAAAGTCATGTAAGTGCAACACATCGGATTTTTACTTTCTCTACTATATATAGCAAACAGGGGAAGTATTGTATTCGACCCAAGATTTTGATGTCAAAATACCAAAGAAATATATTTTTGAGGCCCCCTGAATCCAAAAAGAACAGTTTTAGAAAAAGGTGTGTGTCTGCCTGCCCAACCACCCTCCTGCCCACCCGCCTATGTAGTCCTGTTTACTTTTGATGACTTTTACATAACTGGTAAGCCGTAAAAGGTAAACCAAATCTTACTGTACTAAAAATGCAGATCTCGTTAAAATACACAATTTATGTCCAAATGCATTTTTTGTTGAGTGAACCATCTTGGAGATATTCCTTGTTATTTGTGTGAGTTTTGCAATACTTATACTTTTCGCAAATGGAAGATTGTTATTCACTTTTTTATCTCTTGGCCTTGCAAAGAGAACCAAATTTCAAAGCTTTAAAAAATTTAAGTATCGCTCAAAGACTACTGTATTGCCATATTCCCCTTTCATCTACAAGAAAATCAGTAATAAGATAATTTCTGCAAATTTTTATCTCGACTAACATGAAGAAGATATAAATAACAGTTAGTACAAGAGTAGAGATGCAACATGTCAGATTTTTTAAAAGTAATATGCTTTTAGAAACAAAAAATTATAATTCCCCTAATGCAAACAGATATCATTGAACTGTCGCTCTTGTATGCAGGGGTGTACACAATCGTAATACAGGCTGGTAACATTGCAGCGGAACGACAGCATAGGTAAGTAAACTCTTCCTTTGGTCCATTTCCTAATCTGTTTTAACGAGATAGATCCTCTATAAGTATGCAGAAGCTCCATTCTTATTACAATCTGCAAATCCATTTTTTCCCTCTCCATTGATAATATGATAACTTATTGAAACATTAAAAATATTGGTAAGCTTTGGTAAGCAAGACTTCAAATTACATGCACCACTCACTTTAACGATATCATTAAGCTTTTTCTTGCTTAAGGTATGAATGCTTCCATAGGACGTATGAGAAAAGGTGCAGTTTCTCGCAAAATAGGTTCTTTTAGAGGAAGAGGAAGAAGGCAGTTTTAATTTTGTTGGTGCTAACAGATGAAAATGTACATAAGAAAATTATTCCACTGTTTATGACTAGGGCACTTGAAGGCTTCAGCACCTTATTAATAAATAGATATCTGTCTAATCATAAGCAGAAATTTAGGAAATTTTTCCATCTGAGTGTGAAGCAGCTGAGAATGCAATTGCTTGAATTAGGAGGTATTTTAAAGAGGCTTCAGAGGAATTATGTTCTAAGCATGGTTGAAGTAGAGGTGAAGAGATCATACAATAGAGTTAGGAAATCAATAATGCCTGCTGAAAAATGTTCAGTAACTTTGAAGTGGGTTTTAAACTAATGTAAATATTTAAATTCCCCGTGTGGTAGCTGGGAGTAAAGAATAGCCCCAATGTAGTCTATACGTGTCGTAAAAGACAACTAAAATGGCTACCTAGTGTCCAGAGGCACAGCCAGGCCACTCAGTCTCCGGCCTCACAAATAGGGGACCTGGTCCTCCAGGTTGGGGGTTGGGCGTGGTACTGACAATCCCACCTCGCAAAACTTTTACTGTTGAGGAGCCTAAATGAAAAATGCCAAACTGACAAAAACAGGAACCAACCAAGTGAACGAAGAAAGGATTATGAATTTTTGGCTACTTGGAATATAATAAGTTTCAGAAGACCAGGAGTTTTGACCAAAATGAAAGATGGAACTAACAAGTATAGAATAGGAATAGCAGCAATCAGGGAAATAAGGTGGAAAGACGACCATATATTTGATTCTGGAAAGCTTACAATATGTTACAGTAGCTGTGATGAACAATCTCAATTTGAAACTTACTTTCTAATTCAAAAGAGATGTTGTTGTTGTTGTTGTTAGCTAATGCTGTATTTCTGACAATGAAGTCATTAATCCTCTTGCTCTCCAATATTTTTCACTGATGGATGGGGCACTAGAAGTGGCTGGGCATATTTGAAGGTGGTCTCGATCCATTTCCTCTTGCAGATCTCATAGAGGACAGAGTGGTGAAGAATATATCCCAATTCTGTTTAAATGTTTTGCCAGACAATCATGTCCTGTAATCAACCTGAAGGTTGCAACTGCTGTTTTTCGAGGATACTCAGGAATTACTGTTTGAATGTTTGGTAGTTCCCATCTTTTATTTTTTGATTTTTCATAGTAATATTTTGCAATAATTTTTTTTAATTCAGAGTTGACTAATCTTTTAACTGCATAAAATGGTAGATTAACTATAGATTTCTGAACATTTCCGGTACCCTTTTTTGCAAGGAAATCAGCTTTCTCATTACCACTCAGTCTACAGTGAGCTGGTATCCATTGGAAGGCTAGGTGTTTTTGAAGTGCTGTTAGATGGGTAAGGATTTTCCAACATTCCATAATTGTTTGGTTTTTTGGTGACAACTTGGAAGTAATTGCTATAATTGCTGCCCTGGAATCTGAGAGAATAACTGCTTGCTGAAAATGTGAAATTCTGTACAAAATATTTTGTAGGGCCATTCGAATTGTTTCAATTTCTCCATCAAAGTTAGTAGTTCCATAACTTAAAGATTTGTAATAGGAAAAGAGGTGACATGTGACTCCAGCACCTGCTCCATCTTGGTTTGATATCAATAATCCATCAGTATAATTATGGAGCCATTCGTGTTCTGGAAATCTAGTATGGATTGTCTCTAATGCCAATAATTTGAGAACACTAGTTGGAGTATCACTTTTCTTAACTTCTTCTGTCAGGTGTAAATAATATGTGATGTCTAATGTTTGTGTCGGATTGACTTTAGATATGAAGTTTTCCTTTGAATTAGGAAGGTATACATTCTTCTTGATGTCTTGAATTTTGGAAAGCTCTCCTGAGTCTTTAGTGTATGTGTAAAATTTCTCTTGTGCCATGTATTGAATGGGAGTCTGATCAACTTTTCGTGTTGAATAAGAGCCGCTTTTTCTATTTCATATTCAATGGGGTATTGGTTGGTTAGTATTTCCATAGCTGCTATTGGTATGGTTTTGATAGCACCTGTAATTAATCTCAGACTTTGGTTTTGAAAGATTTGAGTCTTTTTTGTGTTTGCTGTTACAAGAACTTTGCTGCAGGAAGTAAATAATGGCTTTATATATACATTGTATGTTGTGTTAAGAGTTGCTCTGGAACATCCCCACTTCATTCCTGTTAGACGTTTTAACAGTTAAAGGCACCTCTCTGCTCTTTGTATTACATTTTCTATTTGTTTGGTCCATGTAAGTTTGGTATCAAATGTAACTCCTAAATACTTTGCTTCCTTTGTTTCTGGTAATTGTTGACCCTCAAAATTTAGTTTTATTTTTAGTCGTTTTTTTCTTAGTGAAAAGATTTGGTAGTTTGATTTTGTTGTATTAACAGTCATTATATTTTCTTTGGTCCACCTTTGTAAGTTGGTTAAGGATTGTTGCATGCTTTTTTCTAGTTCTGTACTTTTGCTTTTTGGTTTTGAGGTCCACATTACTAAGTCATCAGCAAGTAGTGCACACTTCACACCTGATTCTTGTATTTGTTGTGGCAGATCGTTAATAAATATATTAAAAAGTGTTGTGCTGATCACTGTGCCTTGTGGTAAGCCATGGTGTACTTATTTGTATTTAGATATATTTCTTCCATATCTGGTTGCAATAAAGCATTGTGTTAGGAAATGACATAGCCATGAAAACAATGGACCTTGTATCCCTATTTTTTTTTACTTTCTTTAGTAGTTTTGTTCTGCATATAGAATCATATGCACTTTGGAAATCAATAAAAACTGATAAATTATCTTCTCTTCTATTGAAGGAGTCTTTGATTTCTTGACTGAGAAGTAAGACTTGTTCATTTGTAGAGTGGAACTCTCTGAATCCAGCTTGACATGGGGATATTACATTTTGTGATTCTAGAAACCAATTTAACCTGTTTGACACCATTCTTTCCATCACTTTTGCTATTATGCTAGTAAGAGCTATTGGTCTATAATTTTTTATTTCTGATGCTGTTTTGTCTTTCTTCAAGAAAGCTCTCCTGAATCTTTAGTGTATGTGTAAAATTTCTCTTGTGCCATGTGTTGAATGGGAGTCTGATCAACTTTTTGTGTTGAATAAGAGCCGCTTTTTCTATTTTATATTCAATGGGGCATTGGTTGGTTAGTATTTCCATAGCTGCTATTGGTATGGTTTTGATAGCACCTGTAATTAATCTCAGACTTTGGTTTTGAAAGATTTGAATCTTTTTTGTGTTTGCTGTCACAAGAACTTTGCTGCAGTAAGTAAATAATGGCTTTATATATACATTGTATGTTGTGTTAAGAGTTGCTCTGGAACATCCCCACTTCATTCCTGTTAGACGTTTTAACAGTGAAAGGCGCCTCTCTGTCTTTGTACTACATTTTCTATTTGTTTGGTCCATGTAAGTTTAGTATCAAATGTAACTCCTAAATGCTTTGCTTTCTTTGTTTCTGGTAATTGTTGACCCTCAAAATTTAGTTTTATTTTTAGTGGCTTTTTTCTTAGTGAAAAGATTTGGCAGTTTGATTTTGTTGTATTAACAATCATTAAATTTTCTTTTGTCTACCTTTATAATTTGGATAAGGATTGCTGCATGGTTTTTTCTAGTTCTGTACTTCTGCTTTTGGGTTTTGAAGTCCACATTACTAAGTCATCAGGAAATAGTGCACACTTCACACCTGATTCTTGTATTTGTTGTGGCAGATCGTTAATAAATATATTAAAAAGTGTTGTGCTGATCACTGTGCCTTGTGGTAAGCCACGGTGTACTTGTTTGTATTTAGATATGTTTCTTCCATATCTGGTTGCAATAAAGCGTTGTGTTAGGAAATGACATAGCCATGTAAATATTGGACCTTGTATCCCTATTTTTTTTACTTTCTTTAGTTCAAAAGAGATGTAAACATCTAGTAATAAATTTCACACCAGAAGATAGTAGATTATGTACATCAAGACTTGGAAGAAAATTCTTCAATACAATCATCATTAATGCCTATGCTCCTACAGAAGAAAAGAAGGATGAAAAAAAGGATGCCTTCTATGATGAATTGGAACAGATATACATGAAAGCACCAAAACGTGATATAAAAATTGTATTAGAAGGATTTAACGCTAAGTTAGGTAATGGCAAATATCTGACATCAACAGTAGAACATTATAGCCTACACCAAGAATCAGGTGAAAATGGACTGAGACTGATAGATTTTGGTATCTCAAAGAACATGGTATTATATAGCACTCTTTTTCCACATAAAAATAGTCACAAGGAAACTTGGAGTCATCTAAATGGAACAATAAATCAAACTGACCGTGGTGTTAATTGATGGTAGACACTCATTAAATATACTAGGTTTATATGTTGTAGATGTGCAGATTGTGATGAAAATCATTTTATGACCAGGATTAGATATAAACAAAGAATATTAATCATGATTAGAGAACCTTGAAGACAGATAAATACAAAACATAGCATTGATAAACTATAAAACAAGATGATAGTGGATGAATATAAGTTGAAAATAGAAGACCTTAAATAAAGTATAAACGAAGGAAGAGGAACAGAAAATAGTAATGACATATGGGATAACATTAAACTATTAATTAAAAGAGCTGCTAGTGAGATACTAGGAGAACTCCAAAAAGGAAGAGGAACAACTGGTATGCTGATGAAAAAAGATCATTATAATAATGTAATAAGGCACATATGAATATGTTGACTCAGGGGCCTCCATCTAGGGGATATGTGAATAGCGACCACAAGGTACCCAAGCTAAGCAGAACATTACTTCCACTTACTGGTGTTTTGCTCCTCACTGTAACTTTTCTATCTGACCTTACCTTGGTCATCTCTTGTTCTCTTCCGACCCCAATGCTATTAGGGTTCCTGAGGGCTAGGGAGTCTTTATTTTTCCAACCTCTCCATTTCTCTATAAAACCTTAACCCCTAACATGCTGACCTGTCATAGCATGTAATACGTCCCCTGATTGGTAATCAGAGGATATGGTCGGTGAATTTATTTTGATAACTCTCTCGGTCAGGTCGGTAAGACCCGTAAACCAATGACAGGTGTGGTCCTCCGGACATTCTGGGGGCTGTGAGAGAGCGATGTGACCGCCAAAACATAAAAATATGGTGCTCTCTAAAAAACGGTTACTATTACTGCTATTGCTCTCTTCATGTGAAAAATATTGGAGAGCAAGAGGATTAATGACTTCATTGTCAGAAATCCAGCATTAGCTAACAACATATGAATATGTTACAGTGTTATTCCAAGGCAAATGAAGAAGTGTTTAAAGAAAAAAGAAGACTGGCAAAGAATCTTTGTAAAAAGAAAAAATAAATTATGAAGAACAAAATATAAAAGACTCATAAGATAAATTTAGGAAAAATTAATCAAGAAAATTCTGTAAAGGGATAAGAAAGATAAGAAATGGGTTCCAACCAAGAACTACAATGTGTAAGAACAAAAAATGAGAAACTGTAGCTGAAGAAAAAAATCTGATATGCTGCACTCACATGACTTTCTCTACTCTAGTACTAACCAGTCTTACAAACTCTTATTACTGTATCTTCTTTGTGTTAGTTGAGGTAAACATTTGTACAAATTATTTTATTATTTACTTCTTTGTAGGTGTAAGAGAAATATTAGAATACAGTAGGCCCTGAGCGATAGTCAAATATTTTAAAGCTTTGAGATCCCATTCTCTTTGCATGCTTAACATATACACAAATGAACAACATTGTTCCATTTCACGAAAGTTTTAAGTTTTCCGAAACTGACACAAATAACAAGGAATATCTCTGAAATGGTTCACTCTACAAAAAAATTTGTTCAGTCACGAATTGTGTGTTTTAGCAAGGCTTGCATTTTTTGTACAGTAACATTTTGTCTATCTCTTATGGTTTACGAGTTATTCAAAAGTCATCCAGAGTAAACAGGACTACATAGGCTATAGCCAGAAAATTCAAAATATACATTTCATTTGCCACACAAATATCTTAAACATATGACATTTTAATCAAAATTGTTAGAGCCATTTTCAAGAAAATCAAAATTTTCGAAAATTTTTCCATGTAAAGGGTAGTTTAGGGTGGGGCTATTTTCTTCAAAATCTTCGTGTCACATCCTTAAAAGAACTTAAATACCAACTTTGGTTTTTAACTGACTTTTCGCTTTTGAGTTATGCTGTCTACAGACACACAGACACACACACGGACCTTTTTCTAAAAATGCTCTATTTGGATTCAGGGGGTCTCAAAACATATATTTCCAGTGAAATCTCCACATCAAATGTTTTAGTGGAATACAATACCTCCCCTATTTAGCAGTAGAGAAAGTAATAATACTGATGTATTGGACAGAATACTTCAAGGACCTAGTAAATCCAATAAGAAACATAGAACCTATAGAGGAGAAAGTGTATTATGGACCTGAATGTGAAATTAAACCACCAACTGCACAGATGATAAATGCAGTAATTAGAGAAATGAAAAATAATAGAGCTCCAGGACAAGATCAGATTACATCAGAATGAATAAAAAATCTGATGTGTTGCACTCAAATAACTCTGCTCTTGTACTAGCCATTCTTGTAAACTATTCCTATATCTTCTTCATGTCAGTTGAGATAAACATTTGAAAAAATTATTTATTACTTACTTCCTTGTAGGTATAAAGGGGATATGAGAACACAGTAGGCTTTGAGCAATAGTCAAATCTTTTAAAGCTTTGAGTTCTGTTCTCTTTGCATGGTTAACATATAAAAAAATGATTAACGATGTTGCATTTGATGAAAGCATGTTTTACGAAGCTAACACGAATAACAAGGAATATCTCTGAAATGGTCCACTCTACAAAAAACTTATTCAGACATACATTGTGTGTTTTAGTGAGATCTATGTTTTTTGCATAATAAGATGTCTTATCTCTTACAGTTTATGAGTTATTCAAAAGTTATCCAGAGTAAACAGGACTGCATAGACTATAGCCAGAAAATTCAAAATATACATTCCATTTGTCATAAAAAAATCTCAAACATGTGCAATTTTCTTCAAAATCATTGTGTGGTATCCAACTTTGGTTTTTAACCGACTTCATTTTTGAGATATGCTGTCCACAGACTGACACACAGACATAGATACACATACACACACAGACACAGATCTTTTTCTAAAAATGCTCAGGAGGTCTCAAAACATATTTCTGGTGAAATCTTGACATCGAATTTTTGGTTGGAATACAATAATTTCTCTACTTACTAGTAGACGAAGTAAAACTCTTATGTATTGCACTCACATGACTTTTTCTACTCTTGTACTAACCATTCTTACAATCTTCCTCTATCTTTGTGTTAGTTGAGATAAACATTTGGAGAAATTATTTTATTACTTACTTCTGGTGCTGTTTTTGCAATTATCATATCGGAATGTGCCGTGCTATGAGACTCATTTTCTATCTAGGTCGTGGTAACGGATGGAATGAAATATCACACAATGTTTCTTTACCACAATGTATTAATTTATTAACACTTCATCGATACTTTACATTAAACAATTTCTCTCAGCACCATGCTAAATGCTTAAAAACCTTTACACTTTTTCACTTAGTAGAACTTATGCTTGATGAAAGTTTGGTGAAAGTTCCATGTTCACACTACCTAAATATGATCGTCTTTTCATCTCGAAGATACACACGCGAGTGAACAGTTTTTGGCGTCATTTGACGCGACACCGCCTTTTTCATATTCATCCGCGCATGCGTCCATCAAATAGTTCTTTCTCGTTAGGGAAGCGACCCCTAATCATCATTCCCCTACTTTTATTATGGAACACTTACAATTCTAATATTTATACATATATATTAAAATCAAATATGGAAAGATTTATGACGTCTTTGTGCAAACTTAGTTGTTCGTAACAATGAACCTTATCAACATGTTTTCGTCATTTAATTATCTCATACCAACATCAAAAAACAAATTACACAATTAACAAACATTCACATGAACGATTTTCTTTTGGGGTCTTCTAATATTCTGTCTCACTTCCTCATAGGTTAAACAGGAATATGTGAATACAGTAGGCTTTGAGTGATAGTAAAATCTTTTAAAGCTTTCAAATTCTGTTCTCTATGCATGGTTAACATATAATAAAATTAATAGCGCCGTTTTATTTGGCAGAAGTATAAGCTCTCCAAAATTTACACAAATAACAAGGAATATCTCTGAAATGGTTCACTCTGCAAAAAAATGTATTCTAATATAAACTGTGTGTTTTAGCAAGATCTACATTTTTTGTATAGTAAGATTTGGTCTATCTCTTACGGTTTACCAGTTATGCAAGAGTCATCCAGAGTAAATAGAACTTCATGGGCTATAGCCAGGAAATTCAAGATATACATTTCATTTTTCATAAAAATATCTCAAACATATGCATTTTAATCAAAATTGTTTGAGCAATTTTCAAGAAAATAAAAATTTCTGAAAAATGTTCCATGTAAAAGGAATTTTCTTCAAAATCTTTGTGTTGTACCTGAGGCGATATTTTCTGCATCAGCCCTCTGAAATATCTGAATGTTAAGTTATAGAGGCAGCGGAAAAAGCCCCCTTAAAGCTATAAATTGTTACTACAGTCGGCAATAACGCATGTGTTCAATTGTCTTCTACAAAAGTCTGGATTGGTGCCGCGTGGAACACGCGAAGTCCGGGTATAAAATTACAATTTAGCAGCATATAGCATCATATTACACAAAATTGTTGTGTAAAAGTGAGTAGAAATTATGCTACAGAAAAGGGACATATAATTTGTTACGTGGGTCATAAATTAAAGAAGATAGAGAATCTACAAGGGTGCATGGTCTATGATCGCGATGTGTGAACCCCGTAATGCATGATATAAAAGACGCCAATCCATTGCATTGAATAGTATGATATCTTTGAGTGAGAATGAAATAATAAATGAGTTTTACAAAGTGAATCTGAACTTTGATTATTCTTACTGGATGTTGACCCGCACTACGTCCTGGATGCAAGTATTAGTGAAAAAGAGTCATTCATGCTCACCGCTGTGCTAGCCCAGCAAAGGAAAATCATCACGCCCCACACCAAATAGCAGATGGTCCCCCCAGATCCCGGTGAGTGATCAGTAAATAACAACCACACCGTTACACACCCCTAAAAGACAAACTGCAATAACCAGCTTTTCATTTGTGAGTTATGCTGTCCACAGACTTACAGACACACAGACATACACACACACGCACACACCCCCCCCCCCCCCACACACACACAGATGCTTTTCTAAAAATACTCTTTTTTGGATTCAGAGGGCCTCAAAACATATATTTCATGTGTAATCTTGACATCAAATTTTTGGGTGGAATACAATACTTCCTCTACTTTACCAAACATAGTAGACAAAGTAAAAATGGACGGAGAGTATTGTGGGCTAAATTACATCAACTAATAGAGAAGAACTCTGAGAAAAAGCCCCAGGATTGGAACATAGCGATTATCTGCCCCACATGCAAGAAGAATGACAAGCTAAAATAACAGGGAACAACTCTTTGAAACATTGAAAGAGTTTGGAATACCAAATACACTGGGAAACCTATTCAAAAGGACTTTAAATGGTAAAAACAATGAAGTTAAAATTCAAGGAAAATTATCTCCAAATCTCCAAACAGCATTCGGATAAAGACACTCCTATTTAATATAGCAATGGAGAAAATAATAAGAAATGTGGAGATAAACCCAGGCAGAACAATATAGAATAGATCAAGTCAATATTTAGCTGTTGCAGATGATACTGTAGTATTGAGCAGCATAACTAAACATCTAATAGAAATCGTAACAGACATGATAACTGCTGCAACAAAACTTGGTCTCCATATAAATTGCAGCAAAACAAAATATATGGTCAAGAGGAAGGATAGTCCACAAGTGAAGGAGGTGGAATTAGGTCAAATGTATGAAAAGGTTGAGAGATTTAAACGCCTGGGTTCATTAATAATGGAACAAAATGAGATTGAGATAGAAATTAAAGCAAGAATTAATCAAGGAAATACACATTATAAAGCACTGGCACATCTCTTTAGGAAAAGGTATTTGTCACAAAGGTTAAAAGAAAGATTATAATAAAACAGTTATAAAACCTATTGTATTATATGGAGCAGAGTCACAAACATTCATAGACAAGTCAAAAAGCAACAAGGGAAAGAAAAATGCTCCAAGAATTTATGGCCCAGCATTTAAGAATGACATATGGAGAAGCTGAACAAATTTGGAAGTTAGGAGAATAAATATAATGCTCCTGACGTTGTGGCATCAGTAAAATCAAGAAGACTGAGCTAGCTAGGACACATGCAAAGAATGAGCCAGGACACAGCAGTGAATAAGATTCTAGAGGGAAAGATAGGAGGTATTACAAAGAGAGAAAGACCCAGACTTAGATGGTTTGATGATGTAGAAAGTGATTTAAGAGAGCTGGGAGTAAAACAGTGGAGAAATAAGGCTTTGGAACAATATATCTGGGCATCTATCATAAAGGAAGCCGAGGCTAAACTCAAAGGGTCATTGTGCTACAGGATGATGATAAAATATATAAATTAAGAATATGTATTACTTTCACAATAATGCTAATTATTAAAGATTCATCAACACACATGCAAAGATATAGAATTGACTAAAAATGATGAACAGAGCAGTCTGAAACACTCCTCAATACAAAGAATACAGCCCAAATATTTAGGTGACATAAAACCTAATTAAAGTTGCATATATTCATTGTTCTCCATATTTAGCTCCTCCTCTAAAGCAACAACTATACAAAAAAGTGCCAGATTTTCCTGTGGGAAAGACTTTCAGGTTGGAACTGGAGTTGTATAACACATTTATAATCTGGAAACTATAATATAAATTTTCATCTTGACCAGGAATTAGAGGCTGCTAAGGCCATGCTACAAGATAATCCACATAAATATATTGGTATGTGGTATTTTTTGCATCATTAACAAATCTCTGTAGGCAGGTATTTTCTCTAACAGCTTTAAAATATTTTCTTGTAGTTCAATCTCATCCTACTAGTTTGAGATATATGGGGGTTGATGAAACTTCATGCTGAGACGAGGAAGTTATATGAGGACATTCTTCAGCAACAAGGGCATGGTTTTTTAGCCTTTCCTGTACTGTCTGGGATGCCGTAACAACTGATATCCTGACTTCATGAGATTCTGTATTCATCAAGGACATTTTGCATGTGATCTACATACCAGATGGCCCATTTCATCCTGCTTTGCAGTATGTAGATATCCCTTTGTGCATTAAAACAATTGCAGAATGCAACCATGCAATTCCAGTCATAGAGACAGCAATGGCATATGCGAACTTCGTTCTCCTTATTGGTGAAGACGAGAGATGAGAGGTACTTCCCAGGCTTGAACTAGCATGTGTTGTCCATGATAATAGACAATAACAGTATAAGCAACTTTTGTACTTTTCATACAGGATCTTTATTTTCCAGTGAATAAACCCACCCCTGTATATGCTGCAACTGTTTAACATTATGGATTACAAATTGTAGTGCCATATCAAAACCATGCAAACATTAGGGCACGTAATGTTTCATTGGCAATTGTTCATTTCTTATTAACGTTATTGTTCTATTTTATTATTTACTATTATTATCATTATTTTTATTTTGTAATTATTAATATTGTTATTATTATTATTATCATGAGTATCCTCATTATTATCTTATTAGTTCATTATTATTGTTAGCTATTGTTATTTTTTGAAGTTGTTACTATTAACATCATAATCATCATTAACATCATGATTTTTAGTGTTATTATCATTATCATTATTATATTGGTATTAATATCTTTGTTATTCTTAGGTTTATTTTTATTCTTTTATTTGCATCATTATTATCATCATCAAACAGTATTGTTCTGCTGACTTCATTCATAGAATATAAGTTCAAAATGATGCTCCCGTTGATTGATACAATGTTCCAACTGTCTCCTTGTTTCTACATGGATGCTCCTGAGAACTGCAGTGTGACACATGCACATGCTTCAACAATTCTTTGTCATAAGATCTCTACATTAAGGAGGTCTGTTTAAAAACGCAATGTTTTTTATGTGACTGCAACACAAAAAAAAATCTAATGGCATTAGTGCAGGAGATCTTAGTGGCCAAGATACTGGGCCACCTAGACTGATCTAGCATCCAGAGTATGACTATTACAGGTTTATAATAATAAGGTGGTGCACGATCTGATGGAATCAGTGTTTTAACACCAGTCATGGTGGAAACTCATCAATAAAACCCTGGTACTCACCTTACAGGAATTCCAGATACTGCAGTTCTCTAAGTCTGGGTGGGAGAAAGGCAGGTCGATAACATGAATCCCATGCCCATTTCCAAATAATAATGATGATGATGATGATGTGATGATAATGATCATCATCATCATCGTCGTCGTCGTCGTCGTCATCATCATCATCATCATCATCATCATCATCATCATCATCATCATCATCATCATCATCATCATCATCATTATTATTATTATTATTATTATTATTATTATTATTATTATTATTATTATTATTATTATTATATTGTTGTTTCATACAACTCCACAGAAAACAGTTAAGAGGTGTCAGATCTGGCGATCTGACCATGGAACTGCCCCACCTCTACCAATCAGCAATTTGCATATGCGACGTTGGGGTGATTCCACACATTTACATCAAGGTGTGCCGGAGGTCAATTCGGCGATTGCAGCAGTTGTGTAGTGGTACGTATCGCACTGCAGTTAAAACGTTACTGAAGAAGCATTTCTAAATTGTAGCATTACCAAAAGCGCTTAAATTGGAGACTTAACATGTGCCTGCACGCTACTGCAATGTATAACAGATTGTGGCGAGCGGCTACTGAAATATAGGGCAGTTCCAAAACATGTGCTTTGGCCGGCACGGTTATACCCACTGACTGTGGACCTAAATAACCTAAGAAATCGAGTTCAAACTCGAAGAGGGAATAATTTTCCCCCTTTCTTTTCCATTTTGAGAGCAATGTGTGTTTGCTTTAAAATGGCAAAATACGACCATCATATGCAATGCAGAGTATTGTTTACTTTTTCTTCTTCTCACATCTGCTTACTTAGGCTGGAAGGTTATGTATTGGCATTGGTCTGAAGCTGTCTGTTGGCTATAATTGTCCAGTTAATAACAGAAATTTTCCTTCCAACAGTTGGCCTGCTTAAACAGTTCGCAAAACGTTGAACCAAGTAATAAACACAAAATACTACCTACAACTCCCCAAAAGAGGCGCTGAACACTTACGTGTTAGCATGACAAATGTCTAATACTGCCAATAGATGACCTTAATAACTCTGGAAGACACTAACACCACCATGTGGTGACGGTTTCCTACTCAAATCACCCAAGTCTCATTTCCTATTTCCTTCGGCACACAATAACATTGCGTTGAAGCAGTTAACTAGGTACTCTGGGAACATGGAGCAAAATTGCACTTGTGCCGAATTAGCTGACATGCACCTAGTGTGGGCCGTGCCGTAGTCGAGTGGTTAGACCATTCGCTTCTCACCAAAGCGGCCCGGGTTCGATCCCAGGCAACCACATGTGTGATTCCTGGTGGACAGAGCGGCGCTGGGGTGGGCTCCCTCCGGGTTCTCCAGTTTCTCCCGCCATCTCATTCCACCGATGCTCCATCTTCATTCCATGTATCATCAGTGTCACCGTCTGTGGTGCCGTAGTAGTAAAATTGGGGGTTAAACAACCAAACAACGCACCTAGTGTATGGAGAAGCAGGAGGTTGTTATGCAATAGCTGCACGGATTTACAGCGAAAGGTAATCCAGACGGCAGCCCCATCGAACTTCTTTCCAATCTGTAGATCGGCGTTTGCGAGAACGGGGTTTTGTGGTGGCAAATAAAGCAGATTGCGGTGCAGTGTACCCATTGCACTCCAGAGTTTGAAGAAAACGTACTGCGTTTACTGGAACAGGAACCGTCAACCAGCACCCGGGCTATTGCACACACAATGGGCGTCAACCACACAAGTGTATGGCAAGTACTGCACGATGAGCTGCTCTGCTCCTACTATCTACAAAAGTTGCAAGCCTTAACTGCGAAAGATTGTGAGTTACGCTTGCAGTTTTGCTAATGGGCCTTAAGGTAGTTTTGTCGGGCTGGGTGGCTCAGTTGGTTAGACGCTGGCCTACTGATCCCAAGGTCGCGGGTTCAAACCCGGCCCAGGCCGATGGTTTTTAAGTGTGCTTAAAAACGACAGCTCCATGTCAGTAGATTTACTGGCATGTAAAAGAACTCCTGCGGGACAAAATTCCGGCATACCGGCGACCCTGATGTGATCCTGGCAATTGACAGCGTCGTTAAAAAAAAAAAAAGAAAAAGAAAAAAGTTAAGGTAGTCACCGGAACTGTATTCAGTGGTATTGTTCACCGATGAAGCCATTTACCAGGGGTGGTCCGATTCTAAACTATACGATTTGTCAATTATGGGCATACGAAAACCCCCATACCACTGTTGCCGTACAATTGTAATGTGTTGCTTTGTATTTAAATTTTTTTAATTGAATATTTTGAAATGTTTCCCCCGCCATTCATTCCACCAATTGCTCCATTATCACCCTTCCAATCATCCATTTCGCCTGCATTTCATGTCATCCTCTTCCTCACTATCATAACTGGTACTTGACTGGCCATTTGCTTCCAGATCTTCACTCTACCTGGTCCAGACAGGCGTCTGCTCCCTGACAGGCGTCTGACCCTAGCACTGGCTTGCAAGTCCTACGTAAAGGGAGCGTAATCAGGGAAAGAAGTATATTTTGAAAAGGAAAGAAACCCGTTGGAGGTTTAGAAGACGCGAAGCTTCCAAAGAAAATAATTTAAATCGAAAAAGAGACACAAAAGGGTGATTGGCCAAGTAGAGTGGTGTGTTCACTCTGAGCCAATCAGTAGAGCCAGAGTGGACGCTGTGGGTGGCCAGTGTGACTAGACAACACAGTATACCTTGAGCCACCTTAGTAGTCAGACACGATGCATGTTAGTTGTGTGCATCAAGCTGGAGAAAGTTGTGTAAGAATTATCTAAAACTGCAAACATGCTTTTGTTAATCTGTTTAACGTGTTGATATGTTCAATATATTTTTGTAGTGGGGTGAAGTATGTGAGTTATTCAAGTTCCTGCGTAATTTCCCGTGACCCTTAGGAATCCATACTCTACGTAAAAGTTAGCCGAGGCGTATAATTGTAAAGTTATTTCAAGCCACAAAACCTTCATCTCTGAAGCAATAAGAAAACACAAATATAGTATTCAGTCCATCAGTGAAGCTGCATTCCACAACTTCACGCAACGAGGAAGTCTACAAGAGATAAAACGCGACGAAGAGAGAAACGGGTGCAACCAACTTTTCACGGGACTTTGCTTTAACACCAACTTATCAGCGTCTGATATTAATAAATTTAAAACCATTAAAATCCTGTATATAAACATATAGCTGTTTGATCTTTTATAGCAGCTCTTACCACTTCTGGCGGTATTCCATCTCACCTTGCAGCTTGCTCTTTTTTTTAAACCCATTGCCTCTATTAATTCATCCCTGGAAAATAAAAGGACCTGCTACGGACCAATTTTCTGCTAATATGTTGGTGATAGCTCAGACTCTCCTCTTCCATAACTTTCCAATTAGTTACACAAGCTGCAATTTTACATGAATTAAACGTAACATCTCTATAGGATTCACTTTCTCGCCGGAGAAAAGTTGGCGTATTTCCCTGGTTATGCACCGCTAGATCCTCTTCCGCTAGCCATTCTGCCATAATTTTCCCTCTAGCATCCTCAAATGGAGATGCCCATACATACGACTTTACATTGAAGTCTCCATCAACAATAATTTCTTTTTATGGAATTTCATTGCTGTTGTAAAATGCGGCAGAAAACCCCCAAAGGACTAGGTGTCAATATTTGAAGATGTATAACATCCAAAAATTGCCAAGGAATCCAGCTCGATCCAGACATATCCATCGCCCGCTTCCATATTTAAGATCTTAATAGTCGGATTGCACGTTTGCATTACCACATCGACTTTACTATACACAACCAAGGAGACTGTGCAAGTTTGGTTTCATTTGGCACAGCTATCGTCATCGTCATCTCCTAATTATTATGTCTGCCTTATATTCTTCCGCTATTTGGAGCATAAGATCCATTGCTGCTCAACCTCTATGTTCTCCTGTATTATACGAATGCTTCTTTTATTTTATCTATTATTTGATTTATGTAGGTATTTCTACCAACGGTACTCCTTTACACCTTGTTACTATTTGTGGGGTATCCATTGTAATATCTTCCTGCTTTTCTCCTTATCTTGAGTCTGAACCAATGTGCTGTACTTACTCTGCTTTATGTTCATTTGATTTGCATAAATAACATTTCATCTGCTCTTTGCATTTTTTTTTCTTTTTTCATTTTATGTCCAGTTTCTACATAATTGTGGCACCTTTGATCATTTTGTTCATTCTGGCAGTCTCCTACATTATGTCCCACTCTATAGCACTTACATCTTCTGAAAATATGTACTCTTACTCTGCTTTCCCTGTTGTCTTTTTATTTAATCAACTATTTGCTACTTCTACGCTTGTAGTCCCAAATGTATACTCAACTTCCTGTGCCTTAGCCTTTTCTATGACTTTTATATGCAACATTTCATCGCCTATATATAAGTCTGATCTCTTCTTCTTGCATGGTTTTGTCTATATCTAAAATCATGGCCACTAATCTTAACGTCAGCTACATTTTGTAGCTTTACTGGCAGCAAGTGTTTAAAAGCTTATCTATCCTCTAATTTGCCTCCTTTTATTTTAAATTGCATACTTCCGTCTCTATTTTTACTCCGTTGACTTATAGCATCTGCAAATGATCTTCCCCCTAGTGGTTTTAATATTATCGTATCCTCCTTCTTTACTCTTTGGCTTCTAACTTCATTCACTTCGTTACTCTGAATTATTACACAAGTTTGTCTTTCTCTTTTTGTATACATAGGTGTTTGAGTATTATTTCTCTTACAGAAATATTCAGTACCCTTCTTAGTCTACCCTCATCTACTCATCTAGTAGTAATACATGTCCCTCCCTCCTTCCTTCCCTCCCTCCTTCGTTTCCTCCTTCCTTTTTCCTGCCTTCCTTCCCGCCTGCCTTCCTTCTTTTCTTTCTTTTTTACCTTTTTACCCTCCCCTTATGTAGGATTTAACCCCCCTAGGGCTTACAAACCGCTGCCTAGGGTCAGACGCCTATGGACCGGATAGAGTGAAGGCCTGGAAGAGGGTGCTCAGCCAAGCACCAGGTGATTTCACCGGAATAGGATAGTGAGGAAGAGGATGATATACCGCTCGCAAAAGTTAAAGGCATGTGAACGCTGGCCAATGCTCAAGCAGAGCGCTGTTGCCAAGCGTAATGCGTGTACCGGCAGAGGGTCTGTACATAAGGTTGTGTGAGATGCATGCACCACATTTGGCAGCGCTGGTAGGAGGGGCAAGCGTAGGATTCGCTGGAGTCCGCAGTACGCCCCGCCTCCATATGTCTTTAAGTTTTGCGAAGATTACAAATGCCGAAGAAATCCATGGTGGAAATGTGATAATGGAGCAATTGGTGGAATGAGTGGCGGGGGAATTCGGAGAACCTTGAGAAAACCCGCCCTGACGCCTCTTCGTCCATCACGAATACCGCATGCGGGTCCCTGGGATCGAAACCGGGCCGCCTTGGTGGTAGGCGAACTATTTATCACCCCTTGTAATTTTTGTTCATTTAAATCTTTTCCCAGTTCATAATTAATTCCATCAATTAACTTCTCTCTTTCACCTTCTTGTTTGCTTGTGTACTTTTCTCGTTTCTCTTGCTGTTTTCCCTTTTCTTTTTCATAATACATTTATTACGTCAGATAAGTAACTCACAGAACTTGGCATTCTTTTGATGTATGTGTCCAGCCTATTGATCCCATTTTTATTTCATTCGTTGCATTTTGAATTTCAATTATTATTTTTCATAAGGTTTCAATTTCTGTGGTTTTCTGAATTAGGTCAGGATATGTACCATGCTCATTTTCTATTGTTCGTTCAATTTATTCATATTCATTACTACTTCCCGTTGTTTCCGTGGTTTCTGATTATTTATTTCCAAAATCCATGCTCATTTCCCCTTTACTATATGTAGAAGTCCCTGTTTCATCTTGATCCCTATTTCTGCTATAATTTCCGGAAGTATAATGAATTCTACGATTTCCTGCTTGAGTTGGTATTGCTCTATCAAATGACGTATTTTGAAGGGGTCGGGTACATCTTCCTCTCCCGTTTTCCCAACATTTAGATTCTGCACCTTGGGTTTTGTTTCAGTCATCTTATGCAGCACCCTGGTCTGGTCCCCTATCGTTCGGGCATGGCAGTAGCTGGTTAGCGGTTGGGTGGGGCCTGCCCTCGCACCATTACTCCCGACCGGTTCTGGGGATCCGAAGCCCCTGTCCGTTAACTAAACTCCTGTAAATCCTTACATATAATTCAAAAATAGGTTTCCAGTTTCATAGCCGGTTGGTACCATATCAATCCTCATTGGCAGAGCGCTGTTTGACGTCCGTGGTTTCTTTTGGACGCTGCCCGCCCCACATGTGACCGAAGTTTGACATAGGGTTGGACGTAGAGTTGGTCTTTGTGGGACTAAGGTGGTAGGAGAACCAGAACGTTGTAGGTAGTCTCTAGGGATAATTTAATAATGATTTTATTGCAGCTAAGTAGCCATAGATTTACATTAAAATACATTATATACATATAAATTATATATTTGCATATTCTCTGGTAGTTAGTTGCCTTTTGCTGCATGGTTCTAAGTGGTGGTGTTCACAAATCTGTCCACATAGTTTACATACACACGTTTCCGATCGTTCATGAAATGCTTTGTTGTTACCAGAGACCAGAAGTTTAGCCATTAAAAATCACTAAAATAGGCAGGTAAAAAGGCATTATAAATAGCTAAAACAGGCAGGCAAAAGACACTATCTTCTTGTTCTTCTTCTTCTTCTTCTTCTTTAACTTCCCCTGGTTACCCTAAAAGTGTCGGGAGAGGAGGGGGGAGGGGGGTCTTCGGTGAAGGACTTCCATGTGTTTTGCCATCTTTTGCCATTCTCTTTAATTCCATCATATTTTTGTTACCTTTCTTCCCCAATTCCTCTATACAATTCTCATACGTGACTCTGGGGCGGCCTCTCTGTCTTCCTCCTTCTGGACTTGCTTCCAGAAACAAAACAACTTCCTTCCCTCATCCATTCGTGATACGTGACCGAACCATCATAATTGCCTTTGTGCTAATTGTTTCTCAATTGGGGGTTGTTGCAAATCCCTTCTAATTTCTTATTAAATCTCTTTTAGTTTTCCCCGCTGTACGTCGCAGGCTTTTCATTTCTGATCTCGTTATTTTACTTATATCTTTCCCTCTAGCTGGCCAGCTCTCGCTTCCATATAATAGGATGGGTTGCAGTGCAGTCCTGCCTATTTTGAGCTTAGTTTGGGGATGTATAAAAAGGCATTATAAATAGCTAAACTAGACTGGCAAAAGGACATTTATAAATAGCTAAAATAGCCAGGAAATGGGGCATTGTAAATAGCTAAAATAGGCAGGGAAAAAAGCATTATAAATAGCTAAAACAGGCAGAGAAAAGGGCATTATAGATACTAAAACAGACCCTATTTTTCAGTTTATCTTTAAGGATTTTCATTGTGTCATCGTAACATTAGGTTAAGTAGCATTTTCGCAAACTTGACTCGCTAGGTACAGATTGGTTAGTATACATCTCCAAAAACTGTGATAATGTAGAATTCTGTAATTTCCACAAAGGAATTCCGGCGCTGAGGAAATCTTTCCGTATGTAAGTCGAATACAAACTCATATTTCCGACTTGATATTGCAATTACTGTTGGAAGCAAAGAAATCTCCTTCCCATTAGGTTGGGAAGGTGCCATTTTTATGTTTGATTGTGCCGATATGTTGTGATATAAGGTACATTTTTCATAGACTGCTCACATATATTGCATTGAGTACTTTACCGTCGGTACGAAATATGACGGATCCAAAAGTATTAATGTAACTTTGTAATTTACTGCGAAAAGGAACACTAAATTTCGGCATCTTGCTGTTAGCTACAACATCGTCGCAATGAAAACTGAAAGAAAAACAAAGTTAGACCCGCACTCATACGCTTTCTGTTATCTATACATTTATTTGCGAGACTGCACTCATTGTTGCAAGAAAAATAATGAACTGAGTGAAGAACGCCTATGTTGTCTGCAACTTAAAGACAATAATACACATTCGGCGAAGTAACTTTCATTGTCACGGACTAGCGGTAATTGAAATAAAATGTACCTGAAGGAAAGTTTAATAATTAATAAATAATAGATAAATAATGAAATAAAGGCAACAAAAAGCATTTATTTCGTAAAATAGGCATTTACGAGGTGCATCCAGAAAGTAAGTCCCGATGACCGCTAAAGAGAACAAGAACATCACTAAGTAAGAAATATTTATTGGAATAATTACATAGACTCAGTGGCTACATTCCAACATAGTCACCACCATTTTTGAGGCATTTATTGTAACGGTACATCATTAATTGTATGCCCAACTCATAGGATTCTGCCGCCAATGTCCGCATCCATGAAGTCAGTTCATTCTGCACCTCAGCGTTACTGTGAAAACGTTTTCCTACCAGAAAACGCTTCATGAGACGGAAGAGATGAAAGTCACTTGGAGCAAGATCGGGTCTGTAGGGTGGATGTTCGAAGACCTCCCATCTAAACTTATTCAACACATTTCGTGTGGCGTTGGCTGTATGGGGTCTTGCATGCCATGCACAAGCGTAATGCCTCTGGCGTCACCAGGGACACTCAGCCATTACGGTCTTCGTTCCGAATCTTGTTTCTTCCTTCCGTGAATTGTCTGCACCATTGTCTTACCATACTGTCACACATAATGCCCTGACCATACACGTGACACAATTGACGATGGATTTCTGCTGGAGATTGCTTTTGAGCATGCAAAAATCGGATGACTGCATGAACCTCGCATTTGGCGGGAGACAATGTTTGAGAAGCCACTTTCTCCGAGCACAGAGCAGTAACTACTGCCGTCACAAAACTGAAACTTTACTGCAATGTTACCATATACTTCCTCTCTTCTCCTGCACATGCGCATTCCTATCCGCCTAGTGGTGTCATCTCTGGATGCCATCGGGACTTACTTTCTGGATGCACCTCGTATATTTAAAACGGCAGAAAAAGGCAATATGAAACTGTGGCATTTCAATCACGAATTCAATCGTGTAGATTCACTTTCAAATTGAGGATAGATTTGACATATTTGTAAAGGCATTCTGCCCATGTTCCGGTCTCTGGTTGTTACATATTATATTGTGAAAGCCATGTACTACCATTCTTGCTAGTACATGCCTCATATCGAATTTGCCTGCTGTCCACTTTCAGTCTATCATGGCCCCTGTCCCATATATAGATCAAATACTAAGCTACCACATTTTATGTAAATTTTCGTCAGAGATTAATTACAATATTCAGAGAAAAATCTCATAGTCAAATATACATACACACACGCATACAATATAGATTGTTCAATATGATTGTTCATATTACTCCAATTTCTTGATGCAATAGCACAAGTTACAATGCACACAAATGTAGTGATGCCGTGATCAAAAATGTATAGTAATAAAAAAAGACAGATATATATGCTGGGCATATATAAGTCACTTCTGTCTCTGTGGGACTCAGTGATCTATTAGCCCGGTATTTGCCTTGAGAGGCTAGGGAAAACCATAGCAAAACCACAGTCAGGGTACTTGATCAATATCGGACACCAGTAATATGCCAGTAGATGTCCCTTGAGTACCTGATGACGTCCGACACACGTACTATCTTAAATAAATTCAGATATTCCTTGGAGCAGGTTATCTTCATAATCTTGTCGTTCTCAGGATCCCAGGAACCCAGGGAGCCGAGAACGATGGCGTTCACCTCCACTCTGTTAAATCTGGCACTAAGAGCCTCTGCCAGTACTTCGTATTTCTCATGCTTGGCTCTCCTCGCCTCACTAAAAGCCTCGCTTTTGTTGTCGAAAGGAATGGTAGCGTCTAAGATGACAGCCTTACCATTCCTTACCACCACTAGATCTGACCTCAGATTTCCTTGTATTGCTTGATTCTCTGCTAGGATGGTAAACCTGCTACTGCCTGTCTTGCGGACGCTACCGACCACGGCATTGTGTCTCCGGGTGATGATATCGGAGTACCTCATGCAATGATTTATCACATGAGGTAGGGTCTCGCTCTCATATTCACATCGTCTGCAGCTCCGGTTGCATCCTTTTTCATGATGCCTGCATCCATTTAATGGCAAAAGGTTTAGACGAGTCCTATGGATGAACCTCCAGTCTGCAAATTTTGTGTGGAGGCCGGTTCGTATGAAGTGGGAGCTGAAAAGGTCGGCAGATACGCAGTCAATGGCTTTTCCCTGGCTGGGCAGCTGCAGAAGACGAGCCAGATGCTGATTTTATTTTTACTTTCTCTCAATGTTCTCAGCACCTGCTTACTCGCAAGATCCTGTCGTGGACCTTGATGGCGGGCTTATAATTTTCGCAGGACCATTCCACATTACACCTGGCAGAAGATTTGCGTGCTTGAGTGCAGGTCGAAGAGATGGCAGTTGTGTTTCGCCTGAACTCCTGAACTCGCCCTCGTTCTCTCCAGTCAGGTAGGCAGCGATATCATCGTGATTGACCAGTCTATTTAGCCTCTTATTTACGACGCTCTGTAGGTCGCCAAGAGCTAGCTCCGCAGTATGAATATCTTTTGAGGAAAGGAGCTTGAATGCATTGTCGATCAGATGGAAGTCGGAGTCGCTTGCTACTACCGGAATCCCTATGCATCCGGACTTGGAAGGGCCACAAATGTAGTCGTTTGCTGCCCCCTGTGGGACATGAAGGACTTTCTTAATCTCCGCCCTGATGACGTCATCCAGCTTGACCCAATCACCCTTTGCGAATTGGGCAGTCCTCATCAGGAAGTTGAAGGATGCATAGAAAAGGGTCTTGAGGGCATCCAACTTCTGCCAGAGGGCTAGCTTAGATTGGAGAATCTTGCGTGTAGAGAGCATTAGATATCCTAGCTCTTTGAGATTTGACGTGATGTGGAATCCAACTGGCTTTCCAAGGAACTTGTCGAACTCGCCATCTTTCAGCTGTTTAATTTCTTGTTCTCTGACTTTTAGCTTGGTGTTCCTTCTGCCAATTGTGTCTTCCCAGAAAGATGTAGCGAGAAGCACTTGTAGGATTGATGTGGATGTTGATTCTTTCAGCCAAGGTAGAGACTGTATTGATCATTTGCTGAATCTCTTGAGGCTCCTTGGCTAGCAACACCAGATCGCCCGCGTAGGCCAGAATTTTATGTTCGGCCTGCTGGCCTTGTATTTGTCTGATGATCGAGTCAATTGCTAGATTGAAGAGCAGGTCACTAATGGGGTATTCTTGTTTCACCCCAGCGTTGATATCGATATTGTCTGTGACACCTTGACACATCAATATTCTTGTTGTACCTGCATACATGTCTTTTATTATTCTGGTGAATTTGGCATCAGCGCCTGTCTTTTCCAATCCCGCAAAGATGGCTTGATGCGGAACGGAGCCAAGCATTGGAGAAGTCTAACCAGGCTGCTAAAAATTCACCCTTCTCTGTTCTAGCAATATCGAACATCCTCCTGAGCGTGTAATTGTGCTCGAAGTCTCCGTCGTGAGACATGAATACTTTCTGAGCTGGTGCAGAGGTTTTCATTCACCATCGAGGTGGTTTTATAAAAATTATGTTGTTGTTTAACTAGGCTCTCAATTGCCAGGATCCCATCAGAGTCGCCGGTGTGCCGGAATTTTGTCCCGCAGGAGTTATTTTACATACCAGTAAATCTACTGACATGGAGCTGTGGTTTTAAGCACACTTAAAAACCATTGGTCTGGGCCAGATTTGAACCCGTGACCTTGGGATCAGTAGGCCAGCGTCTAACCAACTGAGCCACCGAGATCGACCCCATTGAAGTGGTGACCCTCTTTGCCAACACACCATAGCTTACAGATGGTCCGCATGATGGCTATAGGACGCCAGTTTGCTATGTCATGCGGATCACGTTTCTTGTAGATCAGTGTGGTCCTTGATGTTTTCTCATTCTTCAATTTGCTCGTACTTCAGGCAGACGTTGAAGACGCTAGCAAGTACGTAGCATGCTGGGACGACCGACTTCCAGTGATTATATGGGTCAATCCACGTCAAATCGAACACCCGTAAAACACGACTTTTTCGTTGGAGGTTCAAAATTTTTTTATGAATAATAGGCATAAAATAAGGAGATCCGTATTTTTTTATTTCCGTATTTTTAAATTACTTGCTTAGCTATGGCTATTAGAAGTTAAGCAATTTCTGCGCGCACCGTAATATAAAATCACTTGTTACTCTAAGACCATTGAGAGATGGGGTTTGGCGCACTGGAAGGGTTAAATACAACTCTTTTAATAACTTTCGATCAACCATTATTACACATAAATTTTGAACTGTTTTTTTTTATGGTATATTTTGTAAAAATAAAAATAGAATTTAAATCGATGTGTTAAAAATCTAAAAAAAAAAAAAAATACACACGTATTCCCTGACATTTTATCTACAAAATAAGATGTTGAAAACTAAACAATTTTTTTTTCTGGAGGCGTGCAAGCGCTCACGGACGAGTAACAAGCCAGCTGCCTGCAAATTGCCGCGTCAGCTATACTAGTCAGATAACTTCTTCTTACTAAAGCAGTACAGTCCATACAGAAAAATGTCTCCACAATCTTTTTGATACTCCTGTGGCATCTGATACGTGCTTTTGAACTTTTGAATTTTTTTGAAAAAATCTTCTGATGTAAGCAGTTCTTTGCTTTTAGCTTCTTCCTTTATGTACGTCCATACATTTGAAATAATTTCTCTACTCTGACTGTGTAATGTTTTGGTCCCTAATTTAGAACTTACGGGTGGCATAATTGATTTACGCTATGATCAATTTCTCACAAATTCACCATATTCACTCTTTATCGCAAAGATCTATGTCTTCAACTGCACGTTGCACTAAAAAGCACCTTTGAATTAGGAAGACTGTCTCAGATCATGCAGACATCACTACCTTCTCCCTCCCTCCCCATGTGCATGGTTTCATTCGCACAATTATATAATATGAGCTGATGAAACAGACAAAAGCTATGGATTCACCAACAGTTTAAAATGCCTATTTTGAAAACATTTTGAAGATACTAATAGTGTACATATAATAGTGTCAGCTAGCAGTGTTCTCTTTACTGTACTGTTGTGAAGTTCATGGAACCTCAAGCAGTTGACAGTCGCCGTAATGGAAGGTGGCAATTGTGTTTAGTTAAGGTAGCCGTCACCGCTGCACTGATTTGCAAGTAAGTTAATTACAACTGAACTATTAGAGACTCCATTCTGATTTTTTCTGAGAATATTGAATAAACTTCATTGTATTTTTAGTTGTTTTTTTTTTCAGATTTTTAAATGGTCGAGTTTATGTTATTATCTAACTTTAAAACCTTAATCGTATAAAATATAACATCAATAATAATTAATAAAATTTTCTAATAAATATCTCACGAAATACTGCGATTTATCTTTAATTTGAGGCAAAGATAAAGCAATTTGCTTTATTACAATCGGAGGTATGATTAATCGAAGAGTGAGGAGCGCGCGATTTTTGGGACATTTCAAAAATTAATATCTGCCGAAATAAATTTTTTTATATAAAACGAAGGAACACTGGTCAAAAATATTTTGTTCCAAAACACCAAAAAAAAAAATTCAAGAAATCTGAGAGATCAAGGTCATTTTTTTTTGCCATATTTTGTTCGATTTGACGTGGAATGACTCACATGTGATACGGTCAACCCCAAGAGTAGTATTCTCGCATCTTCGCAGCATGTTCGTAAGTTCATTTGGCGTAATACGTTGGTCGTCACGCCTGGTTCGCCTTCACCATTTTCATTCTCCAGTTGTAGTGGAGTATATATAGACAGGTCACAATCTTTTCTTCTGCAAGACTCCCTGAAGAAGGACGTTACTGTGTTTATCAATGTTGCACCTCTGGCCCTTCTCCCCGAGGATTAATTTGACTGCTTTCCTCCTGTACAGCTTTTGAATCGTAGCTGGGTCCTCAGAGTCGATGATGTTAGTCCTTCTGTTGGTGCCATAGTGATCCGAAGCATCATCCCTTCGAACCTCATCCAGTTTTCTTCTGAGGTTCCGGCTCTGAGGATATCATTAATCTCAGGTAGGAATTCTGGGTCTTTGATCTATCGTTCACGTCAATTACAAAACTATCTTCATCAGCCTGCACCTTCGGATCACCGCTGCCGACATCTACGCTCTCTTGAGTAGCAGGTGCAAGGAGTACCATCACGAGCTCGAGCTGTCTCCTGTTCGGAAGCCCGTGAAGATGGGGAGTCAAGTTGTCAAGAGGGGCACCGCGCCGCTCCGTTTCAGGATGCACAGGTGTTGGTGTTTGCTGTGCATCAATAGTAATCTCTGCTCCGTGTGTTTATTAAAGCTGGTGATTGGTACAGGTCCTCCTCCTGTGCAAGCACTGGTAGATTTGGAGCCGTGGATGGTCCAGCCGTGACTGGCACCGGGTCCTCAGCATGGCTTGCTGGCAAAGTCCTGCGCTGGACTAGCAGGCTCGTTGCTCGACCCAGAAGAGTCTGGAATCGAGATTGATGATCTCGATGAGGGTACAGGAACCCCAGCCCTACATGGAAGCACAGCTTCCTCAGCTCCTGTTGCGGGCACAGCTGGTACCTCAGCCCGATTGCCTCCTCGTCGTCTGGTATCTGGACGGGGGAGCTCGGCAGCGTTCCTAGCCCGGATGCCCTGGTCTCGTTGCCACATAAGATGATTTCTCAGTCCCTGGTTGGTGGCAAATGTCCTCTCACACTGGGCACATGCATAGGCTAGGATGATGACAGCCCACTGACGAACACCTTGTGGAGTAGGCAAATCACAATTATGGTTAGCAGGTCTTAGGCCCAGGTCTGAATTACACTTACAACAAATATTCCTGGTTCCCAAGATTCTGATGCCGTGGTTCTTCTCCAAGTGACGCTCCGCAGATCTTCTCATTGCCATCCATGTACTCCCCTTGAAGGCGGAGTGACATCCTTCTTCTGTAAAGTAGAAAACATCAGTCTGCAACAGGAAAACGAACCAGCAACACCGTCCTTTGCCTCCTCTAAGGCGCCAGCGCCGCAACGTCGGCAGGGGAAGGCATATGTAATTAAAAGGAGTATTTTAAACAAGAGAAATATACAACTAATTAAGCGCACAGCTGAGCGCATAGTCCCTAGCTAACTCGGGCATTCGGAGCCATGTTGTCCACCCAAAAATGAACCTCCATGTGCGCCTCTCTTAAGAAGAGCTTTTACTAAAAATAAAATAAAAACCATTCCTTAACACTAAAAAGTGTAATATCTCTGTAGAATTCTGGGGTACTTATTTCGTTTTTCTTTCCAGTGATTTTAGTACTTTCTCAGAGGCTCGTGTGTTCTGTAGAGGTAACAAGGTTGTAAGGTCCTTAAGGAGGAATGTTTCTTTTGCGAGGAGTTATACGAGTCTGGATCTTGTGATTTGTGATACTCCGATTGCCCTTTTGATATAAAGAACTTCCACTCTTTCAAGTACAAAAAAAAAAAAAATAAAAAATAAAAATCTGCATACTGGACCCCAGCACCTAATTTCTTAAACCGGGGTCAATATTCAGATCTTTATTATTTTATTACAAATATAAAACAAATATACACTTTACAAAATTTACAGATTAACAAAATAAAATAAAAATAAAATAATTTAAAACACAAAATTCTAACATCCTAAAACCACACCTCTTCTAACTAAAATTAAGAGAGAGGGGAAAAAAACAACAATAGATTACCAAAATAAATTTTAAAAAAATCCATCTCATCTCTAATCATACCTATTCAAAACTTTTATAAATTTAATAAAAATTCTATAAAAATTTTAAAAACTCACCTCTTTAAACACAAGCTCTTATAAATTATAAAATAACTTATAAGAACCTTAACTTACAAAATTAAAATTTATAAAAAAGCAAACAATTTTAAATAAAATATTACTGGTATCCAGTAATAAAACAAATAACTGGTAACCAGTTACTACTAAATCTACAAATACAAAAGATCCATAACAAAACAAAATATGACCACCGGAATCCGGCGGCCATCTTGGTACTGGTACCCAGCACCAAAACTCCTTTACTCCACACTATAACTCAATTACACTCATGCATAATTATATAATAAACAATAATCAAAATAACTATTAAACATAAACAAATTGCACATATTTAAAAGAATGCACATAAACATCATATAACACAAACATTACAAAATTCAAAATCTTCAGAATCTCAATTAAATAACTCAAAAATACAAATTATCTTCAGACCTCCAAAATAAACAAATCCTTCAAGTTTCTCAATCTACTAAAGCTTTAAAACATTTAAGTTTATTTAATAAAATAAAATATTCCATTAAATTTAAATCAAATATTAATATTTGAAATTCAGATTTATATATTAAATATTACGAAAAATTTTTAATCTCTAAATTTAGAAAGCATTTGAAACTATTTAAACTCTACACCACAGCAGAGATACACTCGTACATAATTATATAAAATGCGAGACATAATAACCAAAATGACAATTAAGTATAATCGAAATTGCACATATGTAAAATAATACACTAAAACATCATCAAACATAAACAATACAACATTTAAACATTTTCAAAACCTCATTTTCATAAAAATTTCAAAACATTTCTTTACTGTCGGTATTTATGTCTTATTGGTCATCTTGTGTGTCAGATAAATCACTATCAATGTTATTTCGGTGCTGTTGATTTTGTGTCCTCTCGGATCGTCTTATTAGTGGGTCCTGATATTGAATATTTATTTGCCTTGGCAGAGTTTTGGTCTCGATGGCAGATTCGCTGATGGTATTTGCCATTGTTTCTAGGTGCTGGAGTAAATTCTTATCCCTTACAATGTTGCAGATTTGGTGTCCTTGTAATGGTGTCCGATGTTCTTCTGTCAGGTGACGCAAACGCTCCTCTCCGTCGAAGACGTCGCCTTTAAGATCTATAAGATCACGTGTTTGGTGTCCGGACTAGCTCTAGCAAGAGGTCTTAATCTCAGGGTATGCGCGAGTTATGGTAGGAATGGAACCAAACGAAGAATTAGCCAACATATCACTTTATTTGTAAATTTCCAGATTTGTAGAGAACTGCCGACGATATTTAAATAGAATATAAATTTGTAACTTCAACTACAACGTTATAACACTTTAACTTTGTCACCCTTTAGCAATCGCCGAATTATGTATACGTGCTAGCTTACGTACAACTCCCAAGTTGCACGTACGTTATCTCGATTCGATTTAAGACGAGTGTGTCTTGCGGTGCATTTGTTTTTGTGCGCGCAACAAGAAGGAAGCGATTTCCATTGGCTAACTTTAGAGCACGTCATGGTAAGATAAGAATCAGCCCGCTAAATCGTTAGTTTTGTGCATACAACAATTGTAACCTTATCACTCTTTTAAATCTGCCTAGGCTTCCATTCTTGAGACTTTAACATATTAGCTTTATTACGTCTTCCCCTTCACTATTGACTAGAATCTCCTTTTGTTTCTTTCCATTATCAAATATATATTGACATTATAATTTCGGTTTCACAGGTGTGCATATTTTGGACATTCAAAGAAAACATGTTCAGGAGTGTCTTGGATGTTGCATATATCACATATATCGGTTAATTGTTTATTAATCTTTAGCCAGTAGGTTCCATACGGGCCGTGCCCGGTTAGGAAATGTATTGTACCTTTTGTATAATTAAAACTTTTATACTTCTTTTGTAGTCTTTCTCTAATGTTGCCGAAAATTGAGTAAGTTCTCCTGCCTTCTTCTATTAAATCCCACTCTTCTTGCCAGATTTGTAATAGTTTATTTTTGACGTCCCGTTTCTTGTGATAAAAACCATCCATTATTTCAAAAACTTTTCCTTGATCTCCTTTTTTCAACCAAAAGCATGCACCCCTGTATCGTAAGGTAAGGTCAATAGGCCAAATTCCCCGGATAACTAGCAAAGCCATGGTTGGTGTTGTGTTCACTGCTCCTGTAAATCGGAGTAGGATCTTCCTCTGTGATCTTCTCAGCAAGGTCTTGACTGAGGTAAGCTTGGCTCTGTACACCCACGTTGATGCTGCATAGGTCACTATGGCTCCAAATATGCTCGTATGGTAGGTGGTTATGGTGTTCAAGGGAATTTTGAAATCAAATTGTGCTAAACGGGAAAGTTTCAGCATTACTTTTTCTGCTTTAACCCTCACATAATCAGTATGAAATTTAAAATTTAGTCTTTCGACCAGAAATATGCCCAGGTATTTTACTTGTGGTGAACGTTTAATATGGTTATTTTCAGATTTAATAATGGGGTCTCGCTTAAATGAGCCTTTAAGTATCATATATGTAGATTTCGCTGATGAAATCTTCGTCTTGGCAACCTGGCACCAATTGGATGGCTCTATTAACAAATTGTTGCCCTTTTCTTCCAACATATTCCTAGTTATTCCCTCTACCAAAAAGACTGTATCATCTGCATATGCCACTACCTTAAGACACATATTTATACGAGTAATTTGTTCTAATAATGTTTCCAAAATTATGTCCCAAAAAGTGGGCCCGAGAATCGAACCCTGGGGGCATCCCTTAGTGATGTCTTTTGAAATGATTTGGTTCACACCAACAAGTTGTACTTTCCTATTTCTACAGTAATCTTCCAAAATGTTATACAAAGTTCTGGGATAATTTAAATTTCTAAGCCTAGTGAAAAAATGGGGCCACCAAACGTTATCAAAAGCAGCCGAGATATCCACGAAAATAGCCATGACGTATTTTGATTTGGAATTTAGGGTGGCAGTGATAAGGGTATTAATTGCGTCTTCGGTGGATCTCCCTTTCCTGAAACCGTACTGATCGTCATTAAGCCCAATAAGTGTCCGATATTCCAGAATACGCTTATTTATTAAAGCTTCAAAAATTTTTCCAATAGTGTTCAAAAGACAGATGGGTCTGTAAGATTTACAGTCCATCTTTGTCAGCACTTTTCTTCAAAACAGTTAATTTTGCAACTTTCCAATTGTTGGGAAATTTCCCTTGCCACAAACAGTTATTATATAAATTACAAAGTATTGGGATTAATGATTCTGCAGTATTTATGAGAATTTCGTTCTTGATGTTATCGGGTCCTGCTGCTTTTTCTTTTTTAGTCCTCTAATTATCTGTCGTATTTCGGATTTGTCAAAAGGATATATAACGTTAGAGTTCGGATACGGCACTTCCAAATTTCTTCTAATTTGTGTGTTTTCGTCAGTGTCTGTCTCCTGGCTGTCGTCGGATAGTAGTTTTTGTAACAGTTCCTGTGTAGTTTCGGTCCAGTTTTGGGTTAAAGTCCCATCATCCCTTCTAATGGTATTTAAAATTTCCGGTTTCCTGATTTTTTCCATAGTGATTTTATAAGGTGCTCCCCATATATTATGCATAGAATTGGTTTCAACAAAACTTTTCCATGATCTACTTCTTGTTTCAAATAATTATTTCTTAAATTTTTCTTTGGCTTTCCTATAGATTTCTAAATTTCTATTTCTCTCTTCTCTTACAATAGTCTTTTGATAAATTCTCCAACATTTTCGAGCTTTTCTCCGTAAATTTTGTAATGTATCGGTCCAAACATCGTCTTTAAATTTTTTGAGTCTCCTTTTAGGAATATATTTAAGCATGGTGGATTGTAAAATGTGTTCTAATTTAGTCGCTTCGTGATTAGCTTCAGCTCCTATATGTCCTAGTTGTCTGTTCTGTAGTGTCCTATTGAAGTCTTTCCAATTTGCAGCATTAAAATTAAAACTTGGTACTGTATAACTTCTATTCCATCTTGAAATTTTAATAATGTAGTTGAATAGGATCAAATTGTGGTCACTAGAGGCATAATCCTGTCCAACTTTCCAATTTTGAATTTTGGGTATAATTCTACTATTGCCTAAGGTGATATCAATATTGGACATTGCTCCTGCGCGATTTTGGAAAGTTGGAGGATTATTAGGTTTATTAAAAATATATAAATTAAGTTCCGAAATGAGATCTTCCAGTTTCTCACCCCTGTCATCTTTTATACCACTATGACACCAATGGGATTTGGCGTTAGCGTCTAGAGCATTAATAGTTTCATAATCCTGATATTTGATATATATTTGTTTAATTAAATCCAAATATTGGTCGATTTCTTGGCTATACTGGCAGTAATGATTAGATAGGATAAAATTCCCCTTTTTCATATTGATCTGAACACAGTTATTGTGCGTATCGTTAAAATTAGTTATTTTGGTCACTTGTAAATTTGGATTCAAAATTATAATGGCCGCCATTGGATTTTCGCCAGTGCAGATTACTCTTGCCATAGTTGGAATTATCGTGAGTATGTTTTTAAATGTATACGGCTCTTGAAGGCATAAACTGTCCATATCTAGTTCGTCAATTAATTTCCTAAGTTCAGTCATCACCAATTTCGAGCGTTGCGCATTTATTTGACCAATTTTGATCGTCTGGGTCTTCTCTGTCTGAAAATGATTCCTGTCCGTCTTGTCTGACTTGCGTAACGTAACCTCTGTTTGCGAAAAAGCGCTCCTTTGATGTTATGTCTGGAACTATTGCAGTCACTTCGCGTAAGTATTTATATCCCCTAGTGGGCCTAATGGATTTTCTTGTTTTGCTTGTCTTTTTAGTGGAAGTTGCCTTAATAATCTGTACTTTGTTTTTATCCTGTTTAAAAAGTTCTTTTGTCACTGTAGCAATAATATTATCATTCTTATGTTTCAATTGTATTTTACTGTACTTTTGTGGATTGTGTTTATTTTTCTTGTATGATTCTTTTGTTAGGTGGGCTTTGTGTGAGAAAATATCTTCCAATTTGTGGCTTGATTCGGCCGGAAAAATAGGGGAAATTGTTGTTTTTGGTATATATATTTTGGGGTAGTCTAGTGAGTCGTGCCTGGTGACTACGTAGCAATATGGCCATTTTTGAGTTCCATCAAAAGCTAATCTGCCGTAGCATAAGACAAAATGCCTATATACTTCATCTAGATCTAAGTTTTCATTACGTCTACTATATACCTTTTCAACAAGCTCAAGAAGCTCTTTTGGATCTGTTGTTATATTTAGAGTTTTTAATTCCATACGGTCAATAGCATCTGGTACTGGAAAGATAATTTTGTCCCAGTTTTGATGTAGTTTTCTAATAATATGTCTTAATGCTGCCATTAAATTATTTCGTTCTTCGAGGCGACTCAGCTGTAGGGTCTGGTCAAAGTCATTGTACAGCAAAGCCGCATTACTGACTTGCATCTCTGTTTCCGCGTGGACAGGAGTAACGACCCGACTTTCACAGCTGGCCAAATCGCTTGCTTTCGATTCTAAAACCGGGTTATCTTCCTTCGCTTGCTTAAAATTTATCATACGATTCTTCCAAAGTTCTGTTAGGAAATTTTGATTTGCCTTATCAGCATGTTCCTGAGTATCCCCTTCATCACTCGTGCCAGTAATTGCCTCATAATTTACATTTATTTTAGTCTTTTTTGTATTTTTATTTTCTTCCAGATTACTTATTAATTTTTGAATTTTATTTTCTAATAATTTTACTCCCGATTTATTGTTATTATTTTTATGATTTAATTCTTTTTTATATTCTGATGATTGGTTGTCTATTATTATTACATTTGGTTCAATGTATTCGGCTCCAAAATATTTTCCTTGATTTCGCTTTAATTTGTGGTTTATGACATTAAATTTCGTCTTAAACGACTGGGGGTATTACGCCTGGATCTTCTCTTATTCCATAATTACGTTCTTACCTGCTGTTCGTATTTGCCTTATTTTTATTTTTTCTTGGGAGGGTTTTAGATTATTGTATTTATGGTCTAAATTATCCATAGTCTATTCTGGAGACAGTTCTTTCCCAGTATAGCCTATATGTTGGACAATTATTTTTGCCCCCGCAAGTTTTGTTCCTTTTTGTGCAAGGAATGCAAATGGAAGGGTGATCCCTCTTTTCACAATCTTTGCGTAAATGTGTTTGTTCCCCGCAGTGCCCACAACTTGAGATCTTTGTCTTACAAGCCTTGGTAGTGTGGCCCAAATCATAACACTTAAGGCAGCGAGCTACAGAACTATAATCCTTTACGGCACAGGATTCGAAGCCTAAAAATATCCTACCTTGTTCCTTCAATATGTTCCTAATTTGTGGGATAACCTTAGCGACATGATGAACATGTGCCCTATCCGTGAGTCCTGTTTTAAATTTCAATTTGAAGCCTTTTTTAAATTCCTCCTCACTGATCTTTCCATCAAAATTTTGAATAAAAATATTCTCCTTCAGATCCTCCTCTTTCATTCCTGAAGATACGTCATAAATAATCATTAGGGGGTTCCTTTTTCTGGGTGGTTCTATGACCAACTCCTTACCTTCTAAATTCTTAGATTTAATAATTTTATCCATATCTTCACTGGAATCGGTTTCCATAATTACGTTCTTACCTGCTGTTCGTATTTGCCTTATTTTTATTTTTTCTTGGGAGGGTTTTAGATTATTTATCACAATTTTTTGAATCTCCTTTGGATCCTGGTTTGTCTTTGAAGAAATAAAAAGAGTATGTTTGGCAGCGGGGATTACTTTGGGTTGGATGACTTGGCTATTACTTCCTGCATAGACCGGTACATGAGGTTTTTGTGCCATTTGAGCATAGGTAACTGTGTTAATTTTAGAACATAATTCTTTAGCTAATTTGGCTTCAGATTTTGCCTTTTCATATTTAATACGCAATTTAATGTAAGCTTGATTAATCTTGTCAAATATCCAAAGAATTCCTCTTTCAAGTACAGATAGATTCTTCAAGGGATAATTTTTAATCGCAGGAAAGGACATTCCATATGTTGACCACCATGTAGTCGTTCGTGCCAGTCACGCCAGTGCGCCAGCCTGAGAGTAGGTATAACAAACAAATATTTCTCTATGGTGAACGTCTGTGGTGAAAACTCTCTTTGAATTTGTTTCAAAATGGCTGAGTTTGTATATATAGGTGATGCAGAGGATATAAAATAATTTAATAGGTAGTTTGAAATAACCAAGTGGTATACCCCTTAAGTACCGGAGGTATGAAAGTTTATAAAATTTTTAATTCAATCAATTAATCCCTTCACGGTAAAGCATTGGAGTGCTAACATGTTATTCGTATTGCCTTAAGTTTACCTAACCTCAAAGGTACACTGATGCATTAATTCCTTGGGTTAACACATTAAATTTAATCATATACGTTACCAATTCATTCTTTGTGGATGCCCTTCATACGTTAAATGAATATCTTTGCAAAATAGTCTGCTAAAACAGTGGTCTCGGGCCATACTTTGTTTATAAAGATGCATGAGTAATTTGCTCTGAACCCAGTATAAGACAATGCAGAACAGGCCCGTAGCCAGGGCTGAACATTAGGCGGGGCTCCGGATTTTATAGAGGGCGAGATAAAATAACTTTTAAAGAACACAAGTGTTGCTCTCACATAACCTTCTCTAGTCATTCTTATACACATTATTATTTATTACAAATGCTTATTCTTCTATTTACTTCACATTAATTTGCATAAACATTTGTAGAAATATTCTTATTGCATATTCCCTTGTCATTGCAATGAGATTACTGCAGGCTTTAAGCGATAATCAAATGTTTTAAGGCCGATCGCAATGTAATGGTTGAAATTCTGATCTTTTTGCATGTCCAAGAGGGAAAAAGAATAACTTTCCATTTTTGAAAAATGCATTTTCAAATTTATGAATATTAAAATTACATATTATTCGTTTAACAAGTCCCTGCCGTCATAATTTTAACTTGGAGGGGGGAGGGGCCGATGATGTGCTTCTTTATTGATGCGTAAATAAACATTTATGACTCATTCTTGCTCTCAAATGATCTGTTAATTGGGTGAAAAATGTGCCATTCATACTGACTTACTTCTCTTTTAGAAAAATGACGAGCAATCATTAAGAGATGAAACTTTGACACATAGAAAATTTTATTTACTCTCGCTTAATCTTATATTTGTGTTACCATGTTATACAACATTATAAGCCATGCTTCGAAAGATTAAGCTTCTTCAAAGTTCGAATTCATTACTGAGAAAGGTGAGGAGGGGAAATGAAGCGACGCACGTGGGCAAGCAGATGATGTCCAGAGATCGCAGATGTATACATGTATACATGTTCGACTGCGTTTTGGCGGCTTCCTGAACAGCCTTTGACTGCCAAGAGGTTTGGATATTCGGCACGCTGGAATAAGATAATGGATAACTTTTGCAGCATTTAAGATGTGGAATCACGACTGAAAAACTCAATGCCATAGCCAGGATCCTGGCCATAGCATTGAATTTATCAGTCCTGATTCCACCTCTTAAACATTGCGCGCACACGGCTTGTGTGTTTAAAAATACCAGCATCAAGTTTGTTGGTATAAATAATTAGTAATTACCTTCTACAGCATTGTTACTATTAATATAGTCTTCATGCATAGCTATTATAGTTCTTAATTTATTATTGAAATATTTCTAACGGAAAAGGAAAATGGGGATTCTCTCATTACGGGCAAAATTTGTTCCAGTATGGGAGCTGCCACATCTGGCCCTCCTCTGGCTACAATCTTGATGCAGAAAGACTACTCATCAGTGTTTTATTCATTATAACTGCTACAGTGAAGGTGGTGGCAATATTTGTGTTAAATTGCCTTTTATAATTTCATATAACATATCGTGTTGGTTCTTGTCCTTTTGATCCTAGAATGAGCCAGGCCAAGGATATAGAACATGTCATACAACCATGCAATTTCATTCAATTATTTTATTTATTTTTCCCCAACACGTAAACACAATCATTATAATAGTGTTAATACTAGTGGGACAAAGAAGGTGTAGTTAGTATTTTATAATGCTGTAAATACAATGCACGAGCAAAAACTTTCTCAATTCCTTTTTAAACCTTAAACAGTCTTTTGGGTTACACAGTAATTTTAAAGCTAAAGGAAGACCATTATATATATGGCAGAGTTGCAGGGACCTTTCTGATAAATGTACAAGGAGTTACATGGCCTGTGCAAGTCACTTCTGTGTCTATTACTGTGGTTGTGTGCCAGAGTATTGAATTTAAAGATATTGTAATTATCATCCATATAACACATAAGAAAAAATGTATTGACTTGTGAGTGTTAGAATCATGGGCATCGCAAAGGGGAGGGGCGGAGGGGGACCGCTCCCATGGAAAATAATAAATGTAATGTGCAATCAATTACTACTATACTATTGCTTTAATGTTGATGTAAAGAACAGTTTTTATTTAGCATAAATTAATATGCTTATCCACAACAAACACTATAACTCATCTTTTATAGTTTTTGGCAACAGAATAATGAATTAATATTGTTTAATTGCAAACTTCCAACATGCAAATCCCCCCCCCCCCCCCCCCCCCCAAAAAAAAAAGTCTGCCAATACTCATCTTCTTGAACAAGGATGTGCATGATTGACGGGTTCCAGAACCACTTAAAATTCATAGTGCTCTCTTCTGTAACACAAAGATCCTCCCACTCTGTACCAATTTACCCCAGAAAATAATACCATTACTCATGACAGAGTGGAAATAAGCAAAGTATAAAGTTCTCAGAGTATTTTGATGTACCAAGTCATACATACATCTCAAGGCAAAACAAGCTGAGCTGAGGTTAGGAAATAAGTTGAGTATATGCTTGTTCCAGCTCATTTGTTCATTTATTTCTAACCCTAGAAAGTTTGTACAACCTAAAGTAAAGAACAAATTAGAAACTAAAAACTTCACTTAGTAATGTTGCAAGTTCTTGGTGCAAAGCTGACTAAAGTTTCGAGTTGACTCCAACTCATTCTCAAAGCTATACAAACAAATTTGTTACCAATGCTACATCTGTAGTGAAGTTTTTAGTTTCTAATTTGTTCTTACTTTAGAATCTTGTTGCTTCACTGTTAATAGCTTCAATTTTCCTTAACTTGTACAACCTACTTTATTTATGAAGTGTGACAAGTAATATTTAATTCTGGAATAATTTTAAGCTTAGTTCTAAATTGAATATATGATGTTTTATCATAATTTAGAATTACTTTGGTTGGCTTCAAACCAAATGTTCAACTTCATAATACATTCTAAAGTTAATGAAAATGCCTCACAGATCAGAAAAACCATAGCTGATATTTCATAAGAAGTATTGCTTACCAAGCAGTAAAGGTTTGATAAATGCTTTCAATTAAACATTACTTGTTCAGGAATGTAAAACAAATCATTTCCCACTTGTGTAACATTTCTAAGAACTTGTGACAAATGCTCACAAATTTACTTTCGTTGAGAACGCTACCATTAACTCGATCCATTTTGCACACTTAAAAAAATGGTGTGCCTACTATGAATTGAAACAAGGATTGTAACTATTATTTAGAGTGCATTGTAGTTTAAATATAATTCAATTTTATGCTGTTTTGAAAGAAGTTTATTCCAACACCAGAGACGACCCTCAACTTACAGGCATCACGAATGTTTGTCAAACGTGAATCCAGTGATATTATCAAGAAAAAAGTGGTGTGTAAATATGTATTCTAGGTGGAAAAGGTATAGATGTCGTACATAAACTAAAGGAAGGTCTCAATTACATTGAAAACATTTTATAAGTACAGTATTACTGCTTCACATTAGAACATGTGTTGCATTATGAAAGATTGACAGGAATGACATTAACTTAATTGTTAGTGGTGCCTACAAAATTTATTAAACAATTGGACAATTTAGTCTATTTTTCAGTAGTGCAAATAAACCTAAACATTTGCTTTAAGCTCAAACAAGACATAAAATATTTTTGCTTGAACATACTTATTCAAATTTAACATGACTTGAAGCTAGAGTTAATAAACAATATCAACTGAAACATTTGTTAAAAATGTTGACGGAACTGGCTTAACAAACTTAGTATTCTATGCCAAACAAGTTTGTTCTTGCAGTGTACAGAATTGTGAAGAATATACTTCTGCTGCAGCATTCATTATTATACTGAATGAGATTAAAGAAAAGCACAACATAAATGTGGCAAAGAAAAATATTTGAAAAGTAAATTTTAGGAAAAACAGAAAGAAATGTGTACTTCGGTCTGAGCTTTCAATTTATTGTTAAATTTTGTTGTATTTTAAACAAAATATTTTGATTATTAATAGTGATGTGAAATGCCAGGATCATATCAGCACTGTGCAGAATTTCATCCCTCAGGTGTCCAGTTACATGCCAGTAATGACTACTGACATAGGGCTATTACTTTAAAGGTGTGATTCCCAAGCAGCGGGAATGTCTGAATGCAGATCTCACCACGAACACCACACCTGACAACTGCATTATTCCCTAGGAAGTATGGCGATTAGGAGATCAGCGTGTCAATGCATCCATAGAATGTGTAGAAAATGTGACATTTCTCGCAAAATATCAATAATGGGCTTTCTTTTAGAGGAACAAGAAGACGGCAATATTATTTAATCGTTGCTAACAGATGGAAATACTGTAAAGAAGAAAGTTAATTCATTGTTTACAACGAGGACACTTGAAGGTTTCAGTGCCTTGTTAATATACATGCAAATAATTAACTAAACTGAATTAGTGATGAACTTAAATATTTACAATTGAATGTTGTTGTTAGCTAATGCTGGATTTCTGACAATGAAGTCATTAATCCTTCCAATTGAATGTGGATCAGCTCTATTTATTCTAAGCATGATTGAAGTAGAGAAAAAAAGTTGTTAGCTAATGCTGGATTTCTGACAATGAAGTCATTAATCCTCTTGCTCTACAATATAGAGACAAAAAGTAGATCATGCAGTGGAATTAGGAAACCAATAACACCTGATGGAATACCTACAGTAACTTTTAGGTGGGTTTTAAACTATTGTAAATATTTCAATTATAGGTAATTCAATGCTTATTCATTGCATAGACATAAATAATTATGTGATTATGTAGAAAGTGTCCTTTCACAATAATGTTTATTTTCTTAATTTCATTTGTGTTCTGTTTATTATTAATTGGTAAACACTGGGTTATAAATACTATTTTAAACATGCATACAAAAGGAAAAAGCATCTAGGTTACCAAGCATATACGATTATGAATCACTATATCAATATAACATAGAGAATGTTGCATTTTCGATGAACAATTTCTTGGGATAATATGGGGAAACAAGAGATGGTGCATTAAGCAATGAACTAGAACGTCAGCTTGTTTCACAATCTTCTCAGCGGTTAACACAACTACTATTGCAAATGAAATTCTAATTTTAATTGGATGTTCAAGATGCTCCCCATTTACAGTTAAACTCTTCCCATATAACCCAATATTTTAGTATCAACAAATTAAGTTCTTTATGCAACTAAATAAGTTAACTACTTGGTAAAAAATGGAAAAGTAGTATGAGGACGAATCAATAAAGACTGACAGTTATCTTTTTTTACCGCGCACAACAAAGGCACATCATGGAAACAATGTTGTATGATGCCTATGGGTCACCTCTCATTGGTGGAAGAAGCACACTGTTGCTTGCACATTCGTCTGTACACAGGGGACAAACGAAGTAGCTTAGTTCGCCAGCAGCCTACAGAGAAAATGGAGGTGTTACATGAAGAACAATACGCTGCATTGAAGTTTTGCTTTCGTTTGCAGAAATTTGGTATGAAAGCTTACAGAATGTTGCAGGAGGCATATAGTGATGACGTTCTGCCACAGTCCACAGCACTTCAATGGTTCAAGGAATTTAAGGAGGGCCATGTTTCAGTAACAAAGCAAGGTGTAACAGCAATAAATGAAACCATGATTAACACAGCTGACATCATTGTAAAGACAGACAAATAACAATTGACAGACTTGCAGACATGTTACGGATTTCCCATGGCAATGTTTTTCCAATTCTGCATAATCACTTATACATGAGACATGTTTGTGCGAGGTGGGTGTCAAGATTGTTGACACCTGAACAGAAGTTGGTGTGGGTGGAAGTGTGTATGGAACTGCAACGTCTAGTTGAGCTGCATGGGGATGCATACCTGAATTCAGTCATTACAGGTGATGAAAACTGGCTTCAGCATCACAACCTAGAAGACAAACAGGCCTCCTCAGTATGGAAATCACCTGATTCTCCGAAGCCAAAGAAAGCAAAGGTTGTTTGGTCAGTAGGAAAAGTAATGGTCATTTCGTTCTTTGACTACCGTGGAATGGTGCATCAACATCAGGACCCTTCTCATACGCTGGTTAATGGCGAGTATTACAAGTTTGTTCTGGATGCCCTTGCTAAACACATCCAATGAAAATAATCAGTGGCACCTGCACCATGACAATGCCTGCCCTCATGTGTCCAACATTGTTACACAGTATTTAGCCTACAAACATTGAATGTGTTCCCCATCCTCCATACTTTCCAGACTTGGCCCCCTGTGACTTTTATCTCTCGCTGAAAAAAGAACTAAAGGGAAAGCGTTTTGCTACTTCGGAGGTGGTCGTGAAGAAGACTGAGGCAGTTATAAACATGATGTCAAAAGATGACTTCCAGCATGTGTTCCAGGACTGGCAGAAGCGTTGGGCAAAGTGTATTCAACTCAACAGAGAATACTTTGAAAAAGACCACACCAATCTGGACCAAGCCTAGTGTATTTTATATGTAAAAACAACATTCTCAGTCTTTATTGACTTGCCCTCGCAAGTTGCTATTTAAAATTTTTGTCGAGCAACTCACATTGTAAGATTTAAAGCTTTCACGGCGCGCTTTATTAATTAAGGCTTCACGGGTTATCAGCTGTGTGAGGTTTAAAAACATTAAGCTTTTGGACATTGTAGACTCCATGGCCTTCATCAGAATGAGAAATGACCGTTAGCTTTCCGCTCCCCATATATATACAATGTTAGGTGGGAGGGGGTTGCATTGTCCTGGCCAATGAGCGGGTGACAATTTGTGATTGGGCCTGCTGTTTCGGGCTATGTTTGTCACTGGCCACAGTGTTTTCTTGAGGGTCAGTACTTGGTCCGGAATCACTGTAGTTGCTGTTGTGGATGTGTTTGATGGCTATTGTCCAAGCAGGGCTTAGTTGAAGTCCGCAGTCCCTGTTGTTGTTGTTGTTGTTGGTGGTGGTGTTGTTGTTGTTGTTGTTTGGATGTAGTTTGATTTGGATGGCTTCCTTAATGACCCTGTTCCAGTATTTATCAGTATGATAACGGTCATTTTTCATTCTGATGAAGGCCATGGCGTCTACAATGGTCAAAAGCTTAATGTTTTTAAACCTCACATGGCTGATCACCCGTGAAGCCTTAATTAAGTCACATTGTGTTAATAACTGAAACAAATTAATACTATTATTCATACAGAAAATATTAGTCTGCTTTTCATGTGTTTTACGTCTTTTCTTGTTCCTGGAATCTCACATAACTGTGCTTTTGACACTGGTAGAGCATGTGTATTTAATAAATCCAGGAACCCAACTGAGACTCAGATTTTCCTCTGGTTCTATTCTTAATACATAACAAAGGCTGATTAGCAAACAGACTTGCACAACAGAGTTATCAGTTACACTGTACATATGATCTCACCTATCAGCAAGAAAATATTGTAAATAGTTCCCAGAAGACGGATATCTATGTCCTTCATGACCTGGGGCTTTAAGTGCTCGGGATAAATAAAACTTGTGATTTCAGTTGGATGGTGTAATAACCAAGCACTCAAAGTACTTATCAAACAGAGTCGTGACATTCTACTCAAGTAAAGCATTTACATAATAATTACACTATAGTATTTTACGTAATATTAAAAGCAGATGGTAAGGCAAACTGACTTGTAATAGCCAAAAGTAACATTTTATGTAATGTACAGGAATATAATTACCATAAAAAGGTGAGGAATAAACAAGATGTAATTTAGGAAGTGCAATTATATGAAATTATGTTCACAACCATAATGCCAAGCCTGTTTTGTAGAAGCATTATTTTGCTAAAACGTTACACTCCGAGGACATTCTAAAATTTGGAATGTTTATTAAATACGCTGTATCACTTGGGTGCTTTTACCATTCTGATATTTCAGTTCAAATGTTCTCCCTGGTGTAATTACCACATCTGAGGTCATAAGGACAGAGTTTCACCTGACTAAGTCAACCAAGCAACACAAAATGAATAAAAAACATGCTGCTTTTCTGCAGCACTAATGAATAACATTTTCCTCTATACATGTCAATGCTTAGCGACTATACTGGTGCTCTGACCAGTCCTGTCGAAACGTCGTGTGACATAGAGGCATGAGTATGAAAACTCTTCTGTGCATGCTCCAGACCTCACACCACGCTGCTTGGTAATCATACCTTAAAAATCACCATTCTGGACTGAGTTTGAACCTCCAATCTTGGTATCAGTAGACCAGCACCTAACCAACTAGTCAAAAAATGTATTTTATGTCATTTATCATAACTGAGATCTATTTTTCAAAGAAAATCAACTTTGTAACCTGCCAATGGAAACACAAAATTTAGAGACTGTGCATTGTTATTCTTAAGATCAATGCCACAGCATGCATCTCAGAGCTGGAAGATATGCTTCTTTTTCATAACAGTGTATGCAGTCTCTGTATTTAAAATCAGGTGTGCAACCTTTATGGTAGGTATAAAAAGTTATTTTCATGCATGTATGTTTTCTAACATTCCTTTCATTTTTACACGCTTTATATTAGTTTCACCTGTATGTCTGTACGTAATGGAATCTTTCGACATAATTGTCACCGACTTACAGTCGTCTGATTGACATGAAAATTTGCATACATGTCAGGGACTGATAACAATATAATAATATAACTTTTTCGTAAGATCCTGATCAGGATAATCAGGATAAGAAGGGTTTTAGCTAAATGTATCAATGTAACATAATTTTCACCTATTTGAGACGTATGATTGACTTGAAAATTTGCACACATGTCAAGGACTGATGACCATATAATGATATGATTTTGTCCTAATGTCCTCACCAGCATTATCAGGATAAAAAGGTGACTTGGCTAACTTTAACAATGTAGCATAATTTTCACTAGCTTGAGACGTCTGATTGACATGAAAATTTGCACACATGTTAGCCTTGCATATAAATAGTCAATAAACATGTTCTAAAGCAATTACAGAACACACCAATGCAGGGATACTAGAAGTTATTTACATTATAATATTACTTACTCTGTTCTGAAAATGTGCAGATGTTGTAACTGAAAATCTTTATCTCTTCTTACAAACAGCTCAGTACAGCTCATTTGCTTAACAACTGACTAACAATCAATGCACAAGCTTTTAGGTAAGCGGGCAATTGGCCCATGGCACCTTAGCATGGTGTAGGAGATGGCTCCTTTGCATCCATACCTGCCAGGAGCTTGATATTTGTCTCCACTCTAGCTTTTACAGAATGCAGTGAGCTAGCCATTCCAACCCTACTCCTTTCGCATCTGGGTTTGGGACCGGCAATAGTGAAGTTAGTAGAGTTCCATAAGGATAACAAATACAGATCCAGATTTGATAACAAATCACGGATATACTGCAATATGTGCACACATTATCCAGATGATCGAAACATTAAGAGAATTATCTGACTAGGCCACAGTTATGAATTTGTTTATCTTCTATTAATGCACAGTAAATAATAATCTTACTAGATTATCTTGCATAAGCAAAAATAGGTTAGGTTGTGGAGTGTATTTATAATTGAGGCACTTTTGCTGCACGATGAATTATGCAGCTTAATGATTATTGTGAATTACTGCTGGGAGTGGTTGAAAATCTTACTTTGGCTTGTTAAGTGAAGTTTCACATTAAGACTAAGTAACTTTGAGTATAAAATGTAAACAGCTATTCACTATCTCACCAAAACCATTGAAATCCAGTATTGTTTTCTCTGATATAGTTGTATTCAATAATAAATACATTGTGTACACCACATTTTACTTTCACATTTTGAATGTAGCATAGCAATGTCTGCTATTGTTAGGTTCCTTTATACATACCCAAGACAGGTGAGATACTTATAAGCAAGGAAGGCATAGATGCAATATTTATAGTTTAAAATCTTAGGATTATTTGTTGTTGTTGCACCAAATAAAAAAAGTGTTGTAGCTCATTCACAGGAAGTAACATCAATGGTATAGTAAGAATTTTCTCATTGAAAGATTTGGAATTAAGTTATTTGATGTACAGAAGGATCTAATTCCACAACATGCAGTATTAATCCCTGAGCTGAGGACCTATTGAAGGGAACGTCCGAATTCTTGTGGCTCTGCCTGTGATACAAGTCTGATTTTTAAAAGAAGATACATGACAAATGTCAAGCAAGGGGAGTAAGGTGTAAGACAGGAAGGCCATTGCTATGGAAATGTAAACAAAGGTTGCCATATTGGTCACTGGTCAGCCACGATATAAGTACACTCGGTGGGAAGAGTTACTAAACATATACGTCACAAGTAGGTGGGGTTTCGCAGGTACAGTCACATAAAGAAAACATCACCCATACCAAGATGCTTGCAATGAGGCGTGTTAACGATATAAATAGAGTAACACCAGCAGTTGAAAATTACTGTCTACAAGACAGTTGGACTGTAAGCAGTGTCAGTGTTGCCACAAGATTATATCATATGGTTTTTAGAGTCTAATAAACATAATTCATTAGTGATATTACTGAAAGTATGATCATAATTATTGCTTTGTTTTATGCGGTAATATATAACTTTTTAAAATTTTGCTTAGAACTATAAGTTTCTTTTTTTATTCTTTGACTCATTGTTGCTGGTGTTTGTTTTGATTTTATATAGCGTTTCACTCTTAGAAGACAGTATGGAGTTAAATGGGACATCTCTGTCTCTATCTAGCGTATACAAGTTGCCATTAGCCGCATCCTTTTCTACCCTCGCTCTGTTGCCAGATTCCTAATAGCATGGTATAAATATTCACTTGTTATAAATTTCAGGTTTGAACACATTATCCTATGCAGAATTTTTTTCTCTATCAGGTTATATCCTTTTCAGAGTCATTATACATTTCTATAGGTCCAAATTTCTTCAGAAAACGTTTTTTTCAATAGAAGTCCGATATTTGCTGTTTCTACACTCATCACGCACTAGCTAACAAACTAACTGCTAGAATGCATCTATATTTTTTTCTTAGGTAGAGTAAACTATAGTGCTACTACCTGCCTACTTTGAATTCTCTATGTTTACCCAGTTAAGTGTTATAATTTTTTAAATTAAATGTTTTCGGAAAATTTTATATATGTGCACTGCAAAAGTTACGCAGTGTGAAATTTTTTTGTTATTGAGTTTACATCAGGGAACCAGCGAGAACAAATGTTGAGGAAGGTTGGAGAAAGTTTTTAAAATAAACCAAAAGGCAGTAACCTCTTTCTTTTATCCAGTAGGGCAAACAAAAGGTATTCATCTATTCAGCGTCAGGCCTGACACAGAAGATAGTATAAGGAGCAGCACTAACATTAGTTCGAAAGAAGCCGTGTGTGTAACTGTGAGCTGTTATTGCGTTATTTGTTTAATATTTTTGTAAATATTTGTAGTTATGGAGGGTGAAGCTAGGAAGGGACAATATGTTGGTAAATAAAGAAGTAAGGAACGCCAAATAATTATGAATGTGTTAGATTATTTTTGAAGTAAAATGCGTTTAAGGCAGTAAAAGAAACAGCTAAGGCTATTGAGTGTTCAGAAGCAGTAGTGTATAGGATTAAAAAGGAAGTAATGAAAGGACTTCTAAGAACGCCATCGAAAAAGAAAGCAAAAAGGGTGGGACTACACAAAATGCTAGGTTAACGCAATATGATTGAATAGTGCAAGGTGGAGTGCGGCGAATTGTTCATTCTTTACTGTTTGCAAATATTCCACCCACGCTGAATATAATTTTGTCACAGTTCAACAGTGATGAGACCCTACCAAATTTCTCAAGGGCCACTCTGATTTGGGGTTTGAATATGAAAGAAAGGGTAACAAGTGCATATTAATAGAAAGAGACGATATCGATATCATCAGATGGCGACATAAATATCTAAAAGACGTAAAAGGTTTAGGGACCAGGGGAAATCAATTGTTTATACAGACGAGTCATTTGTAAATTTAGGTCATACAGTAACAAAGGCGTGGAGGGACACCAAAGTTAAAAGTGCCCGTCTCGTCAAGCAGCAATTGAAGGACTAAGTACAGGACTCCGGCCACCTCGAGTCGCTCGCGGAGAAAGATTCGCAACTAGTACATGTTGCAACACTGCGCTCCATTTAACGTGTACTGTCTTTTAAGGGTGAGACGCGCTTTAATAACAATGAAAGAACTCACATTTAATTCTTACAAATTCAATAACCCAGCTAACAATACAACAAAATAAACATTGGCAGAGACAAAGAAAGCTTCCCTACAATGCAATCAGTGAGGTTACAATGAAAGGTTATCTCATAAGGTCACATTCCATGTTATCAAAGTTGCCGCAATAAACTTAAAGCACAGAGAACTTTGTGCCATTGTTGAATAGTTGGGCCATAGTAACACATTTGATATTGTAACAACACTCTGCACTTACAGCAAAAGGTGAATGTTACCACTTTTTCTGCAAGAAGTCCCTTCAAAGTCTTTGGTTAGCAGTATCAAATGCTGACAGTGAGATTTTGTTAATGTTACAGTAACATTACTTACCTGTTAATTTTAATTTCAGTAATGTCAGTGTCTTAATTTTACCCAAAAATTTGTGCGCAATTAATGCACATTTTTAGCATAATATTCAACAGAAAACACTGCTAATTTAAATTATTAATGCAAATCTTTCAAATAATTACCACCAAAAAATCTTCCCTTTGATGATTCTCTTTTACATAATATTTATTGTGCTGGAAAAGAAAGGATAAGTTGCTATTGTGAAGACACCGGCAGATGAGTACTGTCTTCATTGTGCAACTGTACATTCCCAAAATCGCCTTTCCCCTCGGCGTTCCCTCGCTCTGCGCAGATCCCTAGACTTAAGATAGTAAATAAACCTGTGGGGCCCTCCTTCAAGTGCATTCATATCTTGGCCGAGTATACATTGATGAATTATGTGCTTCTCAGTCAGTTATTGCTAGTTGTTTGTGAAACCAACCTTGTTTGGGCATTCAGTTGCGTTGTATGTTGTTAGCTTATTTAGTTAAAACTCACATTAAAATACACAGCTATCAAAGCAAGAGCTGGTGGAGGTGCATGTAGACCTGAGATTCATTGTCCAAGAGAAAGATTAACTTTCAGTCGGGGTGTTACATTGTCTAATCAAGCTAGAGAATTTGTCTGTTCTCTTATGGAACTCTTCAAACAGGAAGAGGAGAATATGCTACTTCACAATAAACCTCTTATTTCTTTCAACCAAGTAAGGAAACAAACAGCTGCACATGCTGTTAAAGTAAGTTAAGTCACTGTTTCTAGAATCATTAAAGAGAATTACCTACAGCCAGGTCCATTGAAAATTGCAGCTCCTGGGTAGAGAGACCAAGAGCAACTGGACAGTTTTCAATCAGATGCCTTAAGAAGCCACAAGGAGGTGCACACAAAAGGAGCATCCTAGCATATGTAAGCTTCTCTCTTCTGTTAAGGAAGTAGAGTTTTTTAAGGGAAGCCTTAGCGCTTTGAAAAATTAAATTATATTGTTGTTTAAAAAGGCTGTCAATTGCCAGGATCACATCAGCATTGCTGGTGCCAGAATTTCGTCCCGCAGTTCTTTTACATACCGGTGAATCTACTGACATGGAGCTGTCATTAAGCACACTTTATAAATATCAGTCTGGGCCAGATTTGAACCTGCGACCTTGGGATCAGTAGGCCAGCATCTAACCAATTGAGCTACCCATCCTGACTAGCTCTTTGAACAAAATCCTCCATGATCTGGGACTTAAGCTAAAAAAAAAAGAATAATCATAATAAATAAATCGCAAAATTGATATTTAAAAGTTCAGATATTGTAGCACTAGTTTTTAAGAGAAATGTAATACAGAAATGTGAAGGAAATAGTGTGGTTGGATGAAACTTGGATAAACACCGACCATAGCACGTCAAATAACTGGACTGATGATGCACTTGAAAGTACTACAAGAGTCTATTATAATCGAGAGAGATTCAACTGTAAATTAGGTACTCAGAATCATAACTGATAATATGCAAGGACACAGTGAATTCATATTGAGAACACATTACTTTTTTTGTATTAAGAAGAATTTAATTTTGTTCTGAAGGCAGGATAATATACATTATATCTGCCTGTTTTCGCTGCCGTGAGATAAACCCAAATGCTTGTTTATATGTTTCCAGCATTGAGGGTTACAGAGGGGGATATGCATAACTTACTGTATGCTTCTTGACAACATTGCAGGTCTTCATGTGGAGAAGCTGATGGCTGTCATGTATCTTCTTTTAAAAATCAGACTGTACATAAAAATCCTGATTTTTTTTTCTTCATTTTTTAATACTGAGCTAGAAACTCCTCCATTTTTCCAAGGGACTTCTAAATTTCCCTACTTTGTGATCTATATTGCAAGACTCACCTCTACTTATTTTATACCTCTTTCCGAAAGCAAAATAAAAATGCAACAGCATATATCTAACCTAATCTCAATACATTCAAGCTTTACTATAAACTTGCGTTTCTAAAGGCCATGAGGCTGGAGGGAAGAGTGAAATGCAGTACCTTTTAGCCAGTGCCTTCTCTGTCACAATCATGAGTTGATTTTAATCCTACATGTACTGATTTTATTGCTGTAGATGGCTTTGTGTATGAAAACATCAAAGTGCACTAATTCTTGCAACAATAATCCAAGTAGCCTGTCTCTGCATGTCTTTCTCATATTCAAAGGTCCTGAGTTCGAATCTTGGTTAGGGTGAGTTATCTGGATAAGATTTTTTCCAGTGTTTTCTCTTGTCCTGAGAAGACAGATGTGAGGTAACTTTAAGCTCTATGGAACCTGGGCTGATTCATTCATTTCAGTCATTCGTCGTCCAATATGACCTACCAGGTTCAAGGATTTTAAACTTAAAAAAAGGCCAAGTGAATCACTCACTCAAAAATTTCACTAATTTTGAGCACTTTCCTAAAATTCTTGAAGCATTATCAGCTAAAAGCCATTAACATGATTCTTAGCTTCACTGCAGATGTTGCTGCTGGCTGGATACATTTAAAGCTGAGATCTTTGTGAGCTGCAAGGCTAAAATTTAATGGGTGAACCTTGTTCTGTATCAAAAAGTATTTTTCCATATAGTCTGGATGGTGTCTACTTAAAAATGTTGAAGTTAATAAAAGCTGATGCGGTCTTACCTGCTCCTCAGTTCCACTATCCTAAGCGGAATGCTGCTTTCAGGTGATTTCTGCTCCGGCTGCTCTGGCATGTGATCTTAATTTCTGGGTATGCGTGGGTGTTTGCGAATAAAACCAGAACTCTCGTTGAAACACTTTTACTCTCACCAAAATAAGAATATGTGAGATTTGCCGACCGCTATTAGAAACTTTAAGTCATTAGTGTGTCTTTACTAAGACCGAAGATTGTTACTGTTAAATCTAATGTGTCCTCACGCTCGAGGATCCGGAATACAAGTCCCGTGACTGAAGTGTTCGCTCGGAGATCTGGGCGACAAGTGTACTGAGCCGTTCTGGAGGGCAAGTCTAAATGACCCTTTCTCTCAGGCTTCTGGAGGGCAAGTGTCTGTGCATCATGACGCTATGTCTTTCACCCCCTTAAATTCCCCTAAGACGGGTTTCGAAGAAACGACCATCCCTTGTTTTTCTGCTCAACACCGGCACTGAGCAATTTCCAGGAAAACTGGTCTTACCAGGCCTCGCTTGACTACCTGAAGCTCGCCCCTAATGACTTGTCTGTAACATTTCGTGCCTTCTGACAATTTTAATCACAGCTAATCTCCCAGATTCTGTAGCTTTATACGTGTAATGATTTTAACATTTTCTGATTATTTAATAACGCCATGTGATGCAGTATTATATCCATAATTATGATGTTCACAATTTCGGCTTCAAAGCAGATGGCGTACTTCCAAATACGAACCCCAAGAAAATAATTTTGAACAGAAAATACACCATATACATGTTCAGAAGCCAATATAGTTGCTGATGTGGGAAAATATCCTGATACAGAATAACAAGGATTATCATCATCATCATCATCATTGTCATCATACAAACAAGGTTTAGACTTTAGACCATGAGCAATCTGTTCCGACTCCAAACTAAAGTTGTTCTATCCATCTTCTAGCAGGTTTCCCTCAACTCTCTTGTCCTCTGGGCCTGTAATTTAATACTCTGGGGAATGCTATCATGTTGCACTCTGCAGACATAGTTATATCACCTTCCCTGTACTGTGCTATTTTGTTTGTTAGAATATTCCCAACTAAAGTAAGAACAAATTAGAAACTAAAAACTTCACTTACCTTATTGTTTTGGTGCTAACCCTGGGGTTTCAAGCTGTGTCCAGCTCATTCTCAAAGCCATATAAACAAACTTGTTGCCAAGCTGGCTTTGAGAATAAGCTGGACACAGCTTGAAACCCCGGGGTTAGCACCAAAACAATAAGGTAAGTGAAGTTTTTAGTTTCTAATGTGTTCTTACTTTAGAATCTTGTTGCTTCACTGTTAATAGCTTCAATTTTTCCTTATTTAATATATTCCCAACTGTTCTTGAATAACCACACTCTTCTGTTTGTCCATTAAAGTATAACCCGCCATATATCTCAAGAATTTCATTTCTGCAACTTCTGTCCTCAGAACATCTTTATTTACAGTCCAACATTCAGAACTGTGTAATAGGGTTGGAACTGCTAAAAGTTTATAACATTTCAATAAGGTTTCTTGGTGGACTTTCTTTGATAGAACTCTTCTAATTGCTCGACATATCTTCTGAAACAAATTTAGTTTTTTGATATGCATGGTGTTTTATTGGTGGACTTTGCTGAACATGGGACCACTGTGAATGCTGCAGCCTACATGAACCCTTTGGTGAAGTTGCATCGTGCCGTTCGTGACAAATGCCACAATATTAATGCTGACAATGTCACACTTCTTCATGACAATGCTCACCCCCATGTTGCTGCTTCTGTTCGTGAAAAAATCAACACATTTGGTTGGGAGGTGCTCCAGCATTCACCATACAGTCCGGATCTTGCACCATCAGACTTTGATCTGCTTGGTCTCATGAAGTAATTCCTGGCCAGCCAGCCCTTTGCGGATCTAGAAGTGAAATCAGCAGTCCACAGATGGCTATACCTACACTAACCAAATGAACTTCTACAAACAGGACATATTGAAACTGGTACCGTGATGTGAGAAATGTGTTGAGAAACTTGGTGACTATCGAAAAGTAGATGAAAGATGTAAATTCATGTGATATTTTTTGTTTTTTCGACTATTAAACTTTTTTGTTTTAATTGCTTAGGATGACGTATTCCGGAGGTAAAAGACCACCAATATTGACCATTGCAGTTTAAGGCATGGTAAAAGTGGGGGGGAGTCCTCAATCTTATGGTTCTTTCCTATGCTAGTATTTGGTTATTTGAGTACTCATATTCATGCAGCATTCAACATTACACTTGTTAATGAAAATACAGCACATCAGGTTCATTGCTTTGTCATATAATTGTTAAAATGTGTGTATTACGAGGATAATCCCAAAACTAAGGTCTCCAATTTTTTTTAAATTTAAATAAACGTGTATTGACAACAAATTGTACATAGATTTTAAGCTTGAACATTTCTCTATTTTTCCACATAATCAGTATTTTGATCAATGCATTTTTGTAAATGCTGTGGCAGTTTTTGTATGCCCGTGTTATACCGGTTCACCACCATGCTCTTGAAGAAGCGTTGGACCTCATCTTTCATCTCGTCGTCACTAAAGTGCCTTCGAGCCAAGTGTTCTTTCAATTTTGGAAACAAGTGGTAGTCACTGGGCACTAAGTCCGGGCTGATGCAGGAGAATTTGACAGGCAGTGTGGGGGCTAGCATTATGGTGGAGAAGGCGGATGCCCTTGCCCTATATTCCTCTTCTTAGGTTTTGAATTGCCCGTCTTGAGTTTTCTTAATGTCTGACAATACCTGTCGGCATTTATTGCTGTCCCAGGATCCATGAAGTCAACCAACAATATCCCCTTTCGATCCCAAAACACAGTTGACATGACTTTACCAGCAGACTGTGTTCTTTTGAACTTTTGCGGCTTGGGGAACCAGAATGCCGCCACTCACAAGATTGTTGTTTTGTCTCGGGTGGGAATTAGAAAGCCCAAGTTTCATCACCTGTGACTATTGAAGCATGATTTCAACCTTTGCGATTGTTTCGTCGGGAATTGACGATCTCGTGCCTCTTTCCTCGTCGTGAATTTCTGTGCATCATCTGAAAACAGTCTTGTCACTTGCAGACATTTTTGACATCCATACAAGACTCTCCATACACTTCCACTTCCACTTCACTATTGATGAATTTCAAGTTTTTAACCCCTTTTGCACTCAAAAACTGAATAACTGTGCAAACTTTGCACCTGGCTGTAGTCGCTAACAGGAGCTCCAATACAACTGGCTGCTAAGCCAAGACTGAGAGCCTCAGTGGATGTGTAGTGGTGTCTGTAGAGAATGGAGGGGGGAAGGAAAGAATCAATATGGCCAACATCCACTCAAAGTTTCCCTGCGACCCCAGTGCTTTGTGGACCTTAATTTTGGGATTACCCTCGTAGTTTACATTCCAAATCTGATTCTGGTGTTACTTTCATGTTGTGAAACTACTTGCAGAGACTGTGCCTTATATGTTATTTAACTTTCTGTGTGCTCCTAAGGAAATCTGCTTCATTACCTCAAATTTGCCCTCAAAGGTCAGAGCTAATACTTCTTGACAATATTTAAATTAATGTCTACATGAACCAGAAAAACTGATATTAATCATGAATATACTTAACTACAGTTCCAATTCCAGAATGAGCATGTGTCCTTATTGTGCATGCCTATAATGAGCTAAGCTACTATTAACTTTAGAAACTCCAATAGTTGTCTACACTTAGCTCATCATATGCCTATGGTTTGAAGAAAAGATACCAAAACTTTTTCACTGCTCATGGCTGTGCATCTTAATTTTGTGACTTCATCATAAGGCATTAAAAATGTCTAGTTAAGACTGGTTCACAATCACCTAACAATTTGAACCAAATGACAACAGCACTGGGAAGCAAGGCAGCACTCAACATGCTGGTTCACAACAGCCCGGCAACGAACATGACAAGATACCAGAAGATGGAGGCTCAACAGCTGTCTTGATTAATGTCTATATAAAAGTCTATTATGGACAATATGAATCTAAAACTGTCATGCCCGGTAACAGGAACAGAAAGCAGAAACTTGGCCAAGACTTCCTTTCTGTTCCCAAGGCCTGGAAAAGCTTCTTGTCAGTTGTGAACACATTTGAATACATGTATTTCAAGTTTTTTATTCTGGTTATAATTACCATTGGTTGTGAACCAACCTTTTTGGCATTAATTATTTGATCTACATAAATCACAGGGTAAATAAATTATCTCTTTTGCAAAATTTATTCCTCTGATATTTTGAGTCTCTTGTATATATTTTGATTACATTAAATGATTTGTTTATTTAAATAAAATGCTAATTATTTTGGGGGATGTGGGAAAGAGGAGAAGCACTTCAAGTGCTGTAATTTAAAAAATGTAAATGGACTTAAGTCCAAAAACCTAGCATTACTATTTCAGAGCTAAGGAAAACTCCAAAGTAAGACATTGTCCGTGTACATTGTATATTGTGTTTAAGACAGTGTTGACAATGAGGAAGCGGATGCAGCTGCTAAGTTTGCATGCTGTTTGCTGGAATTTTCCACACACACTTTGCCATATATAGATGTTCAGCAGTGCTTTCGCTGCCATCTCTTTGTGGTCTGGCAGCAATCTTAGGAAACGTTAGCAGGCACTCAATTGCGAACAATCAAAGACACTGTTGAGCCCTGGCCAACATCTTGTAGGGACTGCCTCCAGTCGGAAGCTATTCCTCATCCGCTTACAGATAGGTAACACATGTGCCACTCATGGCTATCTTCTGTGTGGTGACCCGGCACCTGGCTGTCGGATGTGCAGCATACAACTCTGTGTCACATTTTCTTGATTGTCCAAGATACGCTCTAGAGTGCCAATCCCTTGGCCTGTGTGTTACTCTGCGTTCCATTCTAGGCAGTGGTCCAGTAACTTTTGATAACACACTGTGATTTATTGCTGCAATTGGTTTCGGAAAACAAGTTTAACTTGTGCCTCCTATTTTAGTGTTCGGAGCTTTTTAGACTTTTAGACTGTGATGGTCCTATTTTAAGGTTATAGGGATTTAACTTTTTACTGTTTTCATCTTCACTTTTACCTTTTAACCATTTTAAGTTTCACTGTATCTTTTAACTGGAAAGCTGGATGCTTTTGCGATTTGTAGCTGTTTTTCCTAGAAAAGGTAACACAGATTAAATCCAAATTGAACATTCCTAACACCAGAGAAAATCTACTTATTAGAGAAAATCCATTGGAATTATTGCAACCTACCTTCAATTTGGAATTAATAGAGGAAATAAGTAAATCAGACACACCAAAAGAAATACAAAAACTTCTAGCTCTGGAAACAATCAATACTAGGTATCCCACAGAAGAATGGCTGCACATATATACTGATGGATCCTCGAAGGAAAACCTTACTGGAGCTGGAGTTACATGTTCACATTTTTCCTTTTATCATTCTGTTGGCAGAGACACAACAAATTATGATGGAGAAATAGAGGCTATATACATTGCTCTCTGACAATTATTAAATCTTCCCTTAAATAAATTTAACAAGGCAGTAATTCTTTCGGATTCTAAAGCTGCAATTCAGGGAATATGTTCAAATACTACAAAGAAGTCAACAAAAATTAGAGAATGCTACAAAATGTTAACACAACTCCAAAAAGTTAATAAGACTGTTCATCTCCAATGGATTCCAGCACACTGTGGAGTCATGGGGAACGAAGCTGCAGACTCACTTGCAAAGAAAGCCACAACAATAACACAAAAGTCTAAATTCAATTTCTCATATTCCTCAATAAAACGCTTGATCATTAAAAATTTTTGTCATTCATACCTACAAGAAATAGAAACAAATGCCAAAGATAAAAAATGGATTACACTACTTTCCAATCCAGATATAATCCCCCAGAGACCAAGGAAAACAGCTGTTGCAGCCTTCCGACTATTGACAAATCATGACTGCTTGGCAAGTCATCTCTACAGAATAGGTATCTCAGCCTCACCGATATGTGTCCTGTGTAACGATCCAGCAGAAATGAATGAAGAACACTTGAAGACCTGTGAAGCATTAAGATCAGAAGAAACTACAGTTCAAAAGTATTGGAAAGCACGAATGCTAATGGCTTCATTGCCAGATGCAAGGCACTAGAAAACAACAACATTGGGCCCAAAATGACCTTGTCAGTGGGCCCTCTCATTCACTCACTCAAGAACAGTGTTAAATCTTTTGAATAGCTCATATCATTACAACTTCATGAGCCGAAACAGTTTATTCTATGATGAACAAGACTTGGATGAAGCAATATTGATTACAACAGTAATTTCCTTACTTCATTAGTTTAAATCTGAGATAAACTGTTTCCATATGCAAACAAAAACTAAGTTTTGCTCAATTAATGAGAAATAAAATCATTGATACAGTGTAAGTTAATGCTATGTAGTACAACTAATACTTAATTCCACAAAGAATACATTTAAATTAAGTAATGCCATTTTCATTCTCATGTGGAAAATAACCCAAGCATCCTTGCTCTGCAAATATTATTATTAGCATATTTAGGTAGTGTAAGGTGGTGTTAACTTGCAAAATGTATTTTTTCCTCCAGTGACAGAAAAAAATCGTATCTCTGGGTATATACATCCAATTTGTTTGAAATTTTGTGTGCTTATTGTTATCTTAACTAACTACTGTATAAATTTTAATGTTTTATATGTAATGCAAATCATTTTACAAGATGTTTCATCCATTAATAAAAAAAAAAGAAAAAGGTTATTTACTGTGGAATGGAAACTCATAACAACACCAAAATTTATATGAGCTATCTCATGTGCTTGCTTAAAAATCAGAACCTATAATGTTTGCAACTTGCACTTCAGTTATTTTTTTATTTTTTTGTAATTCAACTTCTAAGTTTTGAATGTTTTAGATGCAGTTTTTAGCTGAATGAGTAATTTTTTAGGTTCAGTTTCAAAATCATATGTCTAATAATAACCACAAAACAATTCATGCAATTCTATACAATAGTTTCGAGAAAAGGTACTTTTATAAAGAAAAATGCAATTAGCACGAAGCTGAGTATAAAGAATTTGATGTACCTGGAGCAGTTTATTCCACTGTAACTCTACTTCCCATTCTTTTTTAAACATGGCCTACACATTCTAGTTTTTCAATTGCCACATTATGCCATCTTGCCATACAAAATTGAGCTTTGCAGTACTTTAGGACAGTGGTGTCAATCGTGGCCCCGAGTGGCAATGCCACGGAGAGAGCAAATCGCCGTGCCCTGGGCATAGAGGGCCAGACCGTTAGAAACCAGTTCAGTGCAGTTTTCCGTGTGATGCAGACAGAGCAATGGCTGCGTCCGAGAGCACAGACATGAGTCATTTGGATTCCCATGTTTCGAATGGGAAAACAATTCCTTTGCAAAGCTGTGGTAGTAGTATTCAGTACCTAATATGCAACCAGTATCTTGCATTAAAATACAACATGCAAAGTCATTATGAAATAGATAAAGTAAATAATACAGCAGTTCCGCTGGAGCTGATAGAAGTACAGCGTGAGTCGCCTTCATGAGAAATTTGACAATTCATGCTCAGACGCACTGATCGAATTCTACCAGAAACTTCACAATCGGCGTTTCCCAAATTTGATTCCCAACCAGCAAAAAGTATGGCAATGTCTGGCAGTACCTACCTTTGTGAACAGGGTTTCTCTATAATGCAAACATGCCACAGAAACAGACTCTCGGATAGCAATTTGGCATCCAGTCTTAGAATCTGTCTTTGTAAGCCAAATTTTGAAAAGGGTGTGAGTTGAAAAATATGCCAAGTAAGTGATCCTACAAATGTGTAACATGTGGTATTTTACTTAGGTTTTCACTAAGATTGTCTTAAATTCATTATGCAAACGCTTAACACTAAAATACTTATCTTTAAGGACAGTAGTTTTCAAACAACTTGCATGTAGTCCTTTCCTTTAATTTTAGAGGAAATCGCCAACCCCTGTTACTAATAATGTTTTGTGTTATTTCACATGTTTGAAGATAATACAAGTAAATACTATGTTATTATTATTTATTTATGCCAACAAACTTACTGTTGGAGTTTTTAAACACACAAGCCGTGTGTGGGCAAAGTTTAAGAGGTAGAACTGGAACTTAAAAATTCAATGCCACAACTGGGATTTGAACCACAGACCTTCCGCTTGCCGGGCGGACGCTCTAACCACTGAGCTATTGTGACAAACTGCCAGAATGGCATTAAATTCTCAAGCCAGTTCGTATTTCTCCTGGTAAACCACAAAGGCAGTCTCACATCAGAGACAATTACCCCAATGGTGACTTACTATTGCAAGTACTTTATATCCCAGGATTAAATAACCTTCACATGGTAATTATTATTTATTTATGCCAACAAACTTACTGTTGGTGTTTTTAAACACACAAGCCGTGTGTGGGCAAAGTTTAAGAGGTAGAACTGGAACTTAAAAATTCAATGCCACAACTGGGATTTGAACCACAGACCTTCCGCTTGCCGGGCGGACGCTCTAACCACTGAGCTATTGTGACAAACTGCCAGAATGGCATTAAATTCTCAAGCCAGTTCGTATTTCTCCTGGTAAACCACAAAGGCAGTCTCACATCAGAGACAATTACCCCAATGGTGACTTACTATTGCAAGTACTTTATATCCCAGGATTAAATAACCTTCACATGGTAATTATTATTTATTTATGCCAACAAACTTACTGTTGGTGTTTTTAAACACACAAGCCGTGTGTGGGCAAAGTTTAGCATCCGCCCGGCAAGCGGAAGGTCTGTGGTTCAAATCCCAGTTGTGGCATTGAATTTTTAAGTTCCAGTTCTACCTCTTAAATTATGTTATGTTTAATCAAAATAGCAAAGAATATTCAGTTAAGGTATAACAGGATTTGAAAGCTGCTATTTGCTTTTTATATATAGATTATATCTAATACAAGTTCGTATTAAAAGCACTATTATTAATACCGTGTAATTATTCTCCTATTTATTTATTCATTCATTCATTCAAAGTAGATTGACATTTTTACATCTGGGATTGAAAAGTAATAACAACATCTATCTTTAAGAGGCATGTAAGTGCGTAAGTGGTGTACTTTCCTGTTTGAGAATGCTAACCCAAGAGCTAGGGTAGGTTTAATAGTACCTATAACTCAGCCTAATCATAAGAAGGTTGCAACTATTTTAATCAACTTTAATAACTACGTAAAGTAGTTTCTATTTACGCGTGAGATGTACTGTTCCCCTTCGCAGATCCAACTTGTATCTGTGCTATGTATCCTTGTAGGCAAATCTGAAGGTAAAAAATTCGTAAGGTGTACGCACTCCAAGAAAGGTTATATTCGTGGACGCGACCAACTTGCAAGTAAACAGGTGTCAGTTGATAAAGCGTCTAGTGTTGATATGTATTACGTCATGTTTTGCCCTCTGCATATAGCTGTTGCACAGTTTAACCCCGAAGGGCCTGTGACCTTGACACCACTGCTTTAGGAGACGAATTTGAAATTTGCTTCGTGTAGAAAAATGGCATAGTAAAGTGATCTGCATAGCAAAATGGCCACATGGCCACATCCACTTTAGAAATGTCAAACTAAACGGTCTATAACTAAAATATAATGAAGATATCACAATAAAACAACTTTTACATGATTTACCAATATATTGGTTAGCTACTTCACAAATAATTAAAAATTGCAAATTTCACCACCTTAAGTGCATTAAAATTACTTCTCCATCAGTGACTTTGGGTCTTGGTTATGAATGTACAATGTGCAGTAACTGAAGTATCAGTAGGGTCACCACTGTTAATTGCTTACTTTCAGAGACTTAATTGAGGCCTAAATTGGAGGCAGTGTTTATGACATTTCCCATTAGCTGTTTTTCACCAACCCCAATCACCAAAATTAACTCTGTATGAAATTTAGCCCTGATAATATTGTTTGCTTACCAGTCAAGAGTTTTGTTTTCCATTTAACTGATAATTAACACCTTTGCATGAACATGTTGCACAATCTTCTAAGGATGTGGCACATACATTTCCAAACTAACCTCTAAATAGAAAATTTTTCATTATCTTTTTATTTTGTCACAAAAATGTTAATTCAGATACATATATTAAAGAATTTGTATAAAAATGAAAAGTGCATCTTGAATTTTCTGTAAAAAAGGTACTACTTCATAAAATATGTAAATCTTGTTAATATATACAATTTGTGTTTGTTTGCTAATGCTCTGAGTCTTACACTTCTTCCATTCTCTGTGTTAAAAAAAAAAAAAAAAACAACCCATGTGATACAAGTGCTTAATAATTTTTATATATGTATGTTGTCCTTCAACATGTCATATCAGATGATGAATGAATGAAGTTAATGAAATGGTGCTCAAATGAGCCTGAGGTCCATAAAGCTTAAAGTTAACTGACATTCGTCTTATAAGGATAAGGGAAAACCCTAGAAAAATACCTTATCTGGATAACTCACCCTAACAGAGATTCAAACTAGGAACCTCTTGAATGTGAGGTAGACACACTACCACCTACCACAGAAGCAGACATTTTTTCATTTTTGCAGCCTAACGATGCTGTCAATTGCCAGGATCACATCAACATTGCTGTTGTGCTGGAATTTTATTCCACAGGAGTTCTTTTACATACCAGTAAATCTACTAATATGGGGCTGTTGGTTTTAAGCACACTTAAAAAACATCGGTCTGGGCCGGATTCGAAACTGCAACCTTGGGATAAGTAGGCCAGTGTTTAACCAACTGAGCCATCCAGACCAACAGAAGCAGGCAAGTGCTATGTTAATGTTACTTATGTCTTTGTCTGGTATTGGCTCTAGCATCCACCAGAGAATACACAAACCCATAATAATTACAAAATCAACTTTTTAAATCACAAACTACTCCTTCCACTGTCCTGCTCACTGACCATTTCCATTTATTTCATACATTTCATAAAACATTTTCCCACACTTCTCATTTCGGACTGGACTTCAAAAGATTTGTCTCACTATTGGCTCTTTATTTCTATTTAACCAGTTCCTACAAATCAATTGCTTTCCTTTAATATTCTGTAGCTGAACATTCTAATAATATATGGATCTCATTTTCCCTACTGTTAAGTACTGGACATCTCTTGTTCAGTACATTATTACTTGCAGTCTTCAATTTCCATATTCCCAAATGAAACCAAGCCCTTCCCTCTCACAAGAAACTTGGTGTTAAAACCTACCATTGTATTCCCTTAATTCCTTTGTACCTCACTGCTTCCAAAACTCTACAATTCCTAGCAGCTCACAAATCAGCTGGAAATTCATTGCTCCCAGGACTGGTTGGTAGGGAGGCTGGTGGGAGAAAATTATTGGTAGCGTTAAGCTTTGATTGAGGAAAGTTTTAGCTCAGTCACAAATAACAGAAGAATGAATACCATCCTCATCTTGATTGAAGCAGCCCTCAACTCTAGGCCTGTATCCCAAGGCAAAGAAAGAAGTCCTGACCCTTTTAACGCGACCATATTTCCTTTGGGGAAAAAAGTTGATGACAATTCCTAGTGGACCTGAGCCTGAAATCACGAATGTAAGACCAGACTTAGCAGAAGATTTACATTTGACGCTGAAATTTGCTGATTACTTTTGGAGGTGCTGTCAGAAAGAATATATCTTGCAACTGAGGAGTTTAAGTGTGGAACCAAGAGAAAGGCATAATCTACACTAAAGGTATGCTATTTTGGTTTAGAAGGATGTACATCCCAGAAATACATGAAAGAAGGCAGTTGTCTGCTGGAAGGTAGAGAGAATTAGGTATGGACAGTAATTCTCCATACACCTGATAGCAAAACATATTTGTTGTCCAATGCAATTGGTCATACCTTTAGAGATTGACGAGGGTGGGAAGGATGTTGAGTTTAGATTTTATTTATGTTTTCTCTTTGATTTTTACTCTCTGCATTAATGTGATGGCTGTTTCAATGTATGTGCAATTCTAAAAACTCAATAAACAAGGGAAAGAAACATGGATTAAATCCTTTAAACAAATAGTATCTCTGAGAGGTAGAACTGGAACTTAAAAATTCAATGCCACAACGGGGATTTGAACCACAGATCTTCCGCTTACCAGGCGGCTGCTCTACCACTGAGCTATTGTGACAAACTGCCAGAATGGCACTAAATTCTCAAACCAGTTTGTATTTCTCCTGGTAAACCACAAAGGCTGTCTCACATCAGACTTTGCCCACACACGGCTTGTGTATTTAAAAACATCAACAGTAAGTTTGTTGGCATAAATAAATAATAAATAGTATCTCTACTTATATCCTCAACATAGGGTCTTTAAAACATATGGTAATACGTACCGCAAGCTCTCCACTATACAAGAGAACTGAGAGTCACCAGGAAACTTGTCATCACATACTTAAATCCTTACCTTACAGTAGATGCTGGAAATGTTGATCTTCAATGCTCAAAACAGGCAGCATATCTCATAAAAATGTTGTTGGTCACTCACCTAAGCTCAGCAACAGGAATGCTTGTTCTAACCCATGTACACCACAGAATTTAGTGACAACATCTTGCAAGAAAAAGTAAGAGTTCCTGTTATTTAGCTTAGGCAAATAAGCAACAACATTTTTACAGATATGGTGCCTATTTAAGAGCAGGTTAACATTTCCAACATCTAAAATAAGGATTTTAGTGTGCCAGCATAATTCTCCTGGCGACTCTCGGTTCTCTTATGCCAATCATGTCAACAGACGCTACTGATGGCAACAGAGCTCCAAATGCAATGGTAGCACGCTCTTCAACCTTCAGTGTGCCAAGTGACTGCATGACAAATTCCCTTGACCCCACGAGGGACACTGTACCTAAGGGTAACTGTCGCACTGAACTCAGGTATACATAGCCATGGCTCTGTCAAAATCTACTACATCTTCTGTTTCCAATATGAAGTATTTTGATTCAGCTTGGGAAGAGCAGAATTCATATGACAATCATTATGTCATTATATAAAAATTAGAAAAAATGTTTTGTATTTTTGACATGCCCCTTTCAGCAAACGAGATTGAAGATGCAGCAATTCAAATATAGCTAATCAAATTGAGATGTGACCATCGATTTATTGAAAAATGGAACACTCTCAGTGCTGTAGAATTCTACATAGTCCTTCTTGATTCACGCTTTCCAAATATTATGTTGTTGTTAGCTAATGCTGGATTTCTGACAATGAAGTCATTAATCCTCTTGCTCTCCAATATTTTTCACTGATGGATGGGCCAGTAGAAGTGGCCGGGCATATTTGAAGGTGGTCTCGATCCATTTCCTCTTGCAGATCACATAGAGGACAGAGTGGTAAAGAATATATCCCAATTCTGTTTAAATGTTTTGCCAGACAATCATGTCCTGTAATCAACCTGAAGGATGCAGCTGCTGTTTTTCGAGGATACTCAAGAATTACTGTTTGAATGTTTGGTAGTTCCCATCTTTTATTCTTTGATTTTTCATAGAAATATTTTCCAATAATTTTTTTGAATTCAGAGTTGACTAATCTTTTAGCTGCATAAAATGGTAGATTAACTATCAATTTCTGTACATTGCCGGTACCCTTTTTTGCAAGAAAATCAGCTTTCTCATTACCACTCAGTCCACAGTGAGCTGGTATCCATTGGAAGACTAGGTGTTTTTGAAGTGCTATTAGATGGGTAAGGAATTTCCAACATTCTATAATTGTTTGGTTTTTTGGTGACAACTTGGAAGTAATTGTTATAATTGCTGCCCTGGAATCTGAGAGAATAACTGCTTGCTGAAAATGTGAAATTCTGTACAAAATATTTTGTAGGGCCATTCAAATTGTTTCAATTTCTCCATTAAAGTTAGTAGTTCCATAACTTAAAGATTTGCAATAGGAAAAGAGGTGACATGTGACTCCAGCACCTGCTCCATCTTGGTTTGATATCAATGATCCATCAGTATAAATATGGAGCCATTCGTGTTCTGGAAATCTAGTATGGATTGTCTCTAATGCCAATAATTTGAGAACACTAGTTGGAGTATCACTTTTCTTAACTTCTTCTATCAGGTGTAAATAATATGTGATGTCTAATGTATGTGTCAGATTGACTTTAGATATGAAGTTTTCCTTTGAATTAGGAAGGTGTACATTCTTCTTGATGTCTTGAATTTTGGAAAGAAAGCTCTCCTGAGTCTTTAGTGTATGTGTAAAATTTCTCTTGTGCCATGTATTGAATGGGAGTCTGATCAACTTTTCGTGTTGAATAAGAGCCACTTTTTCTATTTCATATTCAGTGGGGTATTGGTTGGTTAGTATTTCCATAGCTGCTATTGGTGTCGTTTTGATAGCACCTGTAATTAATCTCAGACTTTGGTTTTGAAAGATTTGAATCTTTTTTTTGTGTTTGCTGTTACAAGAACTTCGCTGCAGTAAGTAAATAATGGCGTTATATATACATTGTATGTTGTGTTAAGAGTTGCTCTGGAACATCCCCACTTCATTCCTGTTAGACGTTTTAACAGTGAAGGGCGCCTCTCTGCTCTTTGTATTACATTTTCTATTTGTTTGGTCCATGTAAGTTTGGTATCAAATGTAACTCCTAAATACTTTGCTTCCTTTGTTTCTGGTAATTGTTGACCCTCAAAATTTAGTTTTATTTTTAGTAGTTTTTTTCTTAGTGAAAAGATTTGGTAGTTTGATTTTGTTGTATTAACAGTCATTATATTTTCTTTGGTCCACCTTTGTAAGTTGGTTAAGGATTGTTGCATGGTTTTTTCTAGTTCTGTACATGTGCGTGTGGGTGGTGGTGTGTGTGTGAGTACCCTTTCCAATCCTGTCCTATACACGGCTATTGTGTGGAAGAACATTAATTACATTGATTTGATCTTATAGTTGGTTAAACTAGAAGCCCAGGACTTCCATACCTACAATATTGTAAGTGGCCATTATGGTATGCTATCTCATATAAATTGAGATACCCTTATGTGGTTTACCAGCAAAAATGCAAGTTGTGTCGGCATGTTGGCCATGATAGCTTAGTGGTTAGAGCGCCGGACAGTAACTGGTAGATCCGTGGTTCAAATCCCTGTCATGGCATTGAATTTTTTTGTCTCTCTCTACCCTTTCCAATCCTGTCCTACACATGGTTATTGTGTAGAAGAACATTAATTACATTGGTCAATCTGACTTGATTTGAAGCACTTCCATTTTATACAATTGTTGTGTTGAATTTTTAACTAGATCTTGATGAGGAATGTATTATTAATTTTTTTCTTTTCAGGAAATCACAATGGCATTGAGTTTAATTTGTCAGAAACTTACACAAATGGCTCTGAGTACTTCAAACAGTGCACTTATAAGTAAGGGTGAGTATTGAAACCTTCAAATATTGCATCTTATTGGGGTGCACAGTAAAGTAAGTAATAGTAATATTTATTCTAACAATTCTAATTATACAATTATATACTGTCTAATACAGCAATAAAATAAAACAAATATAATTATATTTTATTTCAAAGTCTTCCTGTACGTTTACAGGTTGCCACTATGACAAAGAATACCATCTGCATTTTACATTAAATGTTACAAAAGAAATATTTACATTTTGAATTGAAATTATTTACAAGAACAGAATAAAAATAAAATATATAACAATTAAATCCCCTCGAAGTTGATGTTATTCAAAAGTTGTAGATGAAGAAACATTTAGGTAGTGAATTGAGTCCCGTATGCATGGTTTCTGATAATTCCAATGGAGTATTTCAGAGTAGAATCCAAAGTCTGCAGAAATCAACAAAAAATTTAGGAATGGTCCCATGGGCATCAATCATCAGGCCGAATATATTTATACACATATATTTATATTTCCCACAATATGCAATTTATTCCTCCCTTTTGGAGTTGCTTATTTCTATTACTTCACTAATATGTAACATTTTGTTTTATATACAAGGGTGAGTCAAATGAAAACCGGAAAATTGCCATAGAAAATCTGTTTTTACAATCAAACCTGGTATGCATGCATGGATTCTCCCGCCATCAATTGGCATCGATCTCGTGACCCCATGCGACCCAGCAATATGATACAGGAGTTTCCAATATGGCAGCCCCTCTGTTGGAGTGCACCAAAGAAGAGCATCATGGAGTGATCTATTTCCTGCACAGTGAAGGCAAGAAACCAGTAGAAATCCATCAACACATGTTGGCATAGTATGGAGCTGCATGTTTAATGCAGACTCAGGTAGTATGAATGGTGTATAAAATTCAGCAACAGCACAACAAGTTTGGCAGACGCGCCGAGGTGAGGCCAGGTATATCTTGTTGCGACAGCTGAGGCAATTGCAGCGACGGAGGTGATGATTCTGCAGGATAGATGGGTCACCGTCAATGACACTGTAGTGCAATTACAGGTCAGTTGTGGTCCTGCTCACCATATTGCCCATGATAAGTTGAAGTACCGGAAAGTGCCCGCATGATAGGTATCTCGTCAGCTGACTCCCAAAATGAAAAAGAGGCTAGTTGATGCCTGCCAGGAGGTGCTGCACCACTATAAACTTGAAGGTGACGCATTTTTGAAGCAGATTGTGACTGGAGACTACCAACCAGAGACCAAACAGTCCACCATGGAAAAGCCAAAAAAGTTCTGCAGCCGGCCATCAGCACAAAAGATGATGCTGACCTTGTTCTGGGACCATAAGAGTCCCATAGTGGACAATAGCCGAAAAAGGGCAAGGGCCACCTATAGTAAATTGATGTGTGACATTCTGAAACCTGCCTTACACACCAAGTGCCGTGGGCTCCTCTCAACAGGCCTTCTCATCCAGCACGACAATGCATGACTTATATGGCTCTTATGACCTTGACAACTATCAAGAATTTGCGTCTGGAGTGTCTCCCACATCCTCCTTACTCCCTGACCTCACATCCTCCAACTTCCACATCTTTGGCCCACTAAAGAACTCCTTAGGTGGCCACAAGTCGATGGCCGACACGGAGATAAAACAGGAGGTGCATGAGTGGCTACGTGCACAGCCAAGACCTTTTTTCCCCAAGGTACCCATTCCCTCCCGACTTGTTGGTGGAAATGTATCAAAAAGCAGGGGAACTATATTGAAAAATAGTGTACTTGTTTTAATTCTGTCTTAATAAATAAGTTGTAAAAAAAATATTTCCGGTTTTCATTTGACTCACTGTTGTATAATGGGAAAGTTTATTATGGCCAATAATTAATTTTATCCCTCATTATCCTTTTTTATTTTCTCTATTTACTCTGCTCCTTATAACCATTTTAACCTCATTTTTCCTAAATATTTTCCTGCTCTCTCCATATATTCATCTAATCTTGAATTAAAAATGTTGCTAACTTTGACTCTAATGGAAAATCTTTCCACTTTTTGGGTACTAGATTCTCTTTCCCTTTTTCCATACCATTGCACAATAAAGTAAAGAAAATTATAACTTAGTAATTGAGTAGAATGGGTGCAGATGAATATTTCGGCACAGCAGGAAGGGGTAAAGAAAATAATTCCAAGAGTAGCGATATCTGGGACAGCAGGCTTTGATGCAGGCAGAGTCTCTGATGTCCCCAGTTGTGAGATCCTGATGCCTGCAAGACCATCCATACAAACCTCCATCTCCAAGGATGGCTCTTGCTGGGGATTGGTCACACACTGGACGCTAAGGCAGACAGTACTCAAAACAAATTCCATAGCACATGCCATTGACTCACCTGAACCATGAAATATAACAAGGAAATGAAATGACAGGAAAATTGGCTGCATTACAGAAACCATGGTCTTTCTCCTGGCAACCTGGGAAGACTGAAAAAGAAAAGCTTAAATTGAAAGTCAACATTTCAACAGAAATTGAAAAAGGCACTGCCAAATGTGAGCCTCACACGTTACCATGAAGTCATCTTGTTGTAAAGGAAAATGGTAGTCTTCCCTGTTTGCTAATCTTTCTAAGATAACACAGAACATAAGTAGTGTTGCTCCTCTGCTAATTTAGGCTCGACTAGGGGCATTAAACTCAGAGGTATAGCTACTTTGGTACCGGGAGAACTAGGAAGGGTTACATTCCATTATTAAATCAATCTCAACCATATTCTACCAAACAATAACAGAACCTTTAATTTAGATTACTAAACAAGTGAAGTTACAATTAATAGAATCATTTACATACCAAATACCTGAATGTGAAGCTACACATGTGCAGTGTGAGATGTGGCCCACATCCTTCCCCTTAGAAGGGTTTGCACAGAAGAGAGCGACCAGAGCTAGCCTCGACCTTTTTACTACCTGGCTTCCCCTCATTGGTCTAGTTATTGCCAACCTAACTAAACTTAATCATTGTCTCTTTGACTCCACAGAGATAAGGGAACACCACAGTATTTACATAAATTGTACACTTTAACAAATACCAAGATTGGTATTTAAGTCTTCTCGTTTTTTTAGTTATGCTGCTCACAGACACATGGACACACACATCATAGAGGTCTGCACGGGCTTGGGCCAAGCCCTCGGGCCTAGGCCCGGCCCCGCCCGCGGGCCGGGTTCGGGTCTAATTTGAAAAATATTTGTCGGGCTCGGGCCGGGCCCGGGCTTGAAAATTAAGAGATACAAAATAATGTATTATATATTTTTCCGAGAATAGCACAATTATCACAGCATTCCTTTACTAGGAATTTTCTATGATTAGTCTGCTGAAAGGTTTCAAATAATAGTAATAATAACAATAACAACAATAATAATGTCATAATAAATTTAAATAATTGGGTCGGGCCGGGCTCGGGCCCTGGCACTATAACCTCTTCTCGGGCTCAGGCCGGGCTCGGGCTTGGCTGAGTTCGGGCCGGGCCGGGCCGAACCTAAGAATGTCGGCCCGTGCAGGCCTCTAACACATCAGCATGCCCACTCAGGCCATTTTATAAAAGGTTTTTATTCAGGGAACCACTAAGTGTGTATTTTCACTGAAATCTTGGAACAAAATTGTTGGGTGGAGTGAAATATGTTCTCTACATATGTATATAGTAGAGAAATTTTTTAAAAATCAGTGGTGTATCTAATGAGCAGAGAAAGAAAATATTCTTGGTATATTTGTGTGACCCAGCTTTTTGAATTCGTGTTGGTGAACAAATCGGCATAAACAAGAGCACAGTGTCAAAAGTATTTTTGCAAGTACTGGAAGCATTAGAAAGAGAGCCTAATCAGTGAATTAAATTTCCAACTTCTGTTACTGACTTGTGAAATTCACAAACAAATTGGCAAGAGCATTACGGATTCCTTGGGCTATCGGAGCAATTGATTGTGTCCATATACTCACTATAGTTAGTATTATATTTTCATTTATGCGTTTATTTATGCTGAACCGATTACATTTGAATATGACTTGACATATGACTCATTGTCATATACTATGTACGTATATTTGAAAACTTCATTTTTGAGCTCTACTGTAACTATATGTGATCTCTCTTTTCACTGTCCAATTGGACTCGTTTTTCACTTTGTCTAAAAACAGGCCTAACTTCATACTCTCTTTGCAGAACAAGCCACTTAGGGTCCATTTTGTGCTGACTTCAAACTATTTTTCAGATAGGAATGCTTTTCTCCATATGTCCATTTGTTTACATTTAAATATAAAATGCAGAATATCTCTTATTGCCTCAAAGGCACATAGGTCCTGGGTTATACAATTTCTATATCCTTTTTATCTCTTTGATAAATTTGTGAGTGTTTTAGACTTCAAGATTTGGCTTCGGACCCAAATGATCTACTTGTCAACGGGCCCTTAAACCCCACTCACACTTTGTTCCTGTCTTTAGCTCTACTTTTACGGTTGCTGGTATTGTCTTGGTAACATTTTAATGTTTTAACTTTTTAGACCTATGGGCTTAGCCACTACTTCTTTTTGATATTTTGTTCTGTTTGGGCGCTGATGACCACAGTAGTTGTGCGTCCTAAAGCCCTATTATTACTACTACTACTCACTCACTCACTCACTCGCCAGTTCTTTGTCAGATCTTGAGAAGACATTGAACTTAAATACCAAGTTTAGTATGTACTAGACCATGTTTTTGAATTAGGCGCACACGCACGCACACCCACACACCCACACACCCCCACACCCCCACACACCCCCACACACATACATGAATCTTTTTCTAAAAATGCATTATTGAGATTAAAGGCCTCAAAAAATGTATTTCCCATAGAATCCCAGCATCAATTTTTTACAGTAATTCCTCTATTGACTGGAAGTACATGGTAGAAAAATCTGATGTGTTGCACTCACATGACTTTTTCTTCTCTTGTACTAACTATTCTCACAAACTCTTATTCCTATATCTTCATGTTAATACAGAAAAACATTTGCAGAAATTATCTTATTGCTTATTTTCTTGTAGGTGCAAGGGGAATATTAGAATACAGTAAGCTTTGAGTGATAGTCAAATCTCTTAAAGCTTTGTGTGTTCTCTTTGCATGCTTAACATATAAAAAAATTGAACAATGTTTCATTTCACTAAAGTTTTCCAAAACTGACACAAAAATACAAGGAATGTCTCCGAAGTGATTCACTCTACAAAAAAAAAACAAAAAACAAAAAAAAAAAAACAATATTTAGACATAAATTGTGTCTTTTAGTGAGATCTACATTGTTTGTTTATACTGAGGGGTCTCCGTCTAGGGAATATGTGAATAGCGACCACAAGGTACCCAAGCTGAGCAGAACATTACTTCCACTTACTGGTGTTTTGCTCCTCACTGTAACTTTTCTATCTGACCTTACCTTGGTCATCTCTTGTTCTCTTCCGACCCCGATGCTATTAGGGTTCCCGAGGGCTAGGGAGTCTTTATTTTTGCAACCTCTCCATTTCTCTATAAAATCTTAACCCCTAATATGCTGACCTGTCATGGCATGTAATACGTCCTCTCATTGGTGATCAGAGGATATGGTCGGTGAATTTATTTTGATAATTCTCCCGGTCAGGTCGGTGAGACCCGTAAACCAATGACAGGTGTGGTCCTCCAGACATTCTGGGGGTTGTGAGAGAGCGATGTGACCGCCAAAACATAAAAATATGGTGCTCTCTAAAAAGCGGTTACTATTACTGCTATTGCTGTCTTCAATATCATCAGTGAAAAATATTGGAGAGCAAGAGGATTAATGACTTTATTGTCAGAAATCCAGCATTAGCTAATAATAATATATTGATTAAGAAACCAAGTGTACACAGGGATTAATATGTCAACAGAAAAGGTGTTAATATGAATGTTCAGGCTATTTGTGATGCAGTAAGGTAGTTCACTAGTGTCAATGTTATGTGGCTTGGATCTGTACATGCCTTCAGAATCTGGAGAAACTCGGATAGTTTTAGTGATGGCAGTGACACATGATGCCCTCTTAATGGGTGATACAGGATACAGAGGAGCACTTGGGTTATAACGCCTTTCTAGTTTCCACAACTCCAGAGCAAACAGCTTATGTCTTCACTAAAGGAGAGTTATTATAGCAAGGTGTTTCAGACAAATATAGCCACGCTTTCCCATACCACAAACAAGATTTACTAAGCCTTTAAAAAAATACCAAACATAATTTTAAATTATTTCGTACTTCACAATGGAGGCGAAAAACTCACCTTAGCCTTAAGCCTTGTTTGCATATTTTGCCTTCCCTTGGCAGTCTGCTGCTCATTGAGCATTAGCTTAAATTTTGCCTCCCATTGCACAGTTAATTTCATTTAAAGCTTGCAGTTTTGTAGGATTTTCAGAGCAATGCTTTTCTGCATTGTTGAATCTGCAGCAATAAAACAACTTGCACAAGAATTGAAGGGCTGAAAACCATAGTAGGCCATCTCCAAGTGCAGTCGAAATTGAGCTATTGCCATCTGTTGGTTGTTTTATGGTTATACATCACATATGGCACTGGGTTTTGTCCAGCATTTCCCGTTTACAAAAGGTACAGCATCAAAACATGTCTAATTGAAACTACAAATTCTGGTAGTGTTCCATGTCCATACAGTGAATCATGCTACTGCATTCTGCAACTGCAATACATCACTGTTGGATCCACCAGCTTCATTTACTGCTCCCATCCCACTAAAATGAAGCCAAATATGATGATCTGTCAATGCTATGATTTATTTCTCCTGGAGTCATGATTTTTACAAGACTTCGCATGTACAACTTAATAATGGTGATCAGTAGAAATAGCCCAGTCAGATTCCTTTTGAGGCGTTTAGAGCCAGAATGGGCCAAATTCCAACAAAGGAAAACAGCTCCAAATAAATAACTGTAAAGCCTAATTTTGCATTAAGTGAGATTAATGCTGTGATAGTATCAGTTAGCCAATGTGTTCCAGGTTACCATGGTAATTATTTATAATGTGAAAGGTGATTCAATAAATAATGACATTGAAGAAACTTTGACTTTCTCCAGTTTTAAAACATGGTGCTTGACCTACAGTGATTCTCAACCCTTCTGAAATATTGTCTGTTTACTAGCTCAAGGTGTAAGGGAAATGAAGGGTAGGGGAGAGATACTCCAGTAGGGTAACCTAAGTTTTGTAAACATTCACACAAACGTTGCTCCGCTGGCTATGTTACCAACTTACCTCCAATATTATTCGCTCTACGTTTACTTGCTGAAAATTTCTCCAAATTTCAGTAGTAAAATCATACTTATCAGTAGTTTTATGTCGGAAGTAATGGTAAAAGTAACGTAGAAGCAGATAAATTTCCACCTAGGAGTGCTGTGAAGTCTGGTATGATATTGTCATTGTGTGACAGTTGTATGCGTAAAACAGATCTTTGTAGAATGATTGAAACAACCCAAATTTTAATACTTCATTCTTTGATCCCTCAGGAGGGAATGAGTTGTTAGACCGAATTCTTCCTCAGTTGCTATAATATTATTGGTTATTTTTATTTTATTGAGCCACACTGTCGTTTACTTGCCCACATACATGTGTGATCTCAATCTGGCTTCATTGCCAGATGCAAGGCACTAGAAAACAATAATACAATATAATGCTTGACCGAACTTCAAAAGAGGCCGGTAGTGTTTTTGAAAAATATAGAAAAGGCAAAAAATTATCATTAGGAAAAAGACGGAGTAGTTAAAAACATTTACATTTTATAAGCTAAATATATTGCATGAACTGAAAATAACATTTAAATTGAACTGTTTTAAGCGAGTACTTTAATCTAGTATGAATGCACATTCCAAGGTTGGCAGCATTATCGTAAATGCGATTAAAAGCAGAACTCCTACTTGCAACATCTCTGTTTATCTGGAATTGTTTACTGACATAGTGGATGGCTGCATTCCTGCCAGGGACCACGAGCTGGTGAACCAACTGTATAGATAGTGGGGCTATCTCCATCCACAATGAAAAATGAGCAGATGCCATCAGTTGTTACAGTTTGCAGTTGTGTGTCATATGTAGTGCAAGGAATTTTAGGTGCTGCACCTTAAATTTTTTTGCTCTTATAATACCCAAATATGTGCATGTTGAAAAGAAAACATTAAATGAACACACCCCTTTGAGTTTTGGTTCAACCTTTTTCCAATCCCAGCACTATTTTGCACCTTTTCTTAATATCAGCATCTTTTTGCACTTTTTCCAAACATTTTTTGTCTCCTATACCGCATTTTATTCCCAAAATTATATATTGTTATCTTTCAAGGGTTGATAACGGTGTCCGGTATCAGTCCTGTGACAACAATTATACTTCAGTGCAGTGTTGTTAGTTTGCACCTCAATGCACAATAGTTATGTGAAGCTATTCTTTAATGTTTCAGTTAAAAATATTATTTGACTAGTGCGGTCTGCCATTTGCCAGTAAGTTTTGCAGAATGCTGAAAACAAAAGTGAATGCCTACAAAGTATCTGAAATTGTTAAACAGTTTGGTACAAATGGAATTCAAAGTGATGGATCTGTTTTGAGATGCAGTGTTTATGACTTTTCAATCACAATTGATGAAAAACACCAACGCAGTCATGTTAAGCAGCATATAGACAGTGCAAAACAAATGAAAAATAAGGAACTAAAGTGCAGTAAAGGTGGAGGGTGTTAATAGTTTATTGGCAAAATGCTGGCTTCTTCAAGTTCATTAAATCAAAATGAATTTTTCAGTGATACAGCAAAGACATTTGCGGCATATGGTCACAGAATAGAGAGTATACAGAAAGGAAACTCGGCAGAAATCAGTGCGCCAAAATTTAGTGTGCATGCGCGAAGTAAACCAAGTAAACTGGGCAAACAGCTGTGTTGTTGAAGCCAAAGCGAATGGATGTGTTGTGTTTATTTTACCTCGAGCATATTAGCTGCTGGCCATATCTATAACTGAAGAATTGTTTTATATGCCTACTGCAAAAGGTATAAATATGTGATAATGTATTTTAAGCTTCGACGTGGTTATAATGAGCAGCAGTAAGAGAAAAGGTGGCCGATGGTGTACAAAGTCTGTGTACATTCACATGACCTTCTCTGCCAACATTATTGCAGCATTAAAGAAAAATAGTGTTCAGGTGTGTCATTGTACTTTTGTCTTGCTTGTTTAATCTGCATTTATGAAGCAACTACAGCAGCAAATCATATTATTCATAGATGTGTCACTTTTATTAATTTGCAATTTTTTTCACTTTTATTTTTCAAATCTCTATTCACAAACTTTAAGAAATAAAAAATTCTCATGCTGACAAACAGCCTTATTAAATAACGTATGGGGAAATCCTTGCATGGTTGGCTGAATTGCACATTCTCCATTAAATTAATCAATGTGTTTCCAACATTATTTGTTGTCATTAATCTGATAATATTGCCGGTGAAAATGCTCTCCAGATATTCAATGTAGGTTATAAAGGTTGAACTTGGTCATTTTAGATTTCCAAAGGTACACATATTCTTGTTCTCGTGTGCTTTGAAATGAGAATACAGATTTGTATAGTTAAAATTATTATCCTCCCTGTTTACCTTGTATTACTGGGTAAAGTACATTAACAATTATGCACACATTGCTGTGATTCTGAAATAACACTTAACTTATAGTAAGTTATAAATATATAACATTTGTTTTATTGTAAAAAGGTGAAATAAAATAAATGCAATTGTATGTTTTATTGTAACTATTTTATGTTGTGCAAATAGACATGATATAAAAAGACCATTCCTAGATCTCCTTAGCCCTTAATATAAAATAATCCTAACTTTTGTCATACTGTAAAATTGCTGCTGTGATTTATGTTATTGCATCATGCTCTACATTTGTGTCTTATTTACTTCGTTTGCTATGTATGACAAGACTTTATGATTCATTGTATGCAAATTCTGATTCAAGATTTTGTTCATTTTTATTCTTGCGGTAAATAAAAGCAGCTAATGAACCACTTACTTATTAATTACTGCTACCTATTTTCCACTTATTTCATATTACTAGGGCTTCCTTTGTTAATACATATAAGTAGAAAACAAAATTTTGTTGGTTTCATTCTGCTTTCGTTCGTTATTCTTTTTTTCAAATTTTAATTGCCCTGAAATTTTGTGTAAGAACAGGGCACGAAAAGAAGTGTAGCAGAACAGAGCACCTTTTGTAAACGTATGAATGTCTTCAGTTCCCAGTACGAATTATTATGTATCATTCCGGCTCATTTTAGTGAGTAAACTTCTTCATGGGAGGGAAAATAGATTGTATTAGTCTGAGTTAATCATATGTTCGGTTTCATTAGCATTTCTTTTTGTAAAAGTTTTCATTTAGCCGGATAGATTAAGAGTTCCATTTTGTTGTTTGTTGTTAGCTAATGCTGGATTTCTGACAATGAAATCATTAATCCTCTTGCTCTCCAATATTTTTCAATAAATATTGAAGAGACTTAGCAATAAATGTAACCGCTTTTTAGAGAGCACCATATTTTTATGTTTTGGCGGTCACATCGCTCTCTCACAACCCCCAGAATGTCTGGAGGACCACACCTGTCGTTGGTTTACAGGTCTCACTGACCTGACCGGGAGAATTATCAAAATAAATTCACCGACCATATCCTCTGATTACCAATCAGAGGACGTATTACATGCCATGACAGGTCAGCATGTTGGGGTTAAGATTTTATAGAGAAATGGAGAGGTTGGAAAAATAAAGACTCCCTAGCCCTCAGGAACCCTAATAGCATCTGACCTTACCTTGGTCATCTCTTGTTCTCTTCCGAGTTCCATTTTGTAAAACTGCTTGTTTCGAGCCCTGGTAGGAAGTAGCAATCACTTCGTTAACTTGGTCTCAATATGACGAAGCGCGCAACGCAACGGGTGCATGCAGATCAAAGGAGCCGACTCAAGCTTTCCTTTCTGTATACTGTCTATTCTGTGATATGGTATTCTATTATGAAAACATATTTGGAAAAATATACTGAGAAGTCTGTCCCAGATGACAGTACCTTAAGAAAATCATATCTTCAACCTCTACATGAAGAAAAATTAAACCAGATCAGGCAAGTAGTAAGTGAAAATCCAGCATATTTTATATTAGATGAAACCACTGATGCACACATGAGATATGTTTTTAACATTTTAGTAGCACCTCTAAATGGAATTGAGGATGTTGAGGATGTTGCATCGAACAAGGATTTTAATTACAGACTGCTAACAAAATATGCACCTCTTGTGTCTGTTGACATTGAACATTCATTTTCAACGTACAAATACTTACCTAGTGACCAAAGATGCAGCCTCACTGAAAAAAACTTTGAGCAGTTAAACAGCATCTACTTCAATAGTTTTCTGGACTTGTAACAGTGAATTTTGTGTCCTAGTCCTTAGTTATTTTATGTAATTGCCTAATTGGTTTTTGTGTTGCTGAGTGAAAATTAAAATGGAAAATTTGCATCTTTTTTGCACCTTTTTAATAAAAATGTTGCACCTAAAATTCCTAGCCCTAGTCATATGGTAAATAAGTCCATGCCCACAATTTTCCATTTACGAGTTTACGAATCTTTAAAATATTCATCACATTGAGTTTTCACTTCTGCTCAGTCATAGTGGGCCAGATCCAAAAAGCAAATTATGGACTCAGACTCACATGACTAATTGGAAAATATGGCTGACATTGAGCAGGAGTTTGGTGGAAACGCAACTGTAAATTCAAGAAAAAGAAGTAGAAATGGTGAAAAGTGGGTGAAGAATGTGACAAAGAAGATCAGAAATAGTGGAGAAGCATACAGAAATGTTAGTAGCAAAGTTGTAGTTGCAGAATTTTATGCAGTCAAAGATTATATGTACTCCGTTGTTTTGAGCACCTAGGTACATAGCAATAGGAAGAATGTTTATGATATATTTTGGAAGATTGGTACTTTTGATAAACTGAATGCACACATGACTGCTTTGGTTCATATTATGGGTATAAAACAAAGGAGGAATAAAATTTTGATACACTTTGAGTGAAATGGATGGCTGAGACTCCAGACATTTCTCCAATTTTAAGGTAGATGACCTGCAGAAGTAGAAATTACATCTCGTGTACCTTCACCATGGGACCTAACAGCAGCATACACAACTCTTACCAAGCTAACAAATGCTAATGATCTAATTCCATCGAATCTATTTATTCCACCAATGAGTTATGAATTTTCCAGAGGTGTTATACAAATGGTAGAAAGTGTTTAACAGCAGTTTGTACTGAAAAATGGAAATGGCTCAGTAAATTATATTCAGTTTGTATAACCGCTTTGGAACCCAAATGGGCCATATCCAAATAATTGAAAGTTAGTTTCATTAAACTATGTAAATAATACACGGTAATGTAAATAAGCATTAATTTATGTTTTCTAACGATAGACTGCTATATTGTTAATAACATGTTAATGCTACATTATGCTACAAATTATTCAATGCTATACATTGTGAAATTAACTAAACTTTAGGCTTATTTTCCTCAATTTTTTAAAAGTGGCATGGTTGTCAGCCCTTTAGTAATGACTCATGGACCACAACCATTGTTTTAAATCAACAAGTCATCAAATTGATGACTCAGCTGTATAGATCTGGTTATCATACACTCAATATACCTGAGCTGATGAAGTGGTTACATTCTACTCGGCAAGGTTTATTCACACCAAATGCAAGCTGATGTTATTCCACTCCATTAATTTGTATACTCTACTCCGGGCTCAACTCACATTTTTATTCCCATTTCCAATTATTTGCTTCTCAAAACTAACTCAAAACAGCTTTCACTGGTTGAATGCCTGTTTCATGCCATTTTTGTTGTACTTTATTATTTTCCATACAAATTTTGGCATGACTTTGTAATTAAGGAATTTATTGATGAACTGTATGTCCGCAACAGCTTTTTTCTCTTTTGTTGTAGTTCAATGAAATGTTTAGTGTCTTTTTCTTACTCCATAGTTTGCTCCAGAGTTCCTCAGTATTAAAAGGAAATGAAGTTGAACTGTAGTTGCAGTGGTCATCTTGTAAATTTGTTCATCACTTGCCCTAAATTTGCAGTCCTGTTTTTTTTTTTTTTTTTTTTTTTTTCAAGAGACTTGTATGCTTATTTCAAATACTGTCTTTACTTAGAAGATATGTGCAGTGATGTGATTATTATCAATGAATAGAAACTGAGTTGTGCACTTTTATTTATACCTTTTATTAACCAGATATCTTTTTGGAAGTGTTTGTTTCTATCATCAGCTGAAAGGGAGTGCAGAGTTGCAGCTCTTCTCTCTTTTGTGTTTCAATGAATCTTCTATGAGTCTACAGTACTTATCTGAAAGTTAAATAATTGATGATGTTTAATAATCAATATCTTTTCCTGCAGTAGTTTACCACTGCTTGTGATATATGGTTGTGGGATTAGTCCATAATTTTCATGCCAAGAATGTGCTACTACCGCTAATTCTTCTTATCTGTATTTTGTGCTCCTGAGATGTTCTTTGGCCTGTTCTATGCTTGTTTTCTTTTACCAATTGCAGCAGGATTTTTAATGTGTTTGCGATAATTTAAAGCAATTGGATTTATGTAATTAGGTTGACTATGACTTTCTCTCATGAGTGTGGCTGTTAGGTTCTAAAATAATTACCCATGAAATCTTTTTAAGTCATGTGAACATTTAAAATAGGATTTGAGTCAATTAATAACGCAAAACATCATCACTTTTTAAAATTTCCTGGTACGTGTTTCAGAGACCAGCTTTCCTCCATTATCATCTGGACATAGACTGAACTGTAGGGGGCCCTAATGACCAAGTTGTCAACGGGCCCTTAAACCCGACACTCACTCACTCACTCACTGAACTGTAGAGGCTGGTTTACAGAGCTGGTATCTCCTGTAGCCCTCAGCTCAAATCCTATTTTAATGTGATTCCAAAAAACTTGTCATCAACTTCCAGTATTTATTATTATGTGAACATTCATTTACCATGCCACTTTAGAATCATGTATTTTACAAATATTCCTTCAAGTAAGCAACCACATACATCCATTGCATATTACTCAGTATTCGTGATACTGATGTTCCCATTCATTATTTCTTTAAATTTAAGTGTTGAACATTGTAACGCTGATATAATAACATTCAATAGCTGAGCCAAATAACTTAATGTGTAACTCGAGTGACTGAATTATGTGTCTGAGGTGTCTCCAATACATGTATGTGAGTTTTGTTTGAATAATTCTTCCTGTTTTGCATTTTCTATTGGAATTTTTGTGATATTTTCAGTGGTGGAATACTAATTCTAATTTCATGATTTGTCCCAAGATGTCCATCAGTGGTGGGGCAAGTGTGTGAGTTAGTTTTAAGGGCCTGTTGACAACAAGTTCATTTGGGCCCAAATAGGGGAACTGAAGTGAGGTGCTTCACTGGAGAAAGATTTGAAAATTTCTTATTCTGTGTGCAATTAGTCAAAAATACCTTTTTTTTTTTTTTACTGTTGTATAACATTTTAAATGTTCCTGGAAATAGAATAGTAATTATGTAATAACTAGCTTTATTTCTTTTTATCAATTAGATGTTAAATTACACAGGTTTACAAATTAAAACTTTTTGTGAGTTGTTCTACATTTGAAAGGTGATTTATAATATTTCAGTAACACGTGTTAAAAAATAAACTTCATTTTTCTGCATCACATCAGCTTTTTTGGCAAATCAAAAATGAAATTTTCACAAATTTTCTTTTAAAAAATTACATTATCGTGATTTGTGTAACAGTGTGAGCTTTTGTTGCCAAATCTCACATTTCTGTCCACTTTAAATCAGTATCAGTAAAATCTTGTTTGTTTGGTATCAAATGTTTGTCTTTTGGATTTTCTGTTGCATTTTTCCATAGAATCCCTACATGCCATCCAGCAGTAATCTGCAATCATAGAAGTATTCCATCGTTCTTGATATCTCCTCTCCATTTCTTTAATATCCCGGTGGAACCATTGACTGCCCCCAACATGTCAGGAAATACATCCCAATGTTCTCTACTCCTGCAGCATGTTATTCACAATTTTGGCATAGTTGGGATGTTTATTACTTCCTAGAAAATTGTCCATAACATCTTTAAATGTATTCCAAGCACTTTTATACTTAAAAGTCGTAGTTGTTTCAAATTGCCAGCATGGAAATATTTCCCTCACTGGGAGTTCTGGCATGGGGTGCACTCAGCCTCGTTAGGTCCTGGGAGGGACCAGTTGAGGAGCTACTGGATGGAGAAGTAGCGGCCCCAGGTCGCGAAGGCCGCATAACTGGCCGGGGGAGGGGAGCCTCGGGACGCTGACCACGTCCCACCCTCCAGTACTGCACCCCACCAATGACGCCTGTAGTAGGTAGAGGTGTGGGACGCAGCGGCTGGGCGGCTAGCCTTGGCCCTTCATGGGCTGTTGTGCTAGGATTTAGTTTTTAGTTTTAGTTGCTTCAAATTGCCTGTCTTTAGCTAGAGCTCTGATTTGAGAACTACAAAGATTCCTTCTTTAACTTTTGCTTCAGGGAGAGCAGGAAATTTGATGTTGAGATATTTAAAACAATTACTATTTTGGTCAAGAGCTTTCACATACTGTTTCATCATACCAAGTTTTATATGAAGAGGTGGCAAAAGAATTTTCTTAGAATCCCTTAATATGTTCTTACTGCCTGGTGTATAACTTTCTCTTTTGGGTGATTGTCTCTGTTTCCAATGTTTGTCTCTTGCCCTGCTGTCTCTCTCACAAAAATTACTTGGGTATTTCGTGAATCCTTGCTGTTGGTCCAATATCATAGAGATTACTTTGAAATCCCCAAAAACAGCCACAGATTTTCAACGTATTTAATTTTCTCCAAAACATACTTCAGAAATTCATAATTCTCTTTCAGCTGCATAGTGTGTGCTGCTGAACTGAAGGAACAACATTACTGCAGTGTAGCAGCACACCCTTAAGATTTCTTTTACTTGAATCAATAAATAGCTTCTAGCCATCTGGATCATATTTAATAGAGCCCAATTTGTTTATTAAGTCTGGACTGTTATTACAGTAAAGTAGATTTTCTTAGTGAAGTACTGCAAAAAATATTTTTCTCTGCTCCAATAGAAAATAACTGATATATTAGCTGCAAACAGCTCAGTTGCATCTTTGGAAAAGTTTAAATTCTTACTATATTATTTATCTGAGCTTGTGATAAATCCCACACTTGATGTTTGAGGAAAGAATTTATTAGGTACTTAGGAGGTTACTGCCTGCATCTGAAATAAGTTCATTGCTGTCTGTGTAGGAATAGCAAGGCCAGGGTCACTGGTCTCATAGCAGATGGCAAGTTTGGGTGTATAATTCCTTTTTGTTCTTTGCATTAAAACCCTTCACATTGCATTTGCAAAAATAAAAGGTAGTGCTGTGATTTTGAGGTTCATGTCACACTACTGGTAGGTATTCCAAAATATAGAGATTGTTTCTTCCCAATTGTCCTATTTTGTAAGTCTTTGATACAAAAATTGCACACAGTATGAGGAACCCAAAGCCTTGTTTGATGTCCTAGTTCGATTCCAAAGTAGCCTTTTAAGCTTTTGTTACAAATGAGATTGGTTTTTTCTCTGCTTCACAGTAAAACTACCACAAATATAGCAAAATGAATTTGGATTATTTTCATTATTCTGTAATAAGTCACATATGATAAATATAAGGACAAGATAATATTTATGTTAATTTCTTGCTTTATGGAAAAACTGTACAGATGAATTCAGAGTACAAAATGGTGTCATGGTGCTGTCATCTGCATTCAAAACAGTCAACTAGTTTGTTTAAGAATAATTATTCCAGTATATATTGTTGTAGGGACGGCGCCATGGCCGAGCGAATAGACTGTACGCCTACCACCTAGGCCGCCCGGGTTCGATCCCAGGCACCCGCATGTAGTTTTCGTGGTGGACGAAGCGCGCTTTCTCTGTTCTCCGACTTGTCCACTCATTCCACCAATTGCTCCATTATCACCTTTCCAATCCTCAATTTCGCCTGCATTTCGTACCATCCTCTTTCTCACTCTCATATTGGGCTAACCACCCGCTTCCAGGTCTTCACTCTGTCCGAACCATAGCTTCCTGTGTTCCCCGACAGGCGTCTGACCCTAGGCACTGGCTGGTAACTCCTAGGAGGTGCTACATAAGGGGAAGGTAATCAAGTAAAGAAAAAAAACAGATATTGTAATGGTTTGGGATCAAAAGAATAGCCAAATAAATAAAAATTGAATACCGTAATTTTGTAAGAAAGTGGTACGTGATCGACATCATTTTTGGAATCAGTGCATGATCTCGCTTAGGGTAAGTTATCCGGGTAAGGTTTTTCCGAGGTTTTCCCTTATCCTGAGAGGACGAATGTCGGGTAACTTAAAGCTCCATCGACCTCGGGCTCATTTGAGCGTCATTTCACCGATTTCATTCATTCACCGTCCGATATGACGCAATGTTGGAGGACGTTAATTTAAAAAAAAAAAAAAAAAAAAAAAAAAAAAAGGAATCAGTGCATGGAAATTACTATAAAAAAACATCAAAGCCTAAAATAGCAAAATCACTATTGATCTGTGTTATTAAAACACGAAAATTATACTTGATATCGAGAAAGCTTTTTATACTTTCAGGGTTTAATGAACTACGCTGAAACAACTTCAGAGATCATAGATGTAAACCAGGGGCGTAGCTTTGGGAGACGCTAGTATGCTGAGCGTTCCCTTATTTTTCTGTGTTTAATTATTTTATATTTATTTTGTTTTGTAATAGTTTTAACGCGGGATAGTTATTTTATAAATCATTTAGCACTGGTTCCTATTAACAACCTCGTTTCTAAGGTTATTTACGTTAGCACATCACTTCGTTTCCTTACGCAAACAGGTACCTACTTTTATAGCATCACGTGATTCTAAGGCTACGTGACCATCAACAGGAGATATTGTGCAACGAAAGGACGACTTTGAACCGTGTGCCAAGGTTATTCTGTAATTACACTTCGTATTTGCTCTCGTTAATGAGGTAAACGCTAACAGTTCAGCTGAACTCATTTAGCAACAGAGCAAAGGGCAGATTACGTATGCATTGCGTTCCAAACAGCTAAACAGTCATTGCATTTTAATCTGACAGTTTCGAAATTATCTTCCCTTCCAGTTCACCCCCTTGTTCTATTTGTGTTTCTTCCAGAGCATTAATTGCGTTTGTTCATCGCCATGACCAACCAGTCCATCTTCAGGGCCACCCATTACTTAAACGTAGTGTTAAGTCTGAGATAAACAAAGAAGTTATGTTAGTAACAATTGAAATCTTCGTCTTTAATTTTCTCATACGTATCTTCTCCCGAAGTCTTCAACATTTCGATGACGTTCCTGTTAATGACCTTTCAAATTCATATGCAGCCTTGATGATCGTAATAACTAGGTAGGCACATATTTGTAGCAAATGTTATAAGAATATTTTTGTATACTTAAATCAAACAGCTTTTATTGTTGCTAAATTATAACATAAGCTTAATAAAGTGGCTAAACAACAATTAGGTCATAAATATATCTCATTTTTTATTAACGCTGCGACATTGGGAAGTGTAACAAATTACTCCTTTCTTTATTTTCAACATACTTTTTAACTTCGAGTGCAGGTACCGTTAACGATGACATACACCAAGTTTTTTTAAAAAAAATAATATTATTGCAGTTAAGTAACTGCTTATTAACTACCAGAAAGAATCAACAGGATGGTCTTTATAGCTGATCTTATTTCCTTGATATTGCAGTAATTCTGCAGTTTCAGCGATTATCTGTGTATTTATTTGTTTTTAATTTCAACAAATGAACTAATAATGAGCTCTACTTTCATAGGCCCTCACTCTTCCAGTCCTATAGTAGCTTAGGAAATACTGTATTCCACCCAAAATTAGATATTGGTAGTAGCATCTGTTTCAAAGTCCACTGACCCCCCTCTACCCCCTCCAGCTCGCAAAAAGCACCTCGGGAATAAAGTGCATGTACATATCTGAAAATAGTAAAGCCCAAGAACGAAACACAATCCTAAGCACCCTTCGTTGGAGAAAGTTGGTTACTTTTTCATCCTCTCAAAAATGGCTTGATATTTTGATGAAGTATATTTGAAATACTAACTACATCTTTAATTTATATTTTGAATTTTCTGTGAATAGCGTGTGAAGTCATTTTCATTTAAATTGAATTTTTGTATACTTTTATTATTTGAAAAAAAAATTAAAATTTGGCAAAAATATTTATACAGGAAAAATATACAGCTCATGAAAATATGTATAGTTATATTGTTTCGTTACGTTAGATGTTTTCGAAATACCCCGTGTTGGTGTTTACGTTTCCCCAAGTAGTAAATAATCTGGTGGACATGCTTGAAAGTGTCTATTCTTTTATTCTTTTCTTGTTTTCTTTCCGCCGCAAAAATGGGCTATGCGGCTTATCGTTTGAATGCTGGTTCCGGATATGGGATGTAATTAAATACTTATTGCTTAATTTGAAATCACCATGCGTAAAAGCATAATGTGAATAGCTTAATCTGATATAAGAATCACTTTTTATGTGAATTCTAGAAAATACATAAACGGATGTACGTGGATTTGGCATGGGTAGAGAAGGCCCTTCACAGTTTATTCAAACAAAGTGTGTTTGGGTCAAACCTTTAATTTTATCCTTTAATACCTCGCCGATACAATTCTTTATTAAACTATAAAAGTCTTAAAATTGGATGGTTGCCCTGCGTTAGACGGTTAGATTTTTAAACTCGGATGAGGTTTAATTAATTTAATTTACCTCCATCCTACTATTTATGAAATGGTTGTACAGTGATCGAGAAGATATTTATTATTGAATCCTCCCCTTTAACCCTTAAAATTGAAATTTTCTACAGTCCCAGCTATTCTTAATAACAGATGAGAAATCTTAATAGTCGCTAAAGGATGTGAAAGATGGGCGAAATTCGTGCCCCTCCCCCGACAGTCGTTCAAGCTCTGGAAATGCTGCACAGCCTAGAAGTACCCTTTGGCAATTGTCGAGCAATTATCCTTCGGAAGGGCTGATAAACACAGTAGGTAACGGTGGAAATTGTTCAACAATAGCTGTGGTTGGAAAGAGCTAGAGTGAGACTAAAAAATGCAAAGCCATAGCCCGGATTTAATGTCCTGTATACGTGGTGGTTAGAGCAGCCGAACGGAGACAGGAAGATCCGTGGTTCAAATCCCGGCTATGGCATTTCATTCTACCCCTTTCCAACCTTGTGATACATTCGGCTAGTGTAGAAGAACAATTTCCATTGATTGATCATATAGTTGGTTAAAGGATTAAGTCCGGTACTTATGTACTTGCAGTATAATAAGTCGCCAATGTGGTATGTTATCTCATATAAATTTGAGGTGTCCTTGTGATTTACCGGGAAAAATGTGAGTTGGTGAATTGAATGTCATGTCGGCACTTTGGCCACGGTAACTCAGTCAGAGGGAGACCGGATGATCCGTGGCTCACAACCCACCTGTGGCATTGAATTTTTCGATCTAACAGTAGGTGACATTTTAAACCTAGGTACCTTCTCTTTGGCCCCTTAGCGTCTGCTTCAGAACCAAAACGTTGGTTATATTTAAAATTGTATAGAATAAAAGCTACATCGTTTTCACATAACATACAGACAACATTTAAAACGAAATAGACATGGAGCAGGTGAATATGAAAGTTGTACTTTCGGTTGATTACCTAATTTCTGATGTTATCTGGACAGAAGTATGTATGTGTGTGTGTGTGTCTGTCTGTCTCTCTCTCTCTCTCTCTCTCTCTGTGTGTGTGTGTGTGTGTGTGTGTGTGTGTGTGTGTGTGTGTGTGTGTGTGTGTGTGTGTAGCATAACTTAAGGAAAAGTCGGCTAAACACCTAAGTTAGTATTTAAGTTGAATATCTTTCAAGGATGCGACACGAAAATTTTAAAGAAAATTGCTCCAACCTAAATTACGTGTTACACGGAAAATTTTCGTTTTCTTAATAATGGCTAACGATATTGATTAAAATGACATATTTTAAAATATTTTTATGGTAAATGAAATGTCTATTTTGAATTTTCTGGCTACAGCCCATGTAGTCCTGTTTACCCTTGGTGACTTTTGCATAACTGGTAAATTGTAAGAGACAAATCAAATCTTACTATAGAAAATCTGATGTGTTGCACTCACATGACTTTCTCTACTCTTGTACTAACCATTCTTACAAACTCTTAATCCTATATCGTCTTGTTATTAAGATACGCATTTCTATAAATTATCTTACTGCTTATTTCCTTGTAGGTGCAAGGGGAATATTAGAATACAGTTGGCTTTGTGCGATAGTCAAATCTTTTAAAGCTTTGAGATTCCGTTCTCTTTGCACACTTAACATATAAAAAAATGAACAACGATGTTCCGTTTCACGAAAGTGAAACATAACAAGGAATATTTCCGAAATGGTTCACTCTACAAAAAAATTATTGAGACATAAACTGTGTATTTCAGGAAGATCTACATTTTTTGTATAGCATGATTTGGTCTATCTCTAACGGTTTACGAGTTATGCAAAAGTCGTTCAGAGTAAATACGACTACAGGGGCTATAGCCAGAAAATTCAAAATATACATTTCATTTGTCATCAAAATATCTCAAACATATGACATTTTAATCAAAATCGTTAGAGCCATTTTCAACAAAATCAAAATTTTCGAAAAATCTTCCATGTAAAGGGTAGTTTAGGGTAGGGCTATTTTCTTCAAAATCTTCGTGTCGCATCCTTGAAAGACATTAAACTTAAATACCAAGTTTGGTTTTTAACCGACTTTTCGTTTTTGAGTTATACTGTCCACACACACACACACACACACACACACACACACACACACACACACACACACACACACACACACACACACATACACACACACATACACACACACACACACACACACACACACACACACACACACACACACACGGACCTTTTTCTAAATATGCCTTTTTTTATTCAGGGGGTCTCAAAACATATATTTCCGGTGAAATCTCGACATCGAATTTTTGGGTGGAATTCAATACTTCCCCTACTTAACAGTAGAGAAAGTAAAAAATCTGATGTGTTGCACTCACATAACTTTCTCTACTCTTATACTAACCATTCTAACAAACTTATTGCTTATGTCCTTGTAGGTGCAAGGGAGATATTAGGATACAGAAGACTTTGTGCGACAGTAAAATCTTTTTGACCTTTGAGATTCCGTTCTCTTTGCACGATTAACATATAAAAAAAATGAACAACGTTGTTGCATTTCGCTAAAGTTCTAAGTTTTCCGAAACTCACACTCACAACAAGGAATATCTCCAAAATGGTTCACCCTACAACAAAATTTATTGAGACATAAATTGTGTATTTTAGTAAGATCTACATTTTTTTGTGTGGTATGATTTGGTCTATCTCTAACGGTTGACCAGCTATGCAAAAGTCGTCCAGGGTAAATACGACTACAGGGGTTATAGACAGAACATTCAAGATATACATTTCATTTGTCATCAAAATATCTCAAACATATGACATTTTAATCAAAATCGTTAGAGCCATTTTCAACAAAATCAAAATTTTCGAAACATTTTCCATGTAAAGTGTAGTTTAGGGTGGGGCTATTTTCTTCAAAATCTTCGTGTCGCGTCCTTGAAAGACATTAAACTTAAATACCAACTTTGGTTTTTAACCGACTTTTCGTTTTTGAGTTATGCTGTCCACAGACTGACAGACTGATAGACTGACACACAGACACACACACGGACCTTTTTCTAAAAATGCTTTTTTTGGATTCAGGGGATCTCAAAACATATATTTCCGGTGAAATCTCGACATCGACTTTTGGGGTGGAATACAATACTTCCCCTACTTACCAGTAGAGAAAGTAAAAATGAACAACGTTGTTGCATTTCGCTAAAGTTCTAAGTTTTCCGAAACTCACACATATAACAAGGAATATCTCCGAAATGGTTCACCCTACAAGAAAATTTATTGAGGCATAAATTGGGTATTTTACCAAGATCTACATTTTTTGTATAGTATGATTTGGTCTATCTCTAACGGTTTACGAGTTATGCAAAAGTCGTCCAGAGTAAATACGACTACATGGCTATAGCCAGAAAATTCAAGATATACATTTCATTTATCATAAAAATATCTCAAACATATGGCATTTTAATAAAAATTGTTTGAGCCATTTTCAAGAAAATGAAAATTTTCGGAAAATTTTCCATGTAAAGTGTAGTTTTTGGGTGGGGCTATTTTACTCAAAATCTTCGTGTCACATCCTTGAACGCCATTAAACTTAAATACCAACTTTGGTTTTTAACCTAATTTTCGTTTTTGAGTTATGCTGTCCACAGACAGACACACAGACACACACATGGACCTTTTTCTAAAAATGCTTTTTTTGAATTCAGGGGGCCTCAAAACATATATTTCCGGTGAAATCTCGACATCGAATTTTTGGATGAAATACAATACTTCCCCTACTTACCAGTAGAGAAAGTAAAAATTTAGACCTCGTTAAAACGCACAAGTTATGTCCAAAGACTTTTTGTATAGAGTGAACCATGTCGGAGATACCTATTCCTTGTTATTTGTGTGAGTTTTGCAATACTTAAACTCACTTTTTATCCCTTGACCGCGCAAAGAGAGTGGAACCTCAAAGCCTTCATATAGCGACCATAGTTTTAGGGGATTTGATATCGTTCAAAGTCTACTGTATTCGCTTTGTACCTATAAGAAAATTAGCAGTAAGATAATTTCTGCAAATGTTTATCTCGACTAACATGAAGATAGAGGAATAAGTATTTGTAAGAAAGAATAGTGCAACAGTAGAGAAAGTCATTAGTGCAACACATCAATTTTTTTTTGTTACATAAGAGTATAACGGTGCCTGTAATTAATACAAATTTTATCATGATAAGACTGTGGCAATAAATTAAAATAATATAATTGACAAGTTACCAGAAAGTTTTAATAGTTGGCTAGCTGGTTTGTGTTTCTTTTAATATCCATTCCATTTTTTATATTCTCCAGTCATTACCTTCCATGATGAATTTACATTCTCACCAAAATATAACATTTATTTATCAGTAGATATTTCATTAGTGGACCTGTGCTTAATATTTACCGCATCATAACAAACATTCGAGATCAACTGCAACCAATTTGGACCCATTCTCCTTTTTTTTATTTTAACAATGTTGAGATATAAACTTCGGTCTGAGTCTTTAGTAGGCCTAATAAGCATTAGACACACTACTAATCCAGGTAGTCAGGAAGAGAGCGTATCAAACTTGCTACATGAATAAAACTACTGTGGTTTTCAAATAGGAAGAGTTTTGATCTGCAGCCAATGAGATACGTTTACGTGCACAGCGTTGCAAGCTCATTAACCCCTCTCGTTTCTCTCTCGAACACTGTCTCATACTATTCTCTTGGCGCGCGTCAAGCCCCACGTAAGGGAAAAGCCATATGACAACACAGCAGGACTCCAATTGGTTGCTGGCCTGGAGGCGCTCAAGGACAAACTAAATTGAAAAGCACAGTAATGTCCCATTTCATTGTTAATATTCTTCCCTGCCCCGTCGTTTCGGCATCAAATCTGTTTTCGACAATAGAGACACGAGTGATATTAGTAGTCTCTCTCTCCCTCTCTGTATGTATGCATGTGTATGCAGGTGCGCGCGCGCGCGTGCGTGTGTGAGAAAGAGAACCGCCTGACCGATCACCTCGAAATTCGGCACGTATGTGTATTTTTCCATGGAGAAGGTTTGTGTGCTGTTCTTTTTACTGTACAATGTATTACATTCATATGGTTTTCTCTACTCGGGTTTCTTTTCGTAACACATTCACATATCCTCTACCCGCCCTTCAGCATACAATTAATGCAATTTTCTGTATGTTTCAAATATAAATGCAACATTACTTACTTTTCTGTTACATAACACATTCACATGTCCTCTACTCCCTCTTCTACAAACAATTCATGCAGTTTGCAGTATGTTTGAAGTAGAAATGCAACGTTATTACATTCACACTGTTTTCTGTAATTAGTTTTCTTGTATGAAACCCTATCACACTTCCTTCACTACGCCCTCTTCTACAAACAATTCGTGCAGTTCTCTCTATGGTTAAAATTGAGATGCAGCGTATTCCATTCACACGGCTTTCTCTACTCATTTTCCTTCCTATAGTATTTGTGATTGTTTAACTGCGTTTGTATAGTGCCTTCCCAAAATTTTTTATTTATTTATTGTGTTTATATTTTGTTCTTTATGTATCCTAAGGGTTTGTCTTTGTTCAAGCGTCTTAAATAGTATTTTTAATAGTTACACCACGGGCAATGCGGGTTATTCTTGCAATCTTTATCTCGCAAGGAAAAATTAACAACCGCCTCGGAGCCATTAAAATATCTTCTGAGTAAAACAGAAAACAAAACAGAATTTTCGTTGGCCTAAACACATAGGAAAGAGGCAGGCAGGCGGGCGGGCGGGTAGGGAGGGAGGGACACCCACATATCTTCACACACGAGAGGGAGGGGCGCGCACGCGCGCGCACACACACATACACACACCCGCACACATGCACCAGAGAGAAACTGACACAAAGACAGGTACACATATAAATGTAACAAGAAACGCTCTGCTTATTTTTTGGTATTTTGCGCAAATAACTGTGTTGTTAATAAGTACGAGTATAAATAAATTATTTTATTTGTTAACGAGGTTGTCAATTGCCAGGATCACATCCAAGTAAATCTGCATACTTGGGGCTGTCGCTTTTAAGCACACTTAAAATCAGCGTTTGGGCCGGGTTTGAACCCGCGACTTTTGGATCATTAGGCCAGGGCCTAACCAACTGAGCCACCCAGACCGACGGTATGATAGGCTAACCTGAAGCCATAGATCCGACTTTATTGCGTTTTTTATCACGTGCATATTATCTTTGCCTTCGAGAATGTCTGGACCTTAATGGAATTTGGTATATATAACAGCTCAGATCTGATGGATCTAGTTGCATGCGAAGTCAAAATACCTTAATGTCTTTTATTTGTGCACCTTTTCTTTCTTTTTTATTTATTTATTTATTTATTTTTAAAAGGTGCTAAACGTTCACAAAAATGTTTCTGACAACTGTTGTTTACAATATATTATTGGATGAAAATATAAGAAACTAAAGCATTTTTCTTTATTCTTAATGTCGGGTTTCTATGGAAAAATTAAATTGCGGATAGCTTAACAAGCATAATAAAGAGGCTTAAGTTTATGTAGAATTAAACCTTTTATATTTTTATAATAATTAATAAGAAAAGTCAGTTTTATTACCTGTTTTCTAAGTATCACATAAACTGTGATTTGCTGAAGGAGGGAAAGGACAGGGTGACTTTGGAGGGAACAGTTGAAGAGTGAGGAAGTGAGGGAGAACACAATTCTCAGTTAATGCAATAACACCGAGTGAGATAGCTCCGCATAACCTCTGAGGCTCGGATTCGGGAGGTCCTGGATTCTATTCCCGTGGCCAACCTTCCTGACCCATGGGTTTTTTCGGGAGTTTCCTCGAGTCTCCAGGCGAATGATGGGAAGAATAATTACATCCTCTGAATCTCCTGTCCTTCCATTTGGCTTCATCAATAATTTCATTCATCATTCATCCTGTTGGTTCTTTCACGGTCGCTAGGGTCAGTTTGACAGGGCTGATGTGCGCACAGGAACTCTTTCCGTCGCTCGTTCGCGGAATCCAGGCAGGGGCGGCATCTGAAAGCGTTGGATTCCGCACCGAGGTCTCGCCCGTTGTCTCCTCTCACCTCACCCTTCCTCCAGGGGGTACCCCCTTGGGGACATATCTACAGAAAACAAATTTAGTAAAATGCAAGGGTATCGTGATTATTTAGCGAGGCCTTCTTTTCCTTCCCCTTCTTTCCTTCTCGTCACCCCTCTGCAATGCAACCAGTATTCATGGTACTGGCTGAACATAGTTATAACCAGTGACGTGAAAGGAAAGTATTGATTATTTCTGAGGGCTCGCTAAATGAACAACTGTTTCTTGTTTCACACAGATCAGAAACTACATGTGGCCAGATTATTGGTCTATGGCAGCTGGTAACAGTTCGACAAAGTTCACGAACTGCAAATTCACAGAAGTGTAATTAAATTTTAATGCCGCCCAAGAAAGGCCGTTTATTGCATAGATATTAAAAGAAACCCTTTCATTCGAAAGCAAGAACTACTATAACTTAGACAAACATGTTTAGAGCTATTTCGATACGAATTGTAATTCCAGTATAAATATAGGAAGAATTTGTAGATGGACTAAACGTTTTTATCTTTCAATATAATATTACGTTATGTTTAGTGTAAAGCTTTACACGTTTTTGGGATTGTAAGAACAAAGCTTTTCTTATAAGGCAGAATCGTTTAAACTAATAAATGCAGATTCTTTCAAACACAATTTGTAATATTTTCTGTAATAGGCATCAAGAATTTGGAGATAAATTTAAAGAAAATGAAAACGTGGCATTTCTACGTCAGGTGTATCTACTCTTCCTCCTCCCCCATTTTTCTTTGTCCTCATTATAGAGCCACTCCCTAAATTGCAAAGCTGTCAGCACTCATTGGTAGTACTTGTTCTTTATCCCTTAAGAGACCCCCTAAAACGATAAGAAACTGAGACTCCCAAACAGTGCATAGTATTCAATTCGTTTTGTGTACAATAAGCTTGGCTTCAGTGCCGAAAGCCATCCGTATCTCTCCTCTTCCTAGTGCACCAACATGAGCGTTGCTCTGATTTATGTTATTTAAAAATGCGAATATAATAAGCTCAAAAATCATTTCCCAGTACAAATACTTTATTACAAACTTTATCACGCTCATATTGCTAAATTAGCAATGCTATAAAAATCACCTATACGTTTTCAACCTCATTTTATACTTTTTGTTTCCAAAAGTGTTAGCCAGATCGGCTAACGGCTTAGATTTGCATTTAAAGGATTGATAGTGTGATAGAGTGAGGGAAACTTATTTTATGCAGAGGGACTACTGACAATCAGAATCATTCTAATTTTGCGTATAGTTGAAAAAGTTCTAGTTCAACATTTTATTACTTTGCTTACCAGCAGGATTTGGCAAGAAAATATAGCTTTAGGCAAACATTTTAAGTGCTTTTTACAAAGCATTGACATAATCTCGAAAATGAAGTCATTTTATCTTTAATTGCTATGGTTTTATTTTTTCACTAACATATTGGTTGTGTTTTACAGCACCCATGCTCGTGCAAACTGTCGATGGAGTCAGCTCCAGCCTGTTGAGCCGGACTATGGCTAGTCTACAACAGATGCATCGCACAGGTCCACACAAAAAGACACGGCCACCAAGACAACCATTGGATGGTAAACCGTTCGCGAAAGGTGTGGTTCTGAAGACCCTGATAAAGAAGCCCAAGAAACCCAACTCTGCCAACAGAAAATGCGTTCTTGTGCGGCTGAGTACAGGCAAAGAGATGGTGGCTTATGTTCCTGGCATAGGACATAACCTCCAGGAGCACAATATCGTGCTGTGTCGAGTGGGGCGACTCCAGGATGTACCTGGAGTAAAGATAAAGTGTGTTCGTGGCAAATATGACCTACCCCATGTTGTGAAGAAAACGATGTAGGTAGCCATTTTATTGTAAACTGTTGTATTTGTAAAGAAATGTTTTAGCAAAATGCATTTTTATTCATTCCTGAATATTCCCCGACAGTTAACAGTGCATAGCGGTATTTCCACCTGACAATTAGTGTCCGAAAATGGAACCTTAGTCTATCATAATTAAGGAAATATTGATAATTATTAATTATGATTAATCAACACCCAATTTGATAGCCATCCGTGTTTTTGATGCGATTGCATCGAAAATTAAATCAGTCAAAAGCCCTTCAAAATTTGTATGTTTTAAGAGGTAGAACTGGAACTTAAAAATTCAATGCCACAACTGGGATTTGAACCACAGACCTTCCGCTTGCCGGGCGGACGCTCTAACCACTGAGCTCAGTGGTTAGAGCGTCCGCCCGGCAAGCGGAAGGTCAACAGTAAGTTTGTTGGCATAAATAAATAATAATTGTATGTTTTAAGTTTAATCAACACTGCTTAGTGAAAATAGGCATAGTTGCGCAGTTAAATCAGCAAGTTTTCCGTTTAAGAAAACGAATAACTTCGGCCAACCTTCTGTCAGGCCTTTAGCATGGGGCAATAAAACGTTGGTGTTTCGTTTGCATCGTGAGGGAGTTTTACGCCTCTGCCTAATGAACTAAGCGTCCCTAGACAGACTTTTAGATCAGCGCTGAAATTTAGGCTTCAAAGAGAGTACCAATAAACTTAAAAGTAAAATGAAGGGGGGAGAAATTCTGAAATGAATTTGAGTCTGTATAACAAGTAAGCGTAAACCGCCACATTAAATTATTTTATGCGTCCAGGACTTAAATGTGGAGCGAACCAGTGAAACAGTCACAGTAACAAGGCAGTGTGGACTTTAAGAACGGTAAATAGTCCTAACCGCAGGGAACGATTAACCGAGACAGTACTAAAGGGTTTGGATATCGAAGCAGTAAACTCGCAGATATTCCAGTAACTAGGAGTGCCAACATTGAAAGTGCATCTTGTGTTTTATTCTCGAGGAACCACGTGATAAACCCAGTTCCTTCTACCACCGTCCAACACACTACACATTTTCCGAAGATTAAAATCACTCGTCGAAGCTGAGATCCTGGGAGATAGGCGCCTCCTCAGCTGTATCGACGAGACGAAGGATGCCGAGGCACCAGGCCATCACTTGGACGACCAGATGTAAGGGCAGGCAGTGATAGAGCAGCTTGTGTACCGACAAAAGCCATCAGTTGGAATGTGCAGTTAATACATAAGCCAGTATATCTCCTTGTTCATGTAGTGTTCACTTAACTTGCGCCAGGCTACTGAAGTGTCGGAGAGTGAAGGATAATTCCAATATTATAAAAGAAAGAATTAAAAATACAAAACGCCCCACCATGCTGAGAATCTGACTCACAATTTCGGAATGAATTCCACTCGCTTACCTACAGCAACTGCAGAGGCTAAGGAACACATCACAGTAGTAATTTACGTTACAAGGATTGAAAATTACGTTTTATGGATGAGTGGGTTTCAAATAAAATCCATAAAACACTCGATTTTTATAACGTTTTAATTTCATGCTGTGTCACGTTTCGTTCTTTTTAATAAGTAAATACTAACGTACCTATTAATTTTAAGTTTGCAAACGCAGTACGCCCATTGTGGTCATGCAGGTACAGTTAATTGACGGAATGTACCAGTTTTTTTAAGTAGGATAAAATAATCTGCAGGGAAACAAAGTGTCGTAAGTAATATGTTGCGCATCTGTAGGATAACGCAGCTATCTATCTGTCTACATATATATATTTCAAATGGAGGAAACATCCATTTACGGAGCCCCGTGCGCTGGGATGGCACAGAGGGGGACTGTGGGCTTCACCCGAAGGTAGTACGCCACTAAAAAACTTCCACCTGTGAGAATTCAGGGAAGGATATCCGGCAGTTCCGCATAAAGTACCTGCGGATTCAGGGTGAAGGTATATCGGCCGGCCACTTAGCCATAAGCCAGGTGAAATTGGGTGCAAGGACGCAAACATGACCGAAGCCCTGATTACGCCTTGAAGAGTCAAGGTGGTAGTGTAGGAAATTGGTTGTTAGGTATTGGGATTCTTTGGTGATGCATATTCTCCGTCGTCCTCGATGCTGTGTCGGCGGAGGTGCTGTAGTGTCCTCGTGGTGTGTGGGTATTTCTTCAAGCGGAGCACGCCCCTCCAGCATAGTCAGGGGAGCTGCCACCTCTTCCTTGACTAGCCTTCGGAGCAACAGGCTGTGCTCTTCTATCTTCCGCTCCAGAGCCTTCTCTGTACGGTTGAGGTCGAGCTTGGATGGGTAGAGAATCTGTATCCTCTCAGAGAGGCCGGCTAGCTCGTTCCTGGATTGGGACAGCTCCTCCTCCAGGGTGGCGATTCTGGTTGTAACGTGAACCACTTCCGCACGAACATCTTCGATCTTCTGGAGAATGGCGGAGGTGTAGTCTGGTCCGGCGGCTGGTTGTTGGGTAGCAGGCGGGCTCTGGTTTTCACTGCCCTGCGACAGGTGGACCTGGCGCTGGCTGGCGTCCACCTCGGCAGAGCCGGCAACGCAGCTAGATACTCTAACCTGATTATAACATAAGAAAAGCAGAGGAGGAGATAATGATTAATTTTTCGCGAATGAAGGCTGTCATTGGTTGAATTTTGAAACTCCTATGCACATGATTGACTGACTTCAACCAAGTATGAGTGGAATAGTTAATATAATTGTTGCTACCTTCTATGTGTTCTAATTACTGGTGAAAATGGCCTCACTTTTGTGAAGGGAAGTAGACCAAAGTACGAAATGAGACAGCGCGAAATGGCTTTTACGTAATAGGTCTCAAAGGAATTGATGTTTCCAGACGTAGCTTAAGCCAAGTGCTTATAGTATTTTTAGTAAAAGCCCTATGAATGACATGAGCGCTTTAAAGTTATTTGTTAGATAATATTAATTTGGATTTAAAATATATTCCTAAATGAACCTTTATGTAGGTATGTTGTTAGCTAATGCTGGATTTCTGACAATAAAGTCATTAATCCTCTTGCTCCCAATATTTTTCACTGATGATATTGAAGAGAGTAATAGCAGTAATAGTAACCGCTTTTTAGAGAGCATCATATGTTTATGTTTTGGCGGTCACATCGCTCTCTCGCAACTCCCAGAATGTCTGGAGGACCACACCTGTCGTTGGTTTACGGGTCTCACCGACCTGACCGGGAGAGTTATCAAAATAAATTCACCGACTATATCCTCTGATTACCAATCAGAAGACGTATTACATGCCATGACAGGTCAGCATGTTAGGGTTTAAGATTTTATAGAGAAATGGAGAGGTTGGAAAAATAAAGACTCCCTAGTCCTCAGGAACCTTAATAGCATCGGGGTCGGAAGAGAACAAGAAATGACCAAGGTAGGGTCAGATAGAAAAGTCACAATGATCAGCAAAACACCAGTAAGCGGAAGTAATGCTCTGCTCAGCTTGGGTACCTTGTGGTCGCTATTCACATATCCCCTAGAAGGAGACCCCTGAGTTTAATGTAAGTGATGTCCAAGATAAAAGTTATTTGAATAATGTACAGAATGTTGACTCACCATATAGAGATCGAGGTCCACAATTAAACAATGACACAACACACAACACATGCTACACCAACAGCATACCACATGAAATCACACCACCTACATTTGACGAGGAGAAGGGAGACGATCCAAAACTCTTTGTTAAAGAGATGGAAGAGTATTTTAAAGTGAAAAGGATTCCAAATGAGCTTAGGATGATGATAGTCAAGAAAAGCTTTAAAAACAAAGCATTAGAATGGCTAAGGTTAACACTAGCTGGTCATGAATCGTATAGCTCATTCAGGAATCTATTCCTATCAAGATATTGGGGCCCAGCTAAGCAGAACCAGACAAGGGTAGAGTTAGCGGCAAGAAGATATGATCTGGCCAAGGGGTTATCACTAGTCCATTATTTTATGAAAGTAGCCAACAAAGGGAAGCTATTAGACCCTAACCTGTCGGAAGCAGAGCTAATTACCAGCATAACAAAACATTTCCCAGACACAGTGAGAACAGGGTTAATTGTTGCGAGGCCAGTAGATTTTGTAGACATGATAGAACTACTAACAGCCTTCGAAACGCAAAATGGTCAGCCTAATGAGCAACAACATAGAAGTGGTCACCCAAACTCACCGATCTTAAACAGAAGCACGACAACAAACACCCAGAGTGAGAGGGAAGATAGAAATGCTAGGAGCACCCATGACAGGGGAAGAAGGGCACACCATTTCCCACAACCACACAATCATGGCGAAAGGATGGAGAACACGAGACAGATGAATCGAGATATTGAACACATAGGTATGATCGTAGCAGACCAGGAGACCGTACCCATCAAGCGAATCACATAGGGAATACTTGAACAGCCAAAGGCCGTCATATAACAGGGGTTCATACCAAAGGGGCAGAAGACCATAAGACAGCAGGAAATAGATGAAAATGTGCCGAATAGGGCGGATGCTGCGCAGAATACAGAAACAATCACCACCAACACCCAGGAAAACTAAGTACAAGTCAACTTTGGGTCCCGGAGGTTGACCTGTGTGGCAGTAGGGGCAATATTGACCAACATCATGTATGTACCTTGAGAAGACAGGCAAGCGATAGGAAGGAAATAACTAATCTACCAAATGATTAGCCTTAAAGTATGGGGTATTGAATTGCCGGCAATGATCAATACAGGAGCCGGCACATCAGTATGTGACGAACAGCTGTTCCAGGAATTAATAACAAAGAGAAATGCTGACTTCTTACCTGTGTGAGGAGTATATTGCAGCACAGCGATAGGCAAGAAAAAGGAACATGTTAAGCACCAAGTAAGGCTGGTAATGGAGATTAAAAGCTGAAAGATCAATTTTATCGCTTTGGTAATACTGAGACTAACAGCTGCCCTAATCATTGGCAGCAACGTGCTTAATCTTTGGAAGTCGGTGATTGATTATGACCTACATGAATTCGTCATCAAGGAGTCAACCTCAAGAGTGCACCGCGAAGTTCCTGGAGGAGGAAACATGCCAGGAGGAACCAGGCCAGACAGGGATCCATCCGGACGAGCAGTTTTTTGTGGAGAACATCAATATCCACGAAAATAGGTTGGTAGACCTAAGCATAGGTAAGAGGAAAACAGGTTGGACGAGCTAGGAGAATACCAATGTTTGCAGCCATTGGATCTGCACAGAAGATGAGGAATACGCCACCTCGAACACCTACCAACCTGAAGTACTACCAACAGATGAAGAGGAACTGACGTCACGGCTAATTGGCGAGAAGTTCCGGGGAGCAAATGGCATTACTGAAGAGGAAAGGAACCAGCTTAGAAGGATATTAATCAAAAACAATAAAGTTTTTAATAAAAAGTCAGGTACTTGCAATAAATACATACATACCTTTAAAGTTAAAGATATCACCCGAATTCGCATAAATCCAGGCCCATCCCCAACTCCATCAGGGAGGAAGCCGACCGAGTAATACAGGAAATGTTGACGGACGAAATCATAGAACCGTCGGACTCCTGTTATGTGAATTCGGTGGTATGGGTCCACAAGAAAGAAGGCAAATTAAGGATGACCATTGACGCAAGGAAAATAAATGCACACACCTTGCCAGATCATTATAGGCCTGAGGGGGTAGACCAACTGATATCTAAATTAAATGGAAGTCAACATTTTACTAGCCTTGACCTGACAGCATCATTCTGGCAATTCCCTCTTCACCCAAACATATATATTTATGTATGTACATGTACGTATATATTACAAGCGCGGCTCACTGACAAGGAAAAGAGGAATGTTTTAGCTATTTAACACAGTACTGCAGTCAATTTTTCAAGTTCTTCATTCGTTTTAGTTTTAGCGGTACTTCGTCCGTAAGTCACACTCATTCAATCTGCACGTATTAAACAATCAAACAATAAATTGTTTGCGTTATCCGGAATGACATAGCCCCTTTATTTCGGATAAACGATGTTCTAATATATTATTTTACTATTATTATTATTATTATTATTATTATTATTATTATTATTATTATTATTATTATTATTATTATTATTATTATTATTATTATTATTATTATTATTATTATTATTATTATTATTATTATTATTATTATTATTATTATTATTATTATTATTATCATCATCATCATCATCATCATTGTTATTGTTACACTTTGCCTACCCTAAAATTTTGACTGCGAGCCGCCACTGATATATAAAACAAAATGACTCACCTGATAGTCAAGATATGTTCATTAGATGTGTTCTATTGAATAGCAACAAATTATTAACAAACAAAATCCGTAGCAACTTACAACTTCGAATTTCACATTAAGTGGTTATTTTCGTGTAAATACTCTACGGACTTCGTTTCTAAGTAACTGATCATAATAAGCACCTAGGTATCAAAAGCATCTAGTTTTCTGAAAATCTTAGTGATAATCCCAAGGGAATTCAATCCTAGCTAGAAGCTTAGAATCAGAACAACATACATTACTTTTGTTTAAAGCCATAATGACTTTGGCGGTATAGACTACTCGGCTTGTTAACTGTCCGACAAGCAAACGTTTAAGACTATGGTTCCCATCAATTGGTCCGCAGATCACGAAATGTCACTGAAAAATTAAATTATTTTGTATTCTACTTGACTTGCATTAGCCATTATCATAATATGGCAGACAAGAGCCATGCCATTCTCTTCAAGAGACGTCCCACACCTGCAGTCTGCCCCACCTTCCAACTTCGGGGTCAAAGGATCCAGTGGAGAGACACCATCACCTATCTGGGAGTTAAACTAGATAGGAGTCTATCATTCCGAGGACATATTAGAGACCTATCGGCGCGGTCGCAGGGGGCTATTGCCTCACTGTACCCCATGCTGAAATCTGAGATGCCAGTCCGCCTGAAACTACACCTATTCAGAGCTCTGATTATCCCCCTCATGCTTTACGCCTGTGAAGTGTGGGGCATGGCAGCGGGTAGTTGACTCCTGTGGCTCCAGAGGGCGCAGAACAGAGGACTAAGGTCCATCTACTCTGTCCCCTTATCCTTCCCCGTGAGACTACTTCACGAAGCCTCATCTCTTCCATACTTAGGCGCCGGGCAGCAAAATTGTACGCCAAATTACCCAACCATCAAAGCGTCCTGGTTAGATCTCTAGGTGATTATGACCCCACAACACGCCGCTTCAGGTCGTATAGGGTTCCCCGCATGGCTTGCGGGTATATCCCATAACAAAGTAGTTTACCCATCAGCAGCAAAAGCTAAACTACAAAATAATCCCAACAAAGAGCTATTCGGCTCAAAATTCAAATCACCATCAAAATTCAAAATTTAAAAGATCAAAAGATCTTAAAACTTTGTTTAAAAACTTTTATTTCCACAGAATGCAGACATTGATGACTTCTGTGAGTCATCAGCAAAGGGGCAAAATAGCCTCCGTATTATATAAGCCTTAACCCAAAACCAAAAACATCACCCTTAATCACCCTTTTCCAAAAACTCTATCTGCGGTTAAACCCTATTAAGGGTAGGTACGCAGCAAAATATCATCGGGCTGAAACACAGCCTGCCAGCATGTCGTCGTCGTCATAATATGGTTCCCATGTAAATTATTCAGGTTCAGCAGTGTACGCTTTCTTTCCCATTTATTTTAAGGTGGAAACTTTTCATATATGAAAATTAAATTTGATGTTAGCAGAAGTGTAATACACGTACATTAGACATGTCTTATACTTTAGCTTTTATTACAAAAAGAAAAGTTAAATGTTAATATGTCAAAATATGCAGGCCCAGGGCAAATTTATTAAAACAGTCCTTATTTCAGTTAGCACCAAGGACTTAATAAAGTCAAAACAAATAATATATAAAGCCATGTTTTATTTGCATTAAAGCGAAAGAACAATTAAATACAAATATATTATAAGAATATGGAAAATATATTTAATTTAAAAATATTACGCACGAACAAAGCAATTGCAATAACGCATAACTTATAATTTCAGTGTGATACGTTGAACATGTTCTGCGAGTTCATGATTTCTGAAATGTTAGGTTCCACACTTGACACTTTCATCTGAAATCAGACTGCATATCAAGCCGATTCCGGTATTTATTTTCCATAAAGCACAGGGTTGAGAATGGCTGTTCACATCGGATGGTAGCTGGAAAAGGAAGTAAGAACTTCATTACCTATCGCTGAAAGCTTTGTAGTCCTTACAGCACGCTAACCAAAAGTCTTACAATATTTCTCGCCATTAAAAACGTTTTTCAATGTGCCACTGTTTGTCAAGTCTACAAGTTGATTTTGCTGCTCTTCTGGGAGACTCTGAATCTTTTCTATTTCAGGGAAGCATAACGGATTTAGAATCCAACCATCATTAGGATCTGGTTTGGGGGAGTATTCCCTAAACGTGGTTGCTAGGCTGTGAAGATGCTCCACTATGCTTTCCATTCGGTTTGGTACATTCTCATCAGAAGACTCTAACACACAAAGTGTGCAAATTTGTAAAAGAGCCTTTACTGACCCTTGCAGCCCACAACCGACACTTTTTCACCATGGCACTAACGTTGTCCTCAACTTTGAACATGTTCATGTTGTTACCTTGTAAGCCTAGATTCAAAACATTATAGTGTTCAAACACATCAACTAAGTAGACAATTAAGGATAGCCAAGAAAATCAAACTGCGTAATTTCATGGCCGGTGTCAAAATACAAAGTGATTCTCTGGGCTTGTGGGCCGTGATCTCCTTACAGACGTTTTGTTCAAAGCTGCGTCGAACATCCTCAGTGGTGTAAACTTAGTAATCGGCGACGTCTGATACAGAGCCGTTTCGCAGGTTTTATACGCTTAGCATGTGTAGGCGTATGACGGTTGGTCCGGTCATTGTCTATTGGTTTGGCTGCCACGTGGAATGGGTTAAAGTGGGAGCTGCTTCCATTGTTGTCGATTGGCTAGCATTTACTGTGACTGAAGCTGTCGATGACGTATGATCTTAAATTTGCCTCCGGTCATTTTTTTTCCCTGATTCGAACATCCCTGCAGTATACTGCTGATAGGTGCTTGCATTGGAGACCCTGATTGGCGCTTGTATTAAGCACCAGAATTGGTCGTCTGGTGTATGCGGCCAGCATCTGTGCTTTCCAGAACCACGACGGATGAGCAATAATACGACAGCCAGCCTACTTAGCTGCACATCAGCTTAAAGCAGTAGCGGTTAGTCAACAAGGCCACAGCCAACGTCCTCGGGCGGTTATGGGCATATTCTTGGGGTGTCCGGTCCTTTGTTGGCGAAGCTTCTTAGCAGCCGCTCCTTGAGGTAAGCGGTCAGCCCGGTGAGGAGGAACAGACCTGACACAGGATTCAGCAATGCCCTGCACCTTCCGCGAGCCCAGCTCCGGAGGGAATCAACCGGCGTCGCCGAAAATGCCAACAAGGCGGAAATGGCAACGCCAAACGTTTGGCCATAGCCGAACAACAAACCATCCAAGGCGCTATACGCGAACCACTTTCTCGGATGGGCCAAATTTCAGAGGCTGACTCAAACCATTCCCGCGGAACTTCGGACACGGAGTCCAACACAGACGAGACACTGGTCTCGTCCGATCCGTCCAGGATGGACGAAGACGAGGCAAGCTCCTCTGACATCTCTACGGATGTGGACGAGGCTGAATTTTGTGAAGTGATCCATAGCCGGAACAAGCGCCGGCAGAACTAACCAACCATTCCCACCGATGGTCCCGCTCCACAACAGCAACAACCAACCTGGCGGCATATTCCGCCTATCATCGTGGACGACTTCAGGGGCATGGTAGGCTTCGTAAATGATGTCATACCAACGCTCTCAGGGTCGTGCGCGGTGATCAGGAGGAAGAGGCGATACGTCTTTCAGGCGAGACATGTGGGGTATTATAGGATCCTCCTGTCTGTACTTGAGCGGAGGAATCGCCCTCATTTTACTTTCGGCCTCGACAAGACTTGAGACGTCCGTCGTATCATTGGAGGTCTTCCGATGGACACGCCCTTGGGCGACATCGTGAAGGATCTCCGTCGCAAAGGCATTACCCCCCAGCGGGTGAGCCAGCTTACCAAGCCGGGAGAGAATGTGAGGCCAAGAGAACAATTCCCCTTTTCATGGTCGTGGTGCAGAGGTCATGTGATCCGGAGATGAAAATCGACGGAATCGCAACTCTCTGCTACCTCAGGGTGAAGTTGGAGGCGCTGAGCAGCAATTTTGAGCCCCCTCAGTGCCATCGGTGTCTTGGCTTCAACCATTCGAGCCATTTCTGCCGAAGAAACCTGCGGTGCCTACGCCTCGGTGAAGCGTGCCTCCAAGAGTCCCGTCCTCATACGACGGCGGACGAGCCCACTTGCGCAAATTGCAAGGGCAAGCATGTGGCCTGCTATGGCGGGTGTTCCAAGAGGAAGCGTGTGGGCGTGAGGCGCCCACAGGTAACCCAGGCCTAACTCCCATTTAGTGGAGACCAGGGAGACCTTCCATTTCGCATTCTCAGGCACATCACAGACACCCAGCCTGCCAATCTCTCTATGCGGTCATTTTCCCAAAGCGCACAGCGCACCTTGAATGCTCCACGGACGTCTCGAGTGCAACACTCATAACCACCACACAATACACAACACCAGTCCCAGACCAAAACTCCCACCCAAACCAATCCAAGACCGCAGAAGGAGAGGAAAACCCAGGAGCCTAAATCTGCACCCAGAGCGTCGGAGGGGAGTGGTACTTCTACCCCTCGACGTCATCAGGGGGATAGGGGTGAGGAGATCCCATCAGTACCTCTGCCACCCACAACCACCGCACCCCTAACCCCTGGCTTAGATTTCGCGGGCATGCTCAAGTGGGTGCAGCTAGTACTGCAGACCCATGGGCAGAAGATCCATGGCGTCATCGCTAGATCCTTCTCCATGAGCCATGCAGCAGGAAAGACGCTAATTGCAATTGAGTGGCTTGCCCTCCTGGCCTCTCTACTCCCGAGCGCCCAGAATGGCTAGTCGAGCTAGGCCACGTACCTCGTTTCGATTTGCGTTCTGGAACGCATGTGGACTGACCGATCAGTCGGGGGAGCTATCCCACTTTGCCCAATTCTATGCCATAGACGCCATCTTAGTCGGTGAAACACATTCCTGGCTACGTCTGCCACAGAACCGATCGTTAAGGTCACCCTGGGGGCGGAACGGTGGTGTTCGTGAGGCAGAACGTGGTCCATTGCCCAATCCAACTCCCACCTCTTCAAATCTTTCAGGGCACCGGAGTCACCTTGGACCTCGACGGCACGGAGATCTTGGTAGTCTCTGTGTACCACACTCCCCGCCGGCAGTTCGTACCCAACGAATAACTCTCCAGCCCTTTATCCCAATGCCATCCTGGCCGGCGAGTTCAATGCCAAGCACCAGCGCAGACATTGTGGTCGAAGGGCGGATGCCCGAGGCAATACAATCATCCGCCTCATCGATGCGGACCCTGATCTTCGTGTGCAGGGCCCGTGGCAACCTACCCATCATCCGCATGGCCGAGGACTACCTTCTGTCATCGATTTTGCGATCATCAAGCATTTCCCATTCCATCTCACCCTCACATATATCAACGCTCTTGAATCAGACCACAATCCAGTGTTGACAGAAACCAACACCCGGATAGCCAGTCATGACAACTCGATTCAAACTCGAGAAACAGACTGGGAAGGCACTCGCAATTGCCTCCGTACCTCAATCCCACCCAATCCCACAATCACAGACATTCCAACCATTCACATCCATTGTGACACGAACTGCCCACAACCTAACTAATAAGCCGCAGCACCCCTACACTCAGATGTCCTTCCACTCGATATAACCCTCATCCGCCGCTTCTGGGCGGCACAGAGACTCTACCAAAGGCACCGCACAACACAGTCCTGTTACGGCGCTTGCGCTGACAGATCCGAGTTGACCTGCGTGAGCACTAAATGCAAGCGTGGAAGGACAAGATGGCCAGCCTGAGCACTGAATGTGGGGATGCGTGGAAGATCGCCAAAAGTCCTTGCAACCGTCGAGGCCAAGACACCTCTCCACTCCAGTGCATCCTGGCCTATGAACCCGAAGCCAAAGTAACTGTGTTTGCCGACTACCTGGAGCGCACCATGTGTCCAAGAGACGACCCCCAGGACTACCGATTTTTGGAACGTATCCGTCGATTCTCGACGGCCCCCGTGGGATGCTGAACGACTCCCGGTAATACGCCAGTCAACTCCATTGCGCACTCCAGCGCATCATGCTTCGCCATCTTCCCTTCAACGCCTTGCCCTTTCTGACTAGGGTGTTCAACATGTGTCGCACGAGAGTGGAGATAAGCTCGGATGATCTGCATCTTGAAGCCCGGGAAAGACCCGGTACACCTATCCACATGCCGATCCATAAGCCTCCCATCTACCCTCTCGAAAGTACTCGAGAGGCTGATCTTAAACAGCTTGTCCCCATTATTGGGAGACATTCAAGCCATCCCTGAACACCATTTCGGGTTTCGTCCTGGGTATTCTACGCCTCAGCAGTTACTGCGGGTGGTGAAGGCTGCTGCCCTGGGTTTCTAGGAACGCGCATTCACTGCTGCAGTGTCTCTGGACGCCGAAATGGGCTTCTCAACGACCTGGTACTAGGGGCTCCGATCCAAACTCATCCAAATCGGACTACCCTTACAAATGATCAACATCATACTCATCCCCGAAGGCTCTGTGCTGTCCCCCACGCTATTCAGCGTCTATATGGCAGACTTTTCATCACAGCCACAGGTCAGCATAGCTCAATCTGCTGATCACGTGTTGCTGTTCTGCACCGGCAAACACATTCTCAGAGCTGCAATCCCATACAGCGACACCTCTGCCTTGTCCAAGAGTTGTGACGGCGATGGCGAATGTCCGTTTACCCGGACAAGTGTCACGCCGTCCTCTTCACGAGACGCCACACCCCCGCAGACTGCCCCACATTCCAACTTCCAGATCAAAGGATCGAGTGGAGAGACTCCATCACCTATCTAGGAGTTAAACTGGATAGGGATCTAACTTTCCGCGGGCACAGCTGAGATCTCCCGGCGAGGACGCAGGGGGGTATTGCTTCACTGTATCCTATGCTGAGGTCCGAGATGCCAGTCCGCCTAAAGTTACACCTCTTCCGAGGTCTTATAATTCCCTCATGTTTTACGCCTGTGAAGTGTGGGGCATGGAGTTGTCTCCTGTGGCTCCAAAGGGCGCAGAATAGAAGACTCCGGTCCCTCTTTTCTGTTCCAATACCTTTCCCCGTGAGACTACTTCGCGAAGCCTCATCTCTTCCGTAGGTAGAGGATGAAATTAGCTGCCGGGCAGCAACATTCTTTAAGTTACCAACCCAAAGCGCCCTGGTTAGGTCTCTTGGGGGACTATGACACCAGAACACGCTGCTTTAGGTCGTACAGGGTTCACCACATGGCTTGCGGGCACGCCCCATAACCAAAGAGACAATCCATCAGCAGCTAAAGCTGAGCTCCATTATAATCCCAACAGAGAGTTGTTCGGCTCTCAAAATTAACTCATATCAAAATTCTAAATTAAAAACTTCAAAACACGTAAAAAGACTTCATTTTAAGCATTTTCTTCCATCAGAATGCATCCTGTGAGTCATTTGTCAAGGTTACAACAGCTTCGTTCTATATCAAAATAACCAAAAACCTTATATACCCTTCCTAATATTTTTCCTATCTGCAGTAAAATCCATCGGGCTGAACCTCAGCCTGCCAGCAGCTCGTCATCGTCGTCGAGTTTCTTGTGTGCTTTGTATACTGCTGGATGCCAAGCTCTATTTAGGCGCTTTGTTTCTTCCTTTCTATTGAAGTTATATTTATGTTTGAAAATCTCTATGGCTTCACGACTTAACCGGGTATAATAATGAACCTTGGAAGACGAATAGCTGTGTCTGAATACTGTATGTGATCCCCTGGCATTAGTAATGCGTGTTCTGTGATTGCAGACTTTTCTGTTTGTCCCAAACGACAACATCTCTTGTGTTCTGTAATGCATGTGTTTACCGTACATTTCGTGATCCCTTTAAAGACAGAATCACGGAATTCTGTAAACACCCGCAGAAGAGAGTCGTTCTTTTGCATTGCTCAATGTAGCATATTCTGTATTTGTTGTGTGGGTTTGTAGATGGCGTGGATATCGTGTTTTCTGAGCACTGCCAGTGCGATCAGTAATACCTTTTATATATGACAGATATGCTTTAGTGTAAATTTGTTTTGGTGTAGAACGGGGCTTCCTTCTGGGGCGTAAGATACGTTTCACTTGCTGGCTGCTGTAACCGCTGGCCTGCCTGTTAATGTGAGAAAATTTCAGGGGGCGTAGTTGTGGTTTGCAGATGCGGTTGGCACGATTTACTAGTGTTTTAATGACAGCTGTCTTCTGGCCGGGATAGTGGTTAGAAAGTTTGTGTGGATGCCGGTCTATATGTGTGGGTTTGCGGTATCTACAGTATACAGACCAACCGCCATACGCTCACACATGCTAAGCATATACGACTTGTGAAACCAAACGGCTCCGTATTAGTCGTCGCCGAGACTAGCAGAGTACTACGGTCAAACCACTGAGGATGTTCGACGCACCTTCGAACGAAACGTCTGGAAGGAGAATTTCCACTAGACCACGGCCCACAAGTCCGGATAATCATTTTGTATTTTAAAGCCAATGAAAGTCAGTGAGATAGTTTACGTATTTGATATCAAGAAGTAACATTCTGACCTCACCTTTAAGCTCAAAAACCCTCTTCAGGATTCTACCTCGAGAGAGTCATCTCATTTCGGTGTGTATAAAAAGATATCTCTACTCATTACCCATCTCTATGCACAACAAAGAAAACAACCTGGATTGCAAAGGTCGAGTTTAGTGTAGTTACGGGTAATTTCAACTATTTCTTTAAGAGTTTTCTGCAACATTTTATGCAATATTTTGGCTACTAAAGCCTCTCGATGAACACAACGGTGTGTCCGTTTCATGTTAGGAGCCACAGGTTTGATACGAGCTTGAAGACCTGTTTTGTAACCAGCCACGGATTTTGCTCCATCTTATAGACAAACCCATACACCCTCATGGCAATGTCATGTTTAATGGAAAAGTCATTCAATGCCGTGAACATAGCATTTGCTGTTGTAAGTCACAAGAAAAAAAAAAGAAAATCCTCCCTACCGCTGATGGCAACATACGTCTTTGGCAATCATATGGCTTTTACCAGAATTTGCAATAAACTGCGATACCTCATAAGATGTAAGGTTTGAAGTTTCATTCACATTTGTATCAGAATGTTTTGCAGTAACATTTCGGATGGCACCCAGAGGTTATGTTATTTTAAGACGAAATAATGGCACACTCACACCAATACCCCATTAGATTACTTAGATTGGCACAAATAAACGCCCAGAGAAGCATATTGATTATGTCGGAAATTAAGAAGATTATAAATGAGTTAAATAACGATATTTTATGCATACAAAAGCCTTACTTAATAAACAAAAAACTAGCATATACCCCTGTTATGGCGAAAGAAATTCACACCGGGGAGAATCCAATGGCAGCTATTATTATAAATAACAATGAACTATAGGTAGCCAAAATAACACAACTAAATGATACACATAATAACTGAATACAAATCAGTCATGATACAGGAACTTTTATTCTTTCCAACCACTACTTTCAGTACTGCCATGAAATTGAACCATATCTGGAATCAATACATAATATAAATAGACTATATCCAAATTATGAAGTATTTACATACAATGGATGCAAATGCGAAATCTGAATGGTGGCACAATAGTACAAAAGATGAAAGAGGGGAAAAATTGGAAGAGATTATATCAGAACTTAACTTAAGTGTTATAAATCTACCTAACAACGCACCAACCTTTGAAAATCGAGCAAGTGCAACATCGAACATTGACCTAACCCTAGCAAATTTTCACATGATTAGCAAAATAGAAAACTGGAAAGTAGGTTTGGATTATACTACAAGCGATCACAGATTAATTTATTTCAATTACATTTTAGAACCCAGAAGAAATGTATATTTTAAAAAGGAATTTAGATTAAACTACAGACAAACCAACTGGGACAAAATTTCGACAGCAATTTGAAAATGTAAATCTAAACTACACTGGCAATGATCTACATTCTGAAGCCAAAGAATTGGAGAAAATAGTTAGACAAATAATGATAAATACCATACTGAAGCGCAAAATTAAGAAATATATAGACAACGCATGGACAGAAGAACTTTACAACTTATGAAGAAAATTAAGGAAAAATAGACGAATATATCAAAAAACCATAATATATGAAGAAAGAGAGAGAAATCTGTTACTTTACAGAAAAGCTAAACTTAAATTTAAGACAACCCTGCAAGAAAATAGGAAAAAATCATGGCAAAATTATATTGAAAACAGCATAGGCCAAAACATTTGGGAAGTAACATATAAAATAGTTATGGAAAAAATAAAAAAAAAAACCGGAAGTGTTAAATACTTTGGGAAAAGAAGATGGGACTATTACAATCAACTGGTCGGAATCTATAAACGAATTGATACGAAAACTACTACCGGATGATAATGACGAGACAGATAATGAGCAAAATAGGATATTAAGAAATGAACTACAGGCACCATATGAAAACAATACAGTCATTTTCCCATTTCATGAAACTGAAATCAAATATACAATTTTAAACCTTAAGAAAAAGAAGGCAGCTGGAATAGATGAAATTAAAAATGAGATTTTGATTAATATAAGGGATAGCTTAGCTCCATATTTACACAATATGTTTAATGACTGTCTATGGCAAGGAGAATTTCCCAGAGCTTGGAAAATTGCCAAGTTGACAATACTCAAAAAAGGAAGTGATAAAGATCCACTTGATCCTAAGTCCTATCGACCAATCTGCTTATTGAACACTATAGGGAAAGTTTTTGAATCTTTATTGAATAAAAGAATAATTGAATTTAGAACCATGATTGGCATGAATGACAACCAATATGGATTTCGGAAGGGAAGGTCTACCGAGGATGCTATTAACACAGTAATTGGAGCCACAAAAAATTCACCAAACAAATATGTAGCCGCCTTTTGACAACCTTTGGTGGCCTTTTCTTTTTAAGAGATTAAGAAGCTTAAATTATCCAGTTTCATTATATAGAATTCTTTTAAACTATTGCAAAGATAGAAAAGTGAAACTTTTAGGAATAAATCAAACAATAACTAAGACTATTACTAAAGGATGCCCCCAGGGTTCTATATTAGGGCCCACATTTTGGGACATTGTTTTAGAAACACTCCTAGAGGAAGTACAGCGCGATAATAACTGAAAGTAATAGCTTACGCTGATGACGTAGTTTTTTTTTAATATACGCAAATTCAAGACGAGAACTAGAAGAAAAAACTAATAATTTGTTGCATATACTTTCAACCTGGTGCAAGAATTACAAAATGAAGATATACCCAGCAAAATCTGGATACATGATTTTAAAGGGAAATTTTAAAAGGGATCCAAGTTTAAAATTTGAAAATGAAAAAATAAGAAGAATAAGAATATGAAATATTTAGGAATATATTTAGATGAGAAGTTAAATTTTAATCATCATACATAACATGTAAGGGTCAAAGCCGAAAAAACTATGATGAAACTTTCTAGAATAATTCAATTTGATTATAAAATTCCGCTCTATACTGTTAGCATATATCACACAAGCATATTCAGCTCAATAATAACTTACGGTGCTGCAATTTGGGCTACTAGAAAGAAAAATGTGATGATTAGAAATCTCCTAAGAAGGACACAAAGGAAAGTTTTATTAAGATTTACGGGAGCTTATAAAACAACCCCTATTTTAGCACTTTTTGTAATAACTGGAATTTGGCCAGTAGATTTAACTCTAAGACTTCGAGGAGCTTATTTTTGGCTTAAAAAAGGAAACTTTAATGCAGTTGCTGATATTTTGGAGCGGTATTGCACTACTAAGCGGGAAATTAAAACTAGACTGATGCATATTTGGCAAGAAGAATGGGAGACTATAAAGCAAGGAAGGCGTGCCTTTTCTTTCTTCACGTATATCTCCGAAAGATTGGCACTCAGACATTTGAATAACACGAAAGGACTTGTACACTATATATCTGGCCATGGACCTTATGGCACTTATTGGAAAAAGATTAATAAATTGAACACCGATGAGTGTGACGTATGCTTTAAGCAGGACACACCGGAGCATGTTATGTTTGAATGTCAAAAAAACACCAATTTTACGCTTGAGGAAAGAGAAAATCTACAAGGATATCAGATCTTAGATATAATACGTAACAAAGATCTGTTTCCACATTTAGAGGCTCTAGCAAACAAGATTAGTTTACACGCTAGAAAGACAATTATAGAACAACCTCGACAAGTAGGAAACATAACGATAAATGTAGCAGAAAGACGATCACACATAATTGAGACCAGGAACATGACAAGAAACCGTGAAAGCCTACATAATTATGATGAAATGGAACAGGACGGAATTTAATTATCAAGACATCGAGGTAAAGGGACCGAGCACAATAGTATACAGTCAGGATGGAGAGGCAGTATACTAGAGGAAGTATTATCGGTGTGAGGCAGGCGACAACCCACGACCAGTGAGACGATGACCAGGAAGGAATGGCGTGTCGAGGCGAGGCGAGTCGAGGCGAGTCGTCACCATGTCGGGATTGCTGCATCATGCATTGATAGGAAGATCGGCGACGGATTGAGTGACCGCAAGTGTTATTGATCAAGTGAGTGATAGGATTTTAAGCGATTTATGGCCTTGATTATCTAGTGAATCTAATTAAGAGTAAATAAGTGATTTAGTGATGTGAAAGTTGAACTAGTGAAGTGAAATGTGATTTATTTCATAAAACTTCTGGATGTTTAGGAAATAATAGTGAAAGGTAATTTTGTAAAAATTATTTAAAAATAATTAAATATTAGTGATTTTAGTCCAAATTATTATTTTATTAAAGTATATAAACTATCTTATTAATCAAAAGTATAATATTTTTGTGTATGTTATTTTTATAAATTTTGGTTATGTATATTTTCAAGTTTATACTACACACATTTTGTAGATTTTGTGCTGGAAACCAGTACACATGTATGCCGCCGGTAACCGGCGGCAGTTTAAAGTTTTAGTTTATAGCTGGTTTGTTTTTAAATATATATATATATATATATATATATATATATATATATATATATATATATATATATATATATATATATATATATAACTGGTTACCTGTTGGTAAATTTTTTGTTTATTTAAAATTTTTAATAAATATGTAAATTTAAATGTAATATATATATATATATATATATATATATATATATATATATATATTTATAAAAAGTATTAGTTATAGGTATAATTATAATATTAAATTAATTAATTAATTTTAATAATAATGATAGGTAATAATGATGATAATAATAAAGGTATACCGCAGGGCTCGGTATTGAGTGTAACACTTTTTTTAGTGGCTGTTAACTCAGTATTTTCATGTCTTCAACCTCCAGTAAAGGCTGTACTGTTTGCTGATGACCTGACAATATATTGTAAAGGAAAGAATATTACTACTACACAAGAGCTACTACAATCAACACTCAACAATTTTAAAAATTGGAGCCACAACACTGGCCTTATTTTTTCTTCCCAAAAAAGTCAAGCTATTCTTTTCTCCAGATTGAAAACTCCTAGCCCAAACCGTATACTACACATTACCAACTGCCATCTCCCAGTGGTAAATACCGTCCGTATACTGGGCAGCACTTTGATCATAAGTTGACTTGGATACACCATCTTAAGCTTCTTAAAGCTGATTGTGTTAGGCGGCTTACTCTTTTAAAAGTCTTATCTGCCAAAGGGTGGGGAGCCGATCTCAGTGTTCTACTTCGCACTTACAGAATGACCATCCTCTCCAAGTTGGATTATGGTTATATTGTTTATAACTCCGCCAAACTATCAAGTCTTAAAATGCTGGACACTGTTCAAACCACAGCTCTAAGAATTGCACTTGGGGCATTCCATACTAGTCCTACAGAGAGTCTAAAAATTGCAGCAGATGAACCACCACTTTCTTTCCGACGTAAAATGTTAAGTCTTACTTATTTTACCAAGACCTTAACCAGACCTAATTCTGGTGCAGTTGCTCATATATCACGCCAAGATAATACTCAACCCAAAGGGTTCCCTATCCAACCCTTCTCCCAAAGAATTGTTACATACCTTGAAGAGTTTAATCTGACTATTCCTTCTTTCATTTCCCGTACCTTCAACATAAATGATATACCATGGAGAATAAAATTACCTGTCATCAACACCACTTTGACAAAATATGTGAAGGCTCATACCCAAAAATCTTGTTTTACCATGCTGTTCAAAGAATTGTGTGACACGTATGCCAATTTTGAGCCAATTTATGCCGATGGTTCCCGGTGTGACAACAATAATGGCTGTGCGGTGGTTGCTCCTAACCACACCATGATGTATAGTCTACCAAACACTCTCACCATTTTCTCTAGTGAACTGTTTGCTATACGTTTCGCCATGGACTATATATCAAAGAATGGAGACTTCAAATCATTCATTATATACACAGATTCCCTTAGTGCATTAATGGCTATACAACAACGATCTCCTTGCCACACCTTGGTAAGGGAGATACGTGAATTATACAGTGAGCTTATTTCATCAGGTAAACAACTAATCTTGGCATGGATACCATCTCACTGTAACATACCAGGAAATGATCTTGCTGACACTGCCGCAAAAGAAGCTACCAAGCATCCTCCAAGCTTACCAGATCTTAAGCTACCTCATGAAGACTATTTACGGCATCTTAAAACAACTATCCTACACTGATGGAAGACAGATTGGACAACTACATCCAACAGCAAACTGCATGATATCTGTCCAATACCTAACCTGTCCACAACAATTAGAACTCTAACCCGGCGAGACCAGGTGCTATTAACCCGATTATGCATTGGCCACACTACGCTTACTCATTCCTACATTCTGTCCCGTGAACTTCCTCCTAAATGTACTCTGTGTGATTCTACTCTTACCGTTCAGCATCTGCTCACTGTTTGCCCAAGATACACTCACCAGCGACTTCAGTATGGAGTTCCTGAGAACCTTCAGCTAGCTTTGGGTGATCAACAATATCACAAGAAAATCATCAAGTTCATCAAAGCATGCAAAGTTAATGTTTAAATTCATTGTAAACTTCATGATATGTTTCCTCATTTTTTTCCTCAATGTTTAGTCGCGATATGACTTTTATGTTGAAGCGACTTCAAATAATAAATAAATTTAAAAAAAAAAATAATATAATTTATAATTGTATGTATTAATTATAATTTAATTTTATATATTTGTTTATTGTTTAGTAATAGTTTGTAGTTGTGAGTGATGTTGTGTATGAAATTTATATTTTGTTGTATTGAAGTGAATAATTTGTTTTAATTTTATTGTTTTTTTAGATTATAAATTTTTATTATTTTTTTAATATATATATATATATATATAAACTTATTTAGAAATTTTATTGTATTTTGATTGTTAAAAATGATTTGTTATTGTTTTAAACTATTTATTTCTCAGAGTGATTATGTGTGAAATGTTATAATTTGTGTTTTTGTTCTTATTTTCTTGTATTTTGTTTTTATGAAATACAATTTAATTTATTTATCTTTATAATTTGTTATACATTATATTATTTTGTAATTTTATTTTAAAATTTTTCTGTAAAGTATGTTGTATGTATGAATGTGTAGAACAAATAAATTTTAAAGGTCTGGCATATTAGCCCTGGTTTAAGTAATTAGGTGCTAGGGTTATTATACAGGTTTTTATTTTGTTTTACTTATTTTATTTATTTATTCTATTGTTGGGAACCACTGGTTTAAGAGAACAGCTACTAAAACAGCTGATGCTGTTGCATAAATTTCTCTGCTCATTCTTGTACACTCTATTCTTACAAAAGCTTGTTCTATCTGTTTCATGTTAATCGAGGTAAACGTTTGTAGAAATACTTTTACTACATATTTCCTAATGAGGAATAGTAGGCTTAAGTATTAGCCAAATCGCGTGCTGTTTTTCTGGGGACCCGCTCCCTGAACATTTCCTAACTGCAAAATTTAAAAACCACGAAATGTCCCCATTAGAAAGCAGAAAATGTGATTTTATAACTACTGATTGTTTTAATTCATATTTGTTGAGTTGGCTTCCATTTAAAGAGGTTGTAGTAGCGAAATTATTAACTACATTAAAACTCTATCTTTGCAACCTATATTGCAACCTCTTTGCAAGCGTAAAAGAATAAACCCATAATAACAACCGCTTTGCTATCTAACTTCTAAGCGAGTTATCTGTTTACTATTGGTTAATTCGTGTTAATGAATACCGTAGCGTGTGCATTTGAACTGGGCAAAGAATTGAAATAAGTACTCTTTGGATCTGAGCGGATCTGTACCATGTTCAAAGGTTTCGTTCAGTTGCTCGCAGTGGTAGACGCGGTAATAAGCTGCCTTGTTTAGGATTAGCGACTTGCCAACGCTTGTAGTATAATTTACATTGTTCACGTGGTTTTCCGAGTTAGAAGACGCGATGAGCCGAAAAATAACTCTGTTTTACATGGTCCCCAGAATCCAAGAAAGTAAAGCAGAGCAAGGATGTATGCATTTCAAATTATAATGCTGGAATTTCGATGATGGATAATAGTGCAACCGAAAACGAAAGCAATGAGCAGGTGTATGATGAGACGTGGTGTGAACACAGTGATGAAAAATTAGATATCTGATTGCTGGTTTTTAGACCTAAAAAATTCATTTTGTGCGAAAAATGGGTGGCTACTGGTTAAAAACAAGAAACTTGATTGCAGAGTATGTGGAGAAGTTGGGAAGCTAGGACCAGACACAAACAAACTGGATGAATATTGCTCAGACGTGGGCCATAATTTCTGTGTCATTTTATGGAGATGCCAAAAAGAGATGATCTCTGTGCGAAAGAAAATATTCAAATACAATATTAAAACACTGCTCATCAAGCTCTAGCTATATTAGAAAACACTAAGAAATTGTTGCACGAGAACTTTCGGAAGCGAAAAGGAAGTGACCGCAAATAGGTTCCGTAGGGCATACAATGTTATTAAAAACAGGCATGCTATTAATGATTTTCAGTCGAAAATTGATCTTCAAGAGCTGAATGGAGTAACAATGAGCTGCAGTTAACTTGCAGAAACATTATTAGTCATATTGCATCAGAGATGAGAAAGACTGTACTAAATAAAATAATTGACTCCAAATGCAAAATATCAACAATCATTGAACAAAGCGCGATGATTAGTCTACTAGATCGTTGATAATGCATCAGAGATGAGAAAGACTGTACTAAATAAAATAATTGACTCCAAATGCAAAATATCAACAATCATTGAACAAAGCGCGATGATTAGTCTACTAGATCGTTGATAATTTACATAAGTACAAAACTGCCTAAAATGAATCAGCCTACAAATATTTTTATGTATATAGTTGAGCTCCATGAAGTGACTGCTGAAGGTATATGCAGCACATTGTTAAAGGGTTCAAATGCCCATGGCATTTCTGACAGTGTTTTGCAAAAACATCTTATTGCAATTGCAACGGAAGAGACTGCAGTAATGATTATAAACAAGAAAAATGTCACGCTACTGAGGAAGAATTTTCCACATTTTAGTTTGGCATTGTGCCAACAATAGACTTGAGATAAATAAATAAAGAAATATTTCCCATCTCAAGTTAATCGCTTAAAGTCTTTTGTAGATAAACTGTATTCATTGTATCACCAGCCACAAAAGAATGCACGAGAGCTGAGACAGCATGTTGAATAGCTTGAAACCCAGTTATTGAAGATACGTAGAATTTTAGGCAATATTAGGTAGCCTCAATTTTCAGAACTGTTTGGAATTGTTCAGCTGTTTGGAACAATTTTCAAGCTTTGGTTTTTCACTTTACTGCTGCTAAAGGTGACGAAACCTGAGTGAGTAAAACGTATAGAACAAAGCCTGTAACCCCGCTGTTACAAATCTATTAAGGTATTTTTTAGAAAAGCTGTAAGATATGCCCTCTCATTACTATGATTACAAATAAAGGGTGTGAGGTTTTTTTTTATGTTAAATGCCAACATTTCCTTTTTCTGCACTTCTCCAATCCTCAAGTCTCAGAACACACAAACAAATGCCCTTTCAAACCGCAATTTAAATTTATTAGGACTTCACTCAATGTGTACTGAGGAAAGGAAAACGCATCATTACTTCAAATTGAGTAGGTTTTGAATTAAACAATACAGCAGTCTACTTCAATATTTGGACTGAACAAATACAGACAAAAGCTAAGCTAATGAGGACAACATTGCAAAATCTTCCTGAATGTAATTAGTCATGGCACAACTTACAGAAAGACAACGAATTCAAATACTAATTATGATCGGATATGGTGATAGAAGCAGGACCCAAGAAGAGGTTTGTTCTTGTTTAATGAAATACATCCAGAACGAAGGATTACTCATTCTAAGGTAAGCAAAATTTTGAAAAATATTCAATGAAACTGGAGAAGTGTTAAAAATAAGGCAACGTCTGGAAGGCCAAAACAAGTTACAGATGGTAATAAAGCTCTTGATGTTTTATTAACAGTGGAAGAAAACCCACATTTATCTACTCGCCAGCTTGCAATGGACTACAATGTCAGTCAAATGTCCATATGCAACTTAATGAAGGCAGTCAAATGGCGCCCATACGAGGTACAGCTGCTGCAAGAACTCAGTGAAGATGACTTTGACAGACGTACTCAGTTTGGTGAAACCTTGAGTGAGGTGCTCGATCAGAACCCTAACATCGTGAATAAAATTGTGTTCTCTGATGAAGCTACTTTCTGCCTAATGGGAATGTAAATCGTCACAACTGTCACTATTGGGCTAAAGGGACTCCCAATTGGATGCTTGAACAACAGACACAACGTCCACAAAAAGTAAATGTGTGGGTTGGTGTAATTAATAGCGGATTTTACATTGATAACAACTTAAACTCTGAAGTATATTTACGCCTTCTACAAAATGAAATAATTCCTGCTCGTGCTACTTTAATCCTTGGGGAAGGAGGAGGAGGAATTCAAAATATCTTATTCCAGCAGGATGGTGCCCTGCACATATGGAAGGCAGGTGGTGAATTACCTAAATCATGAATTTCCAGGAAGATGGATTGGCAGAAGAGGAAGTATTGAATGGCCGCCAAGATCTGACCTGAGCCGCTTAGACTTTTCCTAATGGGGATATTTGCAGTGGGGGGTTTACAAGGACCGACCAAGAGATCTTGAAGAGTGAAAGCGAAGAATTGGGCAAGAAATGCAGCTGAACAGGCGAACAGTGTTGCTGGAAACATTAAATAATTTCAAAGACAGACTTTGGCGTTGTGTGGCAGTAAATGGAGGCCATTTTGAGCGCCTTTTTAAGTGAATTCATGTGTTACAACACAGCACCACTAATTTTGTTATGAATGTGTTTTCTTGGTTTAAATTCCATGTACTGTAATATGTCCTAATAAATTTAAATTACAGTTCAAAAAAGCATCTACCTGTACGTTCCGGGATCCTGGATAAAAAATGAAAAAAATGTTGTCATTTAAAAAAAGGGTCACGCCCTATTCACAGTCATAGGGATATTAAAACATGTTTATATCTTACAGCTTTTCTAAAAAATATCACTTCAGAAAACTATAACAACAAAGTTACAAGCATTGTTCCATACTTTTTAACTGCCCCGTATATGAGGGCTTGTTAAAGCATATTACAAAGGTTGATTTCATTCTTGATCTTGGATTGATGTGTAATACTCTTCAAAAATTGTCAGAACTAAGCCTTGAGCTGCAATCACGAAATATAACATATTTAGCAAATCGAAAGATTAAAACCCAACTATTAGTCTTTGAAGAACAGAAAGTGAAGAGCGGATCTCATTAAAGTGAAGCACTTGAAGCGCAACAATTGAGTTGCAGAGGTACTGTTCTAGATAGTGGAGCAAAAATGATGTTATCATAACCCTTCAAAATGTTATGAATTATTTAAACGAAGAATAGAGAGTCGACTTCTACAGGCAGCGGACACAGGAATTTCTGAGTATGCCTGAATATTAGCTTAATTTGGCTGAATAATCCCGGGATTAAACATGGTAAACATTAAATAATATCCTTATGTAAACATTTTAGACTACCTCAGAGAGAAATTCTGAGGGGTTTCAGAGATTATACTATCGAAAAGAAAGTGTCAGAGTATTTCCTCACATAAGTGTATTGAAGTGTGTTCCATTTCCTACCAATGGATGTGAACGCGGATTTTCCCAAATGAATCTGCTCGTCATACCTACTAGAACTTCATTACGCCTTTCTACAGTCAGCAATTTAATGTTTATTAAGTTGATTGGGCCTCCTCACACACAACTTAAACCAGCAGTTTATGTGCTCTCTTGGTTTATGAAAGGTGGATATCTGGCAACGGACACCAAGATCAAGGAGAGACGGCGTGATGACTGCACTTGTGGAAGCTGCTGTGATAAGGTAATTTTATTTCAATATAGTTTAAAGGGAGAATCTGGAAACATACCATTGAAGCTCTCCCTGTGGGTTTCGCTCGGCTTTTCTTTTCTTTTCCTTTTTATAATCGCGCTTTTTTTTTTTTTTTTTTTTTTTTTTTTTTTTTTTGAGAAGAACTTATTTAAATAAACTGCATACCTGGACGGAGGACGTTAAACTCACAAAAATATGTATTTTGTGTCAAAGAGGTTTTCTAAGTGCACTGTAGAAGCAGAGTATCTGGAAATAACATTTTGTTGTAACGAGTTACGATGTGGCTTTTTGTCGTTTTCAAAATCATGCAGCAGCATTTTAGGAACTATTCACCAATGTTCGTAATTATCTAAGCAATGGAAATTGATGAAAACTATTTTCAGCTGTCACAGTTCAGTATCTCTGAAAATGAAGAGCTAGTTCAAGTTTTAAAATTTAACATTTTGGAGGAAAATACGATAATCGTATTTGTTTTTACAATATACATAAACATAGTTCTATGTGTGTCGAGATATCTCGTAAAGCCTTCATCTTTTCCATCTAAAAATTGTGTATCAGGTACTTAAAGGATCTCAGGAAGAACCATTCCTTCGTCTCACTATATTGGCGATATTACCAAAAGTTTGGCAACTCATGTTATTTACAGGTACATCACCGATAGGTTATCTGGCGATCAGATTGTATTAGCTGATTAAGAGGAAAATATACAGACAGCTCGTTTTAAATTGCATCAGACAGCATGATTGTGTCATTTTAAAGTATCAACAGAATCTTCAAGGCTAAAGGACCACTAAGAACGAAAATAATGATCATAATCAACGTGACTTAAATTAATAGTTTTAGCCATCTGGTCTGCAAATTAAGATACCGGTATCTAATATATATTATTTAGAACTTTCTAAATTTGAGCAACTTGTTACTAAAATTAAAAGAGCACTGATAAAGTTAGGTGAGAGGGAATTTTAAAAATTGCTGAAGCATGGCAATGTCGTCTTGAGCGTATTAATCACAATAAAAAAAAAGAACAAAAGCAACAAAAACGAGATACTTGAGACCACTGATAGGCTACGCCTTTCTAGAGCATGAAAGAAGTGAAAGAATGTCAGAAACTTCAGATTAATAGTATGTTACAAAATATTTAACTTGTTGGCAGCAGAGATGGACCATCGTCTTTGTTTCTGTTATGGAAATGCCAGCACAAAAACAAAGATGATGGTCCATATTGTGCAACATGTCAAGATTTTGGTCACTACACCGGTCAGGTTAAATGCCCAAATTACACCCGAGAACCCCCAACAGACGTCAGCCAAGTCACCGAAACAAGAATTTTTGCACAAGGTGATAATAGCATCACACCAAAAAAAAAAAAAAAAAAAAATGGTCACCATTACAACTTCCACAAATTCCCGAGGAGAAATGAAGACTATCCCCTGAAACAACGTCACAAGCAATACGAGATCTCTCGCAAACCACTGAAGGAAAACTCAACGAGGTTCAAAACAAGCTTGCGAATACGCAAGAGCAGACTCCTGCAGGCTGACTTGATACAACACCTATACAACAAATTTAGGAACCTAATCATTCTAGGTGACCTAAATGCAAATCACGAAGAACTCCTCGACGAATACACCTACCAGAACGGCAAAATAGTGAAAAGAATACTCAAGGAAACAAAGCTAAGAATGTTATACCTTCCTGGTCCAACCAGAATCAATTATAAGTAGACTCAAGGTCCCACATTCCCAGATAAAATTCTGGCATCACCTGCAGCATACAGCAGGGTCATAAACATACAAATAGAAGCCCCCATCAGATCAGACCGTCTATCTTCAATATCCTCAGCTACTTGGATAACCGAAGAATATCTACGACCACACAAGTCCCAAATGGAACGATTTCGCAGCACACATAAAGACCCACATGCAATCAGCTGAACTACTTAATATGACACACATAGACCAAATAGACACCCTCGCAGAAGAAATAACCAATGAAATCAATGCTCCGCGAGAAAACACCATAAAGCAAAAGGTACTTAACTTTAATAGATACAGCAGACCTCTGCTTAAGGAGATAATTTAAAAGTTAAATAAAAATGCCGTGCACACCGTCAATATATACGAACGCACGATGAAGGAGATATCATCTTGAACCACCTGAGGAAGGAAATAAAAGCTGCAATTCACAAACACAACCAGAAAAAATCTGATGTGTTGCACTCACATGACTTTCTCTACTCTTGTACTAACCATTCTAACAAACTCTTATTCCTATACCTCCATGTTAGTTAAGATAAACATTCGTACAAATTATCTTACTGCTTATGTCCTTGTAGGTGCAAAGGGAATATTAGAAAACAGAAGGCTTTGTGCGACAGTCAAATCTTTTTGACCTTTGAGATTCCGTTCACTTTGCACGATTAACATATAAAAATGAACAACGTTGTTGCATTTCGCTAAAGTTCTGAGTTTTCCGAAACTCACACACATAACAAGGAATATCTCCAAAATGGTCCATCCTACAAGAAAATTTATTGAGACATAAATTGTGTATTTTAGCAACATATACATTTTTTGTATAGTATAATTTGGTCTATCTCTAACGGTTTATCAGTTATGCAAAAGTCGTCCAGAGTAAATACGACTACAGGGGCTATAGCCAGAAAATTCAAAATATACATTTCATTTGTCATAAAAATATCTCAAACATATGACATTTTAATCAAAATCGTTAGAGCCATTTTCAACAAAATCAAAATTTTCGAAAAATCTTCCATGTAAAGGGTAGTGTAGGGTGGGGCTATTTTCTTAAAAATATTCGTATCGCATCCTTTAAAGACATTAAACTTAAATACCAACTTTGGTTTTTAACCGACTTTTCGTTTTTGAGTTATGCTGTCCAAAGACTGACAGACACACAGACACACAGACAGACACAGACGGACCTTTTTTCTAAAAATGCTTTTTTTGGATTCAGGGGGCCTCAAAACATATATTTACGGTGAAATCTTGACGTCGAATTTTTGGGTGGAATACAATACTTCCCCTACTTACCAGTAGAGAAAGTAAAAAAATGGGAAACCACGGTTGACATCACAGCAGCAACGACAGCAGAACCAAAAAAACTCTGGCAGCTTAACCCTGCTATTCTGTTCGGGTCAGTATGACCCGAAATGAATCTAAATTTACTCTTTAACTTACTAATTTCCAATACATACATATTTACAAAACTTGGTGACTTTTTCTGGAAATGCAAGAACAACATGTGTTTAAAAGTATTTTAATATACTCCAAACACTTTGTTACGTTCGGGTCACTATGACCCGACATAAATATGACTACTCGTACGTCAATACTTGCATTGGCATTGAAGTGCTGAGCATGTAATAATATATGAGAACAACAATATATCCTATATCTCAATAATGAGGGCTTAAAACAATGGATTTGATTGTTGCTTTTTCTGGGAAAGAAATAGCAGTTCTCGACAATTATATGCTATGTTGTTTTTGCTCAGTTTGAATTGTGACATCATGGCAGTTAGAACATAACCTGTTGCTGGATTGGAGGAATTAGTAAATACCTCAGCAGATGAAGAATCATCAGTTTCGGAGTTCGAAGATCATGCCAGTACTGAATACGAAGGTGTGTCTTCTGATTGCAGCTACGAGAGTCCACTGACTGTACAAACAAATGTAAAGAATTTTCTTTCTAAAAATGGGAATATAGAGTGGCATTTGAATCCATCAGCACAACTTGGCCGCCTCTCAGCTTCGAACATAATCAAGAGTAGATCAGGAATTACAATGTATCAGTCACCAGAATAAGTGATATAAAAAGTTCATTTGAAGCAGCACTTATTTTAGCACCTCAAAATGAAACAATTGAGATGACAAACATCGAGGGGCAGAGGGTTTATGGTCATCAGTGGACAAATATTGATTATTCTGTTTTTCAAGCATACTTAGGACTGTTATTACTTGCGGGTGTATATCGATCTCATGGGCGATCTACAAAAAGCTTGTAGGATAAGGATACTGGGCGAAACATATTTTGAGCAACTATGTCTCATAAAACATTTTGTAAAATGTCGCATGTCCTGCGATTTGACAAGAAATCTACAAGAGAAGAAAGACGACGTGCTGATGAACTTGCAGCAATTCGTAATATTTGGGAAAAATGGGTAGAATTGCTTCTAAACTGTATAATCCAGGAGAAAATGTGATTGTAGACTAGCAGTTAGTAGCATTTAGAGGCCGCTGTCCATTCAAGCAGTATATCCCAAGTAAACCAGCAAAATATGGGATCCAAATATGAACCCTGTGTGACAAATCGTCATAGGCATTGAAAGCCCAAATTTATACAGGAAAGGAGAGCGGAGCTGCACCAGAAAAAACCAGGGGATGAGAGTGGTAGCTGATCTCACTGCTGAGCTTCAAGGGCAGGATATCACATGTGACAATTTTTTTTACATCATACAATTTGGGGCAACTACTTCTGAAACGGAAATTGACAATGTTGGGAACTATTCAGAAGAATAATCCTGGGCTTCCACAAAACATGACCAACAAGGAGGTACACAGCTCTTCATTTTACTTCACGAATGATACTCCTGTGGTCAATTATGTTCCCAAGAAAAATAAAAATGTTGTACTTATGAGCACTCTCCACCACGATAAGCAAATCAGAAACAGGGCTGATAAGAAACCAAAAATGATTTTGGACTATAGTTCAACAAAAGGGGCGGTAGAGACGCTTGATCAGCTAAAGGAACATGTACATGCAAAACCAATAGGTGGCCCATGATAGTCTTTTACAATATGCTTGATGTTCCTGCTTATAATGCATATATACTGTGGACTTCAGTTGACCCTAATTAGAATGCAAGGAAATTGACTATAAGAAGAATATTTTTGGAAAATCACTGGTAAGGCAGCACATTCAATCAAGAACAAGTTCCCCAAGAACAGAAGATTGTTTGAGAATGATCAGTCGCATCCAAAGTCCTGAAGACATGGTTAGCGTATCAACATCAGCAACAACAAAAACTGTGAAACGTGCTCATTGTAAGTTCTGTCCATCAAGCAATGACAATAAAACATGTGTGGAAAATGTAATAAATATATCTGTAAAACAAATGTAACATATTTGTGCCCAAACTGTCGTAAGAAGGAAAACAGCTAAAGGAAGATAAAAAGAGCTGTATTGCTTTCAAAGTGAATGTTTACACTGAAAACTGCCTGTTGATTCAAATTTGTTTTAGGTACTATTTTATCAGAGATGTTCTTTAATTGGACTTTAATAAAGTGTTATGCACAGTTATTATCATCAATGTTCATCATCATCTACAAAACATGGCAACAGAAAAGCAATGTCAGTTCTTACCAACTGTATAAAAGGGCATGTATTTGAAGTTTTGTACAGCATTTTGACACGTTGAGTCACATTGACCCGAACAGTACATGCTTCAAGTAATATTGAACAGAACAGCAAGGCTAAAGCATAAGAAAAACAAAACAGTTCACCTACCCGCTTAAAGTAAACAACAAATCCATACACACCACGGAAGACAAGTTACAAGAAACCTTATGAGACGGTCTTCCGAATTCCTGAAAACCCAATCTTCGACTATGCTCACCCCAAAACAGTGACCGACATCATCAGTAATAACAATCACCTTCTCCCACCTTCCATACCAACACCAGACCTGAACCCTATGGACGACATGGAAACTCCAATTAGAGTTGTCGATTTTATCAATGTGCTGAGTTGTCCAGGTAAATCAGCACCAGGACCACACAGAACCACATACACAATGCTCAAACACATACCACTAGAAATGACAAAGAAAGTAACAGCTCTGTGCAACCTAGTATTGTAATACGGTTACCACCCTAAAGAGTGGGAGAAAGCACACCTTGTTCTTTTTGAAAAAGCAGCAAAATGCAATACTAGGTAACTACGAAACCTACAGGTCAATTTCACTAACAGCAACACTATCGAAAATTTTTGAAAAAATCACCAAGCGCCTGAACTCTTACTTGGAAAATCACAATCTTCTACCAGAAACTCAGGCAGGATTCTGCTATCATCACTCAGGACCAGCTCATCAGAACCATCTCAGAAATAAAAGAGGAAATAAATAGAGGGTTTACAACAGCCGCTATATTCCTTGGTGTACAGATGCTGGACACAAGGCCTCCTGTACAAAATGAGCCTAATGCAAATCCCTGGAAGATTGATTAGGTGGGTAGCCAGCTTCCTAACAAACAGAACAACCCAAAATTAAGATAAATGGAATACTATCCACACTGATAACTCTTGAAGCAGGAACCCTATAGGGTAGTGCCACATCAGGCCTACTGTATATAATATACACGGCTGATACTCCACTACTCATCCACCCGAGCGTGCAACTAGCGCTGTATGCAGACGATACAACATACTGGTGCTCTGTAACCCAACCAATAGCAGCGAAATAACAATCAAAACTATTCAATACGTGGGCCAGCAAGTGGAGAGTCACGATAAACCTCGAGAAGACACAAAACATAACTCTCCATAATCGACAGAAGCGAAAGAACAAAAATGCCACCATCCAATACGGAAAACATGACCTCCCGGCTCAACAAAAAATAAAATACCTTGGAATTACGTTTACAGATAAACTCTCAACCATCACGCATTACAGAAAAATACAACACGAAGCCAAAATTGCAACAACCAGCCTGAGATTCCTATCTAAGATGGGTAAGAAGGGGCTATCATCGGCAATCTTGATACAACTGTACAAAAACCAGTAATAACATTTGCCACAGTGGCAATTGAACCACTTACACCCAAATGTATCAACCAATTCGAAAGAGTCTTCGCATAGCGATGAAACTGCCCCCGTGGTCCAGAAACGACGAAATCTACATCCCCAAAATATTACCCATACAGGACACCATAAAAAATGAAGCACAAATACGTCGACAATGCCAAATCACGACCACTCAGACAAAAAATCTGATATGTTGCACTCACATGACTTTCTCTACTTTTGTACTGACCATTCTTACAAACTCTTATTCCTATATCTTCTTCGTGCTAGGTAAAATAAACATATGTACAAATTATATTATTGCTTATTTCGTTGTAGGTGCAAGGGGAATATTAGAATACAGTAGGCTTTGTGAGATAGTCAAACCTTTTAAAGCTTTGAGATTCCGTTCTCTTTGCACACTTAACATAAAAAACTGAACGACGATTTTCCATTTCCGAAACTCACATACATAATAAGGAATATCTCCGAAATGGTTCAACCTACAAGAAAATTTATTGAGACATACATTGTGTATTTTAGCAAGATCTACATTTTTGTATAGCATTATTTGGTCTATCTCTAACGGTTTACCAGTTATGCAAAAGTTGTCCAGAGTAAATACGACTACATCGGCTATAGCCAGAAAATTCAAGATGTACATTTCATTTGTGATAAAAGTATCTCAAACATATGACATTTTAATCAAAATCGTTAGAGCCATTTTCAAGAAAATCAAAATTTTCGAGAAACCTTCCATGCAAAGGGTAGTTTAGGGTGGGGATATTTTCTTAAAAATCTTCGTGTCGCATCCTTGAAAGACATTAAACTTAAATACCAACTTTGGTTTTTAACCGACTTTTCGGTTTTGAGTTATGCTGTCCACAGACAGAGACACAGACACACACACGGACCTTTTTCTAAAAATGCTTTTTTTTGATTCAGGGGTCCTCAAAACACATATTTCCGGCGAAATCTCGACATCGAATTTTTGGATGGAATACAATACTTCCCCTACTTATCAGTAGAGAAAGTAAAAATACTACACAGATACAAAGAATATAAGCTACTACAGATAAGACTAACCACGCCCAGCGACCCCTCAATAGCTTCTATACTTGGGGAGTATGAAGAGGTCAAGGCTGCAGAAGAGCAAGCAGTCCAGGAACATCTGCGACAGCTTCTCATGTGACGTCGGGAATAGTCTTCGATTAACCAATGAATATCGAATGTGATTTTAAAAAAAATTATAAAATAATTATATGTTAAAATAGTCCCCTCTGGGAGGCCTGGCATGGAGTGCACTCTGCCTCGTTTGGTCCCGGGGGAGGGGCTACTTGATGGAGAAGTAGCGACCCCAGGTCGATAAGACCGCATAACTGGCCGGGAGGGCTCGGGGTGCTGACCAGTTCCACTCTCCGGTACTGCACTCCACCAATAACACCTGTAGTAAGAGGAGGTGGGGGACGCAGCGGCTGGCCAGCAATTCTTGGCCCTTCATGGGCTGTTGCGCTGGGGGTTTAGTCTAGTTAGTCCTTGATCAACCTATGTATGTTATAAATAAGAGAAAAAAGAAAGACAAGAAGAAAGAAGCAAAGAAAGAAAGAGAGAAAGAGAGAGATAAACAGAGAGACAGAAAGAGAGAAAGAAAGAAAGGAAGGAAGGGAGGAAGGGAGGGAGGAAGGAAGGAGGGAAGGAAGGAAAGAAAGAAAGAAAGAGAAAAAGAGAAAGAATAAGGGAGGGAGGGAGGAAGGAAGGGAGCAAGGAAGCAAGAAAGAAAAGAAGGAAGGGAGGAAGGGGGAGGAAGGAAGCGAGGAAGGAAGCAAGGAAGGAGGGGAGGAAGGGGGAGGGAGGAAGGAAGGAAGCAAGGAAGGAAGGGAGGAAGGGGGGGAGGTAGCAAGGAAGGAAGGGAGGAAGGGGGGAGGGAGGGAGGGAGGAAGGAAGTCAGGGAGGAAGGGAAGAAGGAAGGAAGCAAGGAAGGAAGGGAGGAAGGGGGGAGGGAGGAAGCAAGGAAGGAAGGGAGGAAGGGGGGAGGGAGGGAGGAAGGAAGTCAGGGAGGAAGGGAAGAAGGAAGGAAGCAAGGAAGGAAGGGAGGAAGGGGGAGGGAGGAAGGAAGGAAGCAAGGAAGGAAGGGAGGAAGGGGGAGGGAGGGAGGAAGGAAGGGAGGAAGGGGGGAGGGAGGAAGCAAGGAAGGAAGGGAGGAAGGGGGGAGGGAGGGAGGAAGGAAGTCAGGGAGGAAGGGAAGAAGGAAGGAAGCAAGGGAGGAAGGGGGGAGGGAGGAAGGAAGGGAGGAAGGGGGGAGGGAGGGAGGGAGGAAGTCAGGGAGGAAGGGAGGAAGCGGGGAGGGAGGTAGGAAGGAAGCAAGGAAGGAAGAAAGAAAGATGCGAAGAATAAAAAGTTCTATAAAATATGCTTTAAACAATAAGAACTACAAGATATTTTGTCGCATTTGTCGCATGTTAATGTCGCAGTTTTTGAGCTCATGTCTTCTGAGATTTAAATTACACTATCCCTTCCCTTTTATTTAGCCTAGCATTATAGTGCGGTGCTAGCATGTCTGCCGCACACTCAAGAGGTACCAGTTTGAATTTCGGCTAGTTAAGTCCGAGGGATAAGTCCAAGGTTTTTCCCTATGCTGAGAATGCTGGGAACTTTAAGTTCTACGAACCTCGGGCCCATTTGAGCATAATTTCATTCATTCATTCATTCATTCATTCATTCATTCATTCATTCACCTTCCGATATGACACATTACCTTGCAGGACGTTAACTTACAAAAACTCCCTTTGATTTCATTTTGCATAACTTAATGTTATATTAAAATGTAAGAAAAAGCCTTGTTTTGAAATGTAATTGTTTACTTTAACATTCTAATGAATCAGTTTCACAAGGTAATTAACAGAATAAGTTGAACTAATCTTTTAAAATATTTTAAAATTATAACTTTTAGTGAAATTTACCAATAGGTTAGTCTGTTTTTGTTAAAAATGTCCCGCCCTAAATTATTCTTTTTCAAAATATTTACTTTGGGTTAAGTTGCTATACTCATTAACTCTTTAGAAAAAAGCCCTTTTACCGAATAGTTGAAGACATTATTTCGTGGCATGTTCTACAGATAAGTAACGCAGCCATACAGGGAACAATCCCCTCCGAGACGATTAGCATTTTCCGGCGTCATATGGTGACGTCTGCGGCGGATCGAGTGAGCACTCCAAGGAATTAATAACATCGCGTGGAAGCTTTCTGTCATCCCCTGATTTTGCGAGCTAACCACTTCGCTGACGTGTGCTGGTCCTTTGTTTGCCTGACCCACATTTCCAAATGGTGATTCAGCTGCAGAAAAGAGTAATATGTGCCTAACCCGAGTTCTCTTTCATTTCCGTACACGTAAACATTCTCTGCACTACAGGAAGATCACAAAGGACTATCACACAACTCGAATCGATATAAAATTATATCATGGCCACGTACAGTTCAATGACGGAGAAACTATAATATAGATATCCAATGTCACTGAGGTTGGCAAAATATTTGGCAACCTTTTGGGCTGAAAATTATACTAATTATACTAATATGAGTGAGAGTCAGTTGCCCCTTATTTTTCAGTGTTATGCAATCCGCATTTTATACTCCAATATGAAAACATCGACCCCTATGCTAGGTTCTACCCAGGTATTTAACATGGATGTCTTTGTTTACACACGCGATGAAATTAGTAGGAACTAATATAGATGTTAAAGCATGGCCTTTTAATATACTCGTAATTAGACGCTGTAATTTGCACCTCTGCAAAATGTTCATTGGGACCAGCAAATACATGTTGAATGGAATGTTAACCTCTCCCATTACTAGATAGCTGAGTTGGCACGAGCGCCCGGTTGATAAGTAATCCGCCTGGTGTAGATGTGGTTCGACTTCCCTGTATGAGCTAATTTTTTTACCGTGTAATATTCACAAATAATGTTAGCTGAACAGTTATTATGTTAAAAGCTCTTCTTGTTTTAATTGTTAATTGTTATATTTCCATTTTATGGTATTATTGTTGTCTATTAGGATATCTCTCCCGGTATAGATGCTGAGCTGCTTCTGCATTGGCCCTTGCTTCTCCGTAAATCAAAAGCATATCAGTGCATTCGTCTGTCGAATACATAGTGAAGGAACGGCACAAAATATCAAGCAACAGCATACGTGTGTAGAATGAAAGGATTCAGCATTCATAATAATACACTACATCATGGCAGTACAATGGAGCAGAAGTCATTATACCTATTCTATTACAAAATGTAGAAAACCAAAAACGATTTCGGTTATAGTGTCCTAAACTCTTGGGGACTTCATAATTAGAGTATCATGAATTCGGTTTTCAAGTTTTGATGAGCATAAACAAAATTATACAACACGGAAACGGGAATCCGTGTTGCTGTGGTTAGCGTACAAGGTTCAGTCATAATTCTCTTCAGCTATTTTGAGACTATTGGAAGCACGTTCTGAGTTCAATAGAAGGACTTGTATGCCAGGCGCTATTTCATTGCCACTGCGTGAGCTTCCGTGCTTAATTTAGACCTTTAAGACAGTTTTAATATTTTGCTGGGTGTTTTAATATTATTACTTGAATGGCAAAAGTTATTATACATGTTATTTGAGATTAACGAGACGTGGTTTACACAAGAATTTAAATAAAGCGTTAATTAATATTATGTGCGTTTTGACTGTATGGATCCATGGTGGATGAGGCATATCCGTAACTTTTGCCTAATTTTTGGCGTTGACTCCCTGCTGTAACTACAAGAATCCGCCATTTTCTTTTTAGCTGGTGTTAATGTACTCATATAATAGGTCCATTTTATCAGAGGCGTTTACTGAATTGCGTTACTATGTATACTCTAATGAAACATTTGTAAAATCGGCTGGAAAGCAGAATTCGCTCTCAGTAAACGAGTCGTGTATTTTTGAGGAGTACTTTCTGTCCCTTAAACCGCTGTTCCCCTGAATTTTGCGCATTCCTCCCTCTAAGAACGTTAAGCAATACGTTTTGTAAGCGAAAGGATTAAAGCACACATGCCGTTTCATGGGCTGCCTACATTCCCAAAAATAAGGGGCGGCTAACTCACCTGGTATAGAAAAAATCTTATGTTTTGTACTCACATGACTCTAATCTTGGTTAAGACAAACATTTTCAGAAATTGTCTTATTGTTTATTTCCTTGCACGTACAAGGGAAATATGGGAATACAGTAGATTTTGAGCGATAGTCAAATCTTCCAAAGTTCAGAGATTCCGTTCTCTTTGCACGGCTAAGATATAAAAAAAAATGAATCATGATTTCCCATTTGACGAAAGTTTTCCAAACTCGCACAAATAAAAAGAAATACCTCTGAAATGGTTCACTCTACATAAAATCTAATGTGTTGCACTCACATGACTTTCTCTACTCTTGTATTAACCATTCTTACAAACTCTTATTCCTGTATCTTCTCCGTGTTAGTTAAGATAAACATTTGTACAAATTATCTTGTTACTTATTTTATTGTAGGTACAAGGGAATATTAGAATACAGTAGGCTTTGTGGGATAGTCAAATGTTTTAAAACTTTGAGATTCTGTTGTCTTTGCACACTTAACATATACAAAAATGAACAACGATGATCCGTTTCACGAAAGTTCTAAGCTTTCCGAAACTCACACACATAATAAGGAATATCTCCTAAATGGTTCACCCTACAAGAAAATTTATTTGGACATAAATTGGATATTTCAGCAAGATCTACATTTTTTGTGCAGCAAGATTTTGTCTATCTCTAACGGTTTACCAGTTATGCAAAATTCGTCCAGAGTAAATACGACTACATGAGCTATAGCCAGAAAGTTCAAGATATACATTTCATTTGTCATAAACATATCTAAAACATATGATATTTTAATCAAAATCGTTTGAGCCATTTTCAAGAAAATCAAAATTTTCGAAAAATTTTCCATGTAAAGGGTAGTTTAGGGTAGAGCTATTTTCTTCAAAATCTTCGTGTCGCAACCTTGAATGACAATAAACTTAAATACCAAGTGTGGTTTTTAACCGACTTTTCGTTTTTGAGTTATGCTGTCCACAGGCTGACAGACTGACACACAGACACACACACGGACCTTTTTCTAAAAATTCTTTATTTTGGATTCAGGGGGTCTCAAAACATACATTTCCGGTGAAATCTCGACTTCGAATTTTTGGGTGGAATACAATACTTCCCCTACTTACCAGTAGAGAAAGTAAAAACATTCTTAGAAAAAGGTCCGCGTGTGTGTTGTGTATGTGTGCGCGCGCGCGCGCGTGTGTGTGTGTGTGTGTGTGTGTGTGTGTGTGTGTGTCAGTCTATGGACAGCATAAATCAAAAGCGAAAAGTGGGTTAAAAACCAAAGTTGGTATTTAAGTGTAATGTCTTTCAAGGGCGCGACACGACAATTTTGAAGAAAATTGCTTCATCATAAACTACCCTTTACATTGGAAAATCTTTGAAAATTTTCATTTTCTTGAAAATGACACGATTTTGATTAAAATGTCATTTGTTTAAGACATTTTTATGACAAATAAAATGTATATTGTGAATTTTCTGGCTATAGCCTATGTAGTCCTGTTTACTCTGGATGACTAACTCGTAAACCGCAAGAGATAGACCAAATATAAAAAATATAGATCTTGCTAAGACACATAATTTATGTCCAAATAAATTTTTTTGTAGAGTGAACCATTTCGGAGATAGTTCTTGTTATTTGTGGCAGTTTCGGAAAATAAACTTTCGTCAAATGCAATATGTTCATGTTTTAATATGTTAGCCGTGCAAAGAGGACGGAATCTTAAAGCTTTAAAAGATTTGACTATCGCTCAAAGTCTATTGTATTCCCATATTCCCCTTGCACCTACAAGGAAATAAGCAATAAGTTCTGAAAGTGTTTATCTCAACTAACACGAAGAATATATAGGAATAAGAGTTTGTAGGAATGGTTAGTACAAGAGTAGATAGAGGCATGTGAGTACAACACATCAGATTTTTTCCAAATGCTCAGGAGTAAATTTATGTTTATCAGATAATTTGAGTTTTTATGCGGAGAGGGACCTCACAACATCCACATATGTGATTGGAAAATATTTGTATGCGCTAACAAGTATAGCATCATCTAGGAGATATTTGTTAACAGAGCAGAAAGTAAAACCGGAAATTTTATATTTGTTACTTCCTTATGACCTTATGACCCTAGAAGCGATCAAAAACGGCCTTCCCGGCTCGTCTTCACTGAGTTTACCTACTAGAAAATTTGTCACGTGACGTCATATAAGCAGTGTTTCAAATTATCTTGTATTTCCTTAATGGTTGTACGGTAATAGTCTTTAAGATAATTTTTCCTGAGTATTGATTAATTTGGAATAGTATGACCACAATATGTTTCGTATCCTCAGACAATACGTTTTACAAATTCTGTAGAAAACCAAGCTTGTAATGTTTTGTACAATGAGCAGTAGTGTCTCATTTTGTTCTAAAAGCAACACGCTGACATGGGTATATTTTACTTATAACGATCTTAGAATAAATTCTCTGACTTGAATCCATCAATTTACTTTGAGTATATTTCACCGTTTCAAAGTGGAAATCTTACGGAATCTTACCCACCCTCCTCCCAAAATTATACCGTAATATATTAGTTTGCTCGATTTTGAAGTTACTTGTCCATATTAAGTATGGACACACACACTGGATTGGATTTTACATCTATATTACAGAGTGGAAGGTACAGCTTCGGTCACGCGTTAACCAGGGGTTCTACATGATGAGTCTAACTAATATATATCCAATACAATTATTGTTAATAAAGAAACGTTTCGCCCAAAAAACAAAAATAATTTGTGTCAAATATTTGGAGCCACACAGCTTCTTGACGGATATAAATGACTTATTACTTCACTAACTATAGCGCAAACAGTGTGAATAAGTAGTCCATTTCTGTCTTAATTCGAATGAATTTAGTCACAATTTAGTATTAAAATGTCATGCTACGTGTAATTTCACATAGAGACTTGGCAACGTCAGATTAACATTATATTGCGACTAAATTCATTCAAACTGAGATAAAAAGACACTGCAACACTGTTCACAAAATGTTTGCACGACAGTTACTGAAATAAATCATTTACATCAATTTATCAAGAAGCTAGATGGCTCCAAATATTTGCAACGAATTGTGATTTTTTTTTTTCGGCGAAGCGGTTCTTTATTGGCATTAATTTTATTGGATCTATTTGTTACACTCTTCATAGAAAATATCTGGTTAACGTACGGCCGAAGCACGCTATATAGAACCCAGAATTACCGTCGTCACGCAATAATGTTGTAGCATCACATTGTTGTGCGTTAGTGTGTGTTGCTTTGTCACTGCCTTATGTGTTTTACTCTAAGACACTTGTTTCTTTCTTCAAAATATGTATAAATGTATTGTCCAATACACATTTGTAGACCGTTTTGTATAATCTCGTTGGTAAGTAGAAGTTCTCGCTTCGCTCGTTCTTGTTTCCTCGATTCTGCGAACCTAACTTTCCAAGATGTGATAACTAGTATGATAATCGTATGATAACTTGGGAAGAAGGAAGGATATTTAACAATTTAGTAGGTGTATTAATCTAATTCCAACATCTCTATCATTAATTCCTTCACGAAGAGCAATTCTATGAAATGTAATTATTAATAAACTACTACGGTCCGAGAAGAGTTAGAGCGAGTACTTTAGAAGTACGAGTATTTAAAGGAGATAGTTTATGTTTTAATGAGGTGAGCATTTTTCAACTAGTTTGGATGATTTTTCTTATAGCAAGATTATTATTTTACATACAATCCGGAGAGTACGCAACGGTACCAACATGAAGAAACAGCATATTCGCGATACGATTACTTATCACCCATAGTTTTAATCATCATCCTTAGTCCGTATTTTTTTTTGGGGGGGGGGTGGGGGAGGGTGGAGGCTAAAAGAGTTTTACTAAGTAAAGATTACTTAGGTGCGCAATGCCCTGAAAATATTCGCCTTTCATCTTTTAAAAAAACTGACTGAAACGCTACATTTCCTATTTCCTTTTGTGTTCGCGCGCACACATACACACACGCTTTTGACTTTCTATCTTAACACATACATTGCTATTTCCGAGAAAGAGCTAACTCTTGGCAAGTTGCTACCAAGTATCCTTTTATCCATATATGTATACTGTATCTCTTTACAGTTCTTGGGAATAAGGTGACACATCAAACCTCAATGTTCACATTTAATTGTAAAAATGGCCACTCTCATATAAAATTCAAAGCTTTTCTGAAAGTAGCTAACTTATTCTGTCCAGTGCTGACATTTTAAACCTATACATCAATTAAAAGCTTTAGTTCGGCGTTTATTCATCCATCGTCTTTATGAGTAATCCCTTCTCGAAGAACAATTTTATAAAACGCAATGTGTAATGAACTTCGTGAAGAATTTGAAATAATTTCATTTATTGTTTTAGAAGTGTTCTGTTTTGTGTCATTCTTCTGAACCCTTGTTAGGGACAGTATTATTGTGCATCTTATGTAATTTAACACAGGAACAGAAGTGTTCCCAAAGGTAATTTTTACACTATACTTGTTGAAAATGTCAGAGGACCGCAGATTTAAGATTGCAAACCACCTAGCACCATTGCAAAGTAATGGATGAAAAATAGGAGGAATATGATTTAATTGTTTTGGGACAGGACGGAGGGAGTTCAACGCTTGGTTATAATCACACAGAAGGAATTATTGAGTTTGGCGTGCTCTTAGGGCCTTGTTCCTCTAAAACACTTGAGGTAACCCTGTCACTAATGGACATCTGCCGTCCACTTGAATAATGTTACTTATTTGCCAATAACTGATCATCCACCCCGCTGTCCACGCGTTATGAATTTCTGGAGGTCCTCACAACTTTTCAAGGACAAACGAATGATGAATGGATGGCATGAGGGACTTCGCGCACTCGCGCAGCACCTGGCAGTGGTCATCTCCAAACAAAAGACAAGATAAGAAATGTTTTCGTCGTAGTTGCTCTTTCTCAGATCTCAGCTTTGACAAGGGGCATTAGAAGTTTCCGTTCTGTTGAGGTGATTTTCTGAGCATAATCAATGAGAAATTATTATTAATATGCAAGTTCTTTGGAGATAATTTGTACTTACAGAATGAACGATGCAGTCATGAACAATGCGCGACACGGAAATAGCAGTTGAGGTTTCAATATACTAAATGTACTATCTTTCACAAAATTAAATACCCATCTTCAGTGAGACCTGCGCGAAGGGTCACCTAATCCTCAGGCGTGCTTGCATAGGTGGTGTGAGAATTAAATTTGTCATATGCTTCCCTTGCTGTTCCGAGGATATGGCAGCCATGTCACCTCGCAAGTCACGTCATTTCGCAGTTTGGAAATGCAATATTTCAGCAATCCTACTTTAACGGGCCAACATTGCATATTCAACTTCAGTGCACCTGCAGAACATATGTTCTTATGGTGTTTCTATTAAGTTGTGGATTAGAACTAAAATGATTCCAGTGTTGGTGCTAGACTTGTAAAGCGTGAGTTCAAACACGTGCGCCTAATTCCCGTATTCCCTTTGGCGCAACTGGTTATGGCGTGTTATTTCTAAACCAACAGTGGGGGGTGAGGTTGGTTCGAATCCCAGTTAACATGCTTTTTATTTCCCTTTTTCTTTTTTCTTTCTTAACGGGAACATCATTATTTATATAATCCGTGCAAAGTATAAAATCATACAAAGTAATGGAATCTATTTGTGATAAAGCTCCTCCTTTAGGTATTTTTATTCCGCGTACCGTTGTAACTTTTCCCGCCACCTTATGAATGCTGCAGTACGACTGAAATTTTACAATTGAATGCTTCATAAAATATCAATTGCAATTTCTGAAAGTGAAGCAGGGAACACGCCTACCTCAATTGTCAAACATTCCTCCCGAAATTAACATGTCCCTTTAAATGTTCACATTTTAAAGCAGCTCTACAAATTTCGTAGGCTATTGCCATATTAAAATATATACGCGTGTAATGGTATAAATTACCAGATCTGGATGCCAGTGAATAATGTAGTTTATAACACATTAAACAGAACAGATTGCAGTTGTAGATTACTTAAGGGTGAAGCAACCTTTGCACCCAGCAAGGTTGTCATGTCGTTTACTTCCAAGCACGACACAACGTTGCCATGTCCCCATTAACTCAATTCCTAGCAATGTGCTTTCATCCGATTCTCCATTCCTGATAAAAAGCTGTAGAGAACTTAACCCGTTTGTTAATTTTGTACTTCAGAAACTAAACATCGAAAGACGAGGATCGAACCCCGACAATTAGCACTTCTGTATTTCACAGTCAATGACGAAGTGCTCTTGACTATTCTTCACTGGGACATTCGTGCTGTATCTTATAATATTAAGCTTGCTAATTCGGCAGCAATTTCACTGCAAGGCGGAAAGTTCTTTTGCACCTTGCGAAATGGTTTAAAAATGTGCTTTCTTTTCTAAGTATTCGCTTGAATTTATTTAGAGGAATAAGAAAAAAAATGCTCTACAACAAGCACGAGTATCGCAGTGTTCAATGCGGAGTTTGTTTCATTAATTGCTTTTATCAGCGACAAACAAATAAAGATAAAACTATATAATAGTAATTACAAGTTCCTGTTGATATGAGTATCATTAATTGAAAATAATATTCAACAGATTCGTGATCATACATGAGGAGAATTGAGTACTGAATACGTTATGATTTACAGGCAGCAGTGATATTCTAAACTTAAGATGTGATATGACCTGATATGTATGATAGTTCACTAAAATTAACTTAGTAGCCTAAGCTTCCACCTTGCGTAGCCGTAGATGTCTGCTTTATAAACTGGAGATTAAAATCGAATCCTGTTTGCAAGAAACCGGTAACTTAATCTTCCTTTCAGGGTTTCAATCATATATAAATTTATTTATTTAATTGTAACACCCATAATGATTCATTCATCTTTAAATATGAGCTACTTGGTATAAGTAATTATGAAAACAGAAAATCATTAGTATTATTGTCTAATGCGAAAGTTAAGGCAAAAAATGAAGAGAATATATTAGTTTCGAACAAGTGTTTTTTCTAAATGACAGTGACCTATTATAGACCAGGTCATTTCTGTTTATATTTAGGCAGGCCCAAATATTAAGGCTCGTGTGAAAAATAGTAGAGCACCTCTGTTAAGACGTCTGCTAACATCAAGGAAATTTAATGAAAATAACACTGGCCAAAAGAAAAATTGTGACATGAGTGTTGAAGACAAGTTTTGATTAATTGCGCAGCCCTTAGGATGAAGATATTACTGAAAGTTGCTAGTTTTTTCTTATTTTTATAGTATAGCAGATTACTGATGATAGGAAATTGTAACTAGATAATGTAGACTTGACATTGAGCCTATTGTTAAATCTGAACATCACGAAATTAGCCAGAGTGAATTAAATAGTTTAATCAAAAACCTAGAACTTTCTAACGCCAAGGAACAGCTTTTAGCCTCCAGATTGCAACAATGAAACTATTTTGCCGAAAACGTGAAAGTGAGATTTTTTCGTGACAGAAATATCTGGGGAAAAATTTTGCTGAGGAACGCGATTTAGTGTTCTGCAGTGATTTTAGTAACTTATTGAGTGCTCTGAATTTTAATCACATCTCTGATCAGTGGCGGTTGTTTATAGATGCTTCAAAATGAAGTCTCAAAGCTGTATTACAATTTAATGCCGTCAATTCGGATTGGTTATTCCGTGCATATGCAGGAATCATATGGCAGCCTGAAACTCCTTGAATCAATTAATTATAACACGTATAAATGGAAAATATGAGCAACTTCAAAGTAATTGCAACATTAACTGGAGTCCAACTAGACTACACTAAACGCTGTTATTTCATATGTGAATGCGACGGTAGAGATAGAGCTTCTCATTTCGTAAAAAAGGAATGGCCTTTACGTCAAGGAATGGAAACTGGAAAAAATGTTAAACATGAATCTCTGGGGGAATCTGAGAACATTTTAATTCCTCCAGTACACTTAAAACTTGGTCTATCCAAAAACATTGCTAAAAAGTTGGACAGAAATGGACAGGCATTCAAATACCTAGTTACAAAATTTCCTAGGATTAGTGAGGCCCAGTTAAAGGAAGGAATTTTTTTGGCCCACAGATTCATCAAGTTCACTAAGATGAGATATGTGAACACCTTTTAAATGATGCTAAGTAAGAGGCATGGATTTATTTCAGAGAAGTCGTAAATAACTTTTTGGGAAACAAAAGAGCTGGAAGCTATGAGAATCTTGATATAAATTTGCTGTCCTGTTATCACAAAATGAGATGCAACATGTCCCTTAAATTACACTTTTTACGCTCCCATCTGAATTGTTTTGCTAAAAGTCGTGGAGCGATGAACATGGTAAACATTTCCACCAACAAATATCATTAATGGGAAAACATTACCAGGAAAAGTGGAATGCAAGAATGGTTGCTGACTATTGCTGAACAGTTATCAGGGATTATCCTCAACTCCACACAAGAAGGAAGCAAACAGAAAGCATATTTAGTAAAAGTAAGCGATCACGAATATATTTTACAAAACATCACACAGATTTTCATAGAAAAAAATTACCATTGCATTTTTTCTTAATATTATTCTCAAACCAGAACCAATCTAGCATTCCTGCAGTCATATTCGTATTCATCGTAGTGTAACCTTTAAGAAAAATGAGGTTTCATTCATGTTGCAAACAAAAAGTAAAGATTTGTTGTCCAGTATAATCTTTCAGAACTGATAACTTAAAAACCTTAGCTGAAGATATGAAAGTTAAACATTGTCTGTGTGTAAATGGAATCAAAGTGATTATTGGTGCTCCTTGTTTACAGAACGTTAAAACACAAAACTTTGTGCTGTGATAATCACTTTATTTGCATAGGAAACCAAAAACAAACGAGACTCTTACATTAAAAGTACCTCAAAGTGCAAGAAACATTAAATAAAATAAACATTTCAAAAATGATACTCTTTAAAAGGGTTCTTGAAGACAGGTAACGTCTGAAACGTTCCGTTGTTAAAGCTAGTCGTATATTCTGAGTAGGAAATAAATATAAACAAATTGATATTAGTGATTTCAATCTTATTTATCCGTCATTAATAAAAGTAAACTATACGAACTTAAACTCTACACTGAACACTGCGATACCTGTGCTTGTTATAGAAAAATTTCCATCTCTTATTCCTCTAAATATATTCAAGTGAATACTCCATTTCGGAAGGTGCAAACGAACTTTCCGCCTTACAGAAAAATTGCTGCCGCGTTAGTGACAACAAACTAATATCATATGACACAACACGAATGTCTCAGTGAAAAATAGCCAAACGCGCTTCGTGGTTGACTGTGAAATACAGAACTGCTAGTTGTCGGAGGTTCGATCCTCGCCTTTCCCATCTATATTTTCTGAAATACAAAATTAACAAATGGGTTAAGTTCTCTACAGCTTTTTATCAGGAATGGAGAATCGGATGAAAGCACATTGCTAGGAATTGAGTTAATGGGGACATCGCAACGTTGTGTCGTGCTTGGAAATAAACGATATGACAACCTTGCTGGGTGCAAAGGCTGCTTCACCCTTAAGTAATCTACAACTGCAATCTGTTCTGTTTAATGTGTCATAAATTAGATTATTCACTGACATCCAGATCTGGTAATTTATACCATTACACGCGTATATATTATAATATGACAATAGCCTACGAAATTTGTAGAGCTGCTTTTGAATGTGAATAATTAAAGGGAAATGTTAAATTCAGGAGGAATGTTTGACAATTGAGGTAGACGTGTTCCCTGCTTCACTTTCAGCAATTGCAATTGATATCTTATGAAACATTCAGTTGTAACACTTCAATCGTACTGCAGCATTCATAAGATGGCGGGAAAGGTTACAACGGTACGTGGAATAAAAATACTTAAAGGAGGAGCTTTCTCAGAAATAGATTCCATTAGTTTGTATGATTTTATATCTTGCACGGGTTACATAAATAATGATGTTCCCGTTAAGAAAGAAAAAAGAAAAAGGGAAATAAAAAAAAAAAAAAGCATGTTAAATGGGATTCGAACCAACGTCACCCCACACTTGATTTAGAAACAACACGCTCACGTTCTGTAGGTCTAGCGCCAACACTGGAATTATTTTAGTTCTAGTCCACAGCTTAATAGAAACACCATAAGAACATATGTTCTGCAGGTGCACTGAAGTTGAATCTGCAATGTTTGCCCGTTAATGTAGAAGGATTGCTGAAATATTGCTTTTCCAAACGGCGAAGTGACGTGACTTGCGAGTATAGACCAACTTGTCTCTTTGGAGACGCTTACGTAATTAGCTGCTATCCCCATGGTAAACATAAGAGACAAAAGCTTCCTAAATAAAAAATGTGGATCTCCTTAAAAAACACAATTTCTGTCAAGTACTTATTTTCTTTTGAATGAACCATTTCCGAGATACTTTTTATTATTTTCCTGAATTTGCTAACACTTACACCTTTCTGAAATACGAATATATTCTTCATTTTTCTATCTCTTGGTCTTGCAAAGAGAACGAAATTTCAAATGCATCGCATAACAATCAGCTCTTAAAACATTTGACTGTGCTTAAAGCCTACTGTATTCCCATATCAGCAATAAGATACTTTCTGAAAATGCTTATGTCTATTAAAATGAAGTAGATGCAGAAATAAGCATTTGAAAGTGTGTGTAAGAATGAGTATAGATCCACATATCAGGTGGCCCATCTCATCCGGCATTGGGATAATTAGATAACCCTTCGTGCGTTAAAAGAGTTGCAGAGCGCAACGGCGCGATTTCTATGAAATGGGCACCAGTGGCGTGAGTGAACTTTGTTCTGCTTATAAGAGAAGACGAGCGATATGAGGTAGTTCCCAAGGCTTGAACTGTCGTATGTAGCCGTGGTAATAAACAAGAACAGTCTTAAAATTTTTTCCACTTCACTTACAGGGACTTTATTTTCCTGGGAATAAAGTCACTCTTTTATATGCTGCTATTGTCCAATATTACGGGTTACAGATTGTAAATCGCCGTAATGTTTCAATGGCATTTCTTTGTTTCTTATTAATGTAATTCTATTTTATTATACTTAGTAATTGTTATTATTTTATTATTGTTATTATTAATTGTTTATTATTTTATCATCGGTATTATTGTTATTATTATTATTATTATTATTATTATTATTATTATTATTATTATTATTATTATTATTATTATTATTATTATTATTATTATTATTATTATTATTATTATTATTATTATTATTATTATTATTATTATTATTATTATTATTATTATTATTATTATTATTATTATTATTATTATTATTATTATTATCGTCATCGTCATCCTCATCGTCATCGTCATCGTCATAATCATAATCATCATTATTATTAATTATTATTATTATTATTATTATTATTATTATTATTATTATTATTATTATTATTATTATTATTATTATTATTATTATTATTATTACAGCGGCATCATCATCTTTCTCCCAGCCAGACTTGGAGGACCACGGTATCTGGAGTTTCTGCAAGGTGAACTTCAGGTCTTTCTTGATGAGTTTCCTGTACCGTGGCGGTACAATACTGTTTCCAACAAGATGGTGTACCACTTTACTATTATGAACCAGTAATGGTCATTTCAATTAGTTGTACCCTGGACGCTGGATCGGCCTAGGTGGCCCAATACCTTGGCCTTCAATATTATTATCTCTATCTCTATTATCTCGGGCTACATGCGATAGTTCAAGCCTTGAGAACTACCTCACTTTGTTCGTCTTCTCTTACAAGCAGAAGAAAGTTCACTTACGCCACTGGCGCCTGCTTCATAGGAATCGCGCCGTTGCGTTCTGCAACTCTTTTAACGTACGTACCCCAATGCCGGATGAGATGGGCCATCTGGTATATTTGCGAACAGTTTCTCCAAATTGAACTATATTAAAAGTCTGTATCACTTTTGTCGCCAAATACTGACACACTTCTTAAACCTAAGCTGTACCAAAGAAGTCATTAACGCACAGATGTTTTTCGCCTAGGATTTGAAAGTATTTTCGTAAATGAAGCGCAACGTACACGTAATCAACCCGCCAGTGCAATACAATACACGTCCGAGTGTTAAAGAATGGCAATGTTCGCATATAGTGGAAGGATTACCAACTTCCCCTCTTTCGCAAACGTTGGACATCGCTGGTATAGATGTTTAATTATAGTGGAACAAAAATATTCGTATGCATCTGGACTGTAATGATAATTAAGGCGCTCGCAAGCAAGATATTAAAATCGCTTTAGCTCATTTCATAAGCATACCTACTTGCGTCTTAATTACTACCCATTGGTTAAATACCAAACTTGGTGTTTCAGTTTAGTATCTTCAAAAGGTGCGATATAAAGGTTTTCAACAAAATCCCACCACCTCAAAGTGCCCTTGATGTGGAAAAAGTTTTGAAATGTTTATTTTCCCCAAAATGGCTCTAAAGATTTTGATTAAAATACTGCATCTTTAAAATATTTTCTTTAAGAATGAAATGTGTAATTTGTATTGTCCGGGAATGGCCTCAGAAACCCTCTTTATTCTGGATGACTTTTGTATAACTGGTAAACTGAGAGATACACAAGATCTTATTTAAAAGACTAAATACATATCTCGTTAAAGCACATATTTTGTGTCAAATACGTACATCCTTTTGTGGAGTTAACCATTTCGGAGACGTTTCTTGAGATTGGTTTGCATTTTAACATGCTTGTACTTTTCTCAAATGGGAAGTCAATCTTCAATTTGCGGGGTATCCTATTTTGATCGTGTAAAGAAAACTAAATTTCAAGTCTTTACATACTAAACCACTCTTAAAGAAATTAGTTAGTGCATAGCGACTACTTTATTCCCCTGTTCTCATTGTATCTAAATGGAAAAATGCACCAAAGCAATTTCTGCATTTGTTATCTCGATTAACGTCAGGTAGATAGAAGAATAAACTTTTTAAGAATATTTGTTGAAGCATGGGAAGAAAACGTCATGTGAAAGTAACACATTTTTCAACATTTTTCATTTCTGTGAAACAATATGGACTTAAGAAATAACTAACCCGTTGACTAAGCCATTTTCTGTTGCTTTTTACTAATTTTCTTTAGGCACTCCCACAGTCTACAGACTGTAAGGAATGATTCTAATGCAAGGAAAATGTCCCCACCTCAGCCGGGAGCAGAACCCGGTTCGTCTCAGGTTGAAAAGTCAGAACTCTGACCACTCTGCTGCAGAGATAGTCCCAGTAAGGTTTGTGTTTGGTTTTTGATGAACATTATTTGGAGCGCGTAGAAATGTTTACGTAATGCAATTTAATTTAATTATTGTATCCATTAATGATATCCGTAACAGACATATCTGCACTTGTGAAACAAAAAATTGTTGTAGCAAGTTACATACTTCCACACAACTATAAACATAATTTAAATGTGATGCCCATGCCTACCTCCATCAGTCTTTGGTAGAAAATGTAATAGCTTTGGTTGTGAGTGACAATTAGAAGTTCCATGTCAACTAGGAACTATAAATTTGAAAACATAAAAAATTGACAGATTAATAAGAATAGAATAAATCAGCTTAATGAAATGTCATTCTTATGGTTGTTTCAGAAAAAAAGAATCGACCTCACTGGTCAAATGTTGAATGTCACGTTTTGGTTAATTTAAAAATGTGTTAAAATTAAATGCCATTTCACGCATGATGAATGTTTGCTGATAATTTGAAAAAGTAGTTATAAATTACAACTTGAGAAGTCTTTTTATTTTCAACAATGCAAAAACATTGTACCTGAGGAAGAAAAGTTTCATTCAACTATTAAGTTACCATACAGTGGCATCAGTGTTGATCTGATGCTACGACAAAAGATGCAGGAAGTGGGTACGTTCAGAGTATGTTTTGACACGAAAATTAATAATTGCTTTCTCTTGAAAATGTTGATCAAGTGCCATCTACCCATGAGTTATTTTCTGTTTACAACATTATCTACCTTTTCCCCCATAATTAATCCTTTTAGAATAGAACAAATATGTTTGGCTATCAAATGCAATTTAAGTTCTAAGATGCATTCAATTCCATTGTTGGTTTCAAAGTTCCACGAAAATCACAATATATTACGTGTTTGATTAAACCAAGTAAACTTGAAGAGCTGAAAAGGAGCTGCTCGATTACAAGACTCAAGCAAACGCGAATAACATAATAAAAATCTTTGGCTTCAAATTATCTAAAATCACGCAAGGTTATATCTTAGTCACATGCATAGTTAATGTTTGTATCACATGTATATTTTTGTGTGCCATGAGCTCACATGAATGGATAAAAATTAGGATGGATCATTTCCAGATCTACATAAACAGCGAAAAACTAGACTTCAACTTAGACATGCAAGCCTGATATTTAAAAAAAAAATATTTGAAACAAGTTGCACGCTATGAGTTCCACATCTTTACTTTCTCCACTGCGTAAAGTAGGGGAAGTATTGTATTCGACCGATAAATTCGATGTCGAAATTCACCAGAAATACACGTTTTGAGGCCCCCTGAATCCAAAGAAAAAGTTCCACGCGCGCGCGAGTGGACATCTTAACTCAAAAACGAAAAGTTGGTTAAAAGCTAGAGTTGGTATTCAAGTTTAATATGTTTCAAGGATGCAACACGAAGATTTTGAAGAAAACTTCTCCGCCATAAACTACGCTTTACATGGACAATTCGAAAATTTTGATTTTCTAAAAAAATGACTAGCAATTTTGATTAAAATGCCATATGTTGATATTTTTATGACAAATGAAATGTATATTTTTAATTTTCTGGCTATAGCCCATGTAGTCTATTTACTCTTGATGACTTTTGCATAACTGGTAAACCGTAAGAGATAGACCAAATCTTACCATACAAAAAATGTAGATCTCGTTAAAACACATTGATGTCCAAATGAAGGAAGCTTAGTGCTTGTTCCTGTGTTCGCTTTATTTTGTTTTGTTTTTTGTCACGCACATAAAGAGGTGGATGTTTTTTTTTAATAAAATAACTAAATTGCTTTTTGAGTTGAATAAACCTCAAAATGATTGAGGCCCGGATGCAATAATACTTGCTCTGTCTTAGATAAGTGTTAGATAAATTAAAACTGGTACTGTATGATGCCGACCGCCTCCTCTGGCGCGGAGGACCCAGGTTCGATACCCAGTACGAGCATGGGGAGGTCTGGCACAGGGTGCACTCAGCCTCGTTAGTCCCGGGAGGACCGATTGAGGAGCTACTTGATGGAAAAGTAGCGGCCCCAGGTCGTGAAGACCACATAACTTGCCGGGAGGGATCGGGACGCTGACCACGTACCACCCTCCAGTACTGTACCCCAACAATGACGCCTGTAGTGGGCCGAGGTGGGGACGCAGCGGCTGGGTGGTGAGACTCTTCATGGGCTGTAGTGCCGGGGCTTATTATATTATTATTACTATAAGATGCCGTATTTCAGCATTAAAATGTAACACAAACTTGATTGAAAGGAACGGATTTGCGAAAAGTCACAAAGTAACATAAATAAGAGCATACGTAAGAATGAATAAAACGCTTACGAAATTCAAAAGTTAAATGTGTATGTTTTACTATACAGCCAGTTACGGTTCTATTAGGTACTGCGTTTCCTGGTGGCAATTATTCTTTCCATCAACGAACAGGGCATGACGTTTAAACAATATAAGCAGTTAAACAAAGGATAATGCATATAATGACAATTAGGAAAAACGTTCGTATTTTATCTACTGAGTGTCTTCTGTGGTATGGAGACAAAATCATAGCCTTCGAGGGAGATGTCTGTGGCTTGCATTAGGGAGATCACGGGTTCAAATTGTGGAAGGCGACTATACAACTAACATTTATCCAACAACACTATCTAGTCCCAAAAGAACAGCCAAAGCCAGCAGTTCCACGATCCCAGTTCTTCGTAGGACAGAGGATTACGGGTTACAGTCCCGCCTCAGGCGTTGTGTTTGTAAATGCGTGTGTGTAAGTAAAATGGTAAAATAACCAGTAAACAAGAGAAAACCGCGAGGAAAACACTAAGGTCATACTCCTTTTAAACAAAAGGAAAACGATCCCCAAGCCCACGCTGTGCCAAAATTCAGAAGCAAGAAAATACTGAAGGGCGACTACACAACTTAGGCTATCTGTTTGACACGCTAACTCGGGTGAACCAAGGAACCTAGATTAACCATTACGATATGACAGGAAGTGGAAGTGCTGATCAATAGTGAAGAGGAACAGTAGCTCTTGTCTCTGATATTCTATTATTTTATTTCAATTGTGCATACCACTAGACTACTTCTCTTATTGTGAATAGTTATTAAGAAATGGAGATACGATCACTTCCCAATAAAATAAATGCACTTTTTCCTAATGCTTTGGCTTTTAACTGCTTTCGTTGCTAACCAAGAAAAATATCTCTCTCGTTAAAAGTTACCATCTAAGTTAGGTTTTTTTCATAGAATTAGGCGTTTACGAAATATTCCATAGGTAACTTCAAGATTTCTGAGATTTTATGTTCAATATATAGTTCTAAAATGTGTTGAGAGCTCGTGGTTTGCATCATTCACTCCTTTTAATAATACACTCATTCTCTGTGAAACAATTACATCGGGACTTATCAACACTACTCTGAAATATATTGTATGAATGGTTTGCAGAATGCTTATAGAGTGCTACAGAGTTGCGAAATTTGTATGAATGTTACACACCAGAGCCTTTTTTCGTGTACTTCCATATTTTGCTAGAACAGTTAGGGATTCCGGCACTAATGCTTTCTTGTTTTGTTAACACTTCTTTAAAGGCATTTTTATTGGTGTGTACGTTTCTGTTGTTATCGCCAAGAAATTCCGAGGGGTACATTTCTGTTCACTAAAAGACAAAACTATTAAGTGATAAGAATCAGTACCTCCGCCAACAAGTTGCAACTGGGGTTTCCCATTTTGTAACTTCAGAGATAATGGGTTTCTTTGTAGTGTTCCCCTGCGGCATTGATGTCCGTTATTTTTGTTTGCATATTACGTCTTCTTGCTCGGTTCCTGTTAAAAAGGAAACAAAGCGTACTACTACCTGTGCGTGCTATCCCCACAATATTCAATAGGTATTTCCTGGCAAGGCCTTGTCAAGTTGTATAAACTCGCTTGTGACCAGCGTCATCGAATGAATTGATTAGTTGCTAAATCGGAGAAACAAGAACTCTCTGTATATCGTTTATAGTTGTATACTTCAGAAAACTGTAGATTACGACATGTGATGATACTTCGGTTTAGTACGATTGAAGTAGGAGTGTAACGTATTACATTCACGCGATTTTCTCTACTCATTTTTGTGTTACGTATGTTCTCTACTGGCTCTTCCACATACAAGCTACAGATATAAAATGGATGTTGGTATTCTGAAGCTGATAAACTCCAACACGGTTTGACTGATCATGAAAATTGACACATCTAACTTTTTTTTTTTACGAAGGTTGTTATGCTATTCATTTTACTAAGCAACATATTACATTCACATAGTTTTCTCTACCCGCTTCTCGTAACTCATTCACATGTCCTCTACTCACCCTTCATCATGCAATTTTCTGTGATTGAAATAGAAATGTGACGTGTTACATTCACACGGTTTTCTATATTCCCTTTTCTCCCTAATGGCCTAGATGTCGACGGGCCCTTAAACCGAACCCAATCCTTCTCTGTTACGTAACACATTCACATGTTCTCTACCGCCCTTCAACATAAAATACATATAATTTTTTATGATTGAAATAGAAATGCAGTATATTACATTCACACGGATTTCTCTGCCCAAGTTTCTTTTGTGAAACAATCGTACTTCTTTCTCTACTCCCTCTTCTACAAACAATTCATACAGCTGCCTATACGATTGAAAATGAAATGCCATGCATTACATTCACACGGCTATCTTTAGTAACTTTTCTTTTACGAAAGCGAATCACATTTCTTTCTCTACTCCCTCTTCTACAAATAATTCATACAATGTTCTCTGTAATTTAAACACAAAATATGGCGGCGCCGTGGCCGAGCGGTTAGCGCGCTCGCCTACTACCTAGGCGGCCCGGGTTCGATCCCAGGGACCCGCATGTGGTATTCGTGGTGGACGAAGCGGCGTCTGGGCGGGTTTTCTCCGGGTTCTCCGGTTTCCCCCGCCATCTCATTCCACCGGTGCTCCATCTTCATTCCATGTATCATCAGTGTCACCGCCTGTGGTGCCGTAGTAGTAAAAGCGGGCGTTAAACACTACACACACACACACACACAAACACAAAATATGCCATATCTTACATTCACGCAGCTTTTCTTCCTATGATACCTGGGGTTGATCAGCAGTGCTTTTGTGCAGTGTTTTACCGGTGTTTTATTTATTATTTATTTGTTTATTTACTTATTTATTTATCTGCCTGCCTGTCTGTCTATTTATTTCGTTATTCTGTGTTCTTTACATTATCCAACCTATGTAAGTTAATAAGTAGTAGGTATAATATCGTCAAACCACGGGCAATGTCGGGCATTTGGCTAGTATTATATACATATATAATAAAATGTAATAAAATTGTGATGAAATATGTGATGAAATATGTGATATGAAATAAATATGTCAGTAAAACATATTTCTTCTTTCCCGTTTTACCCTTCTTGTATGGATGACATACTGCCGCCCTCCCCCAGGACTTAAATGTGGCTGCCTGGATTCAGATAACGGTTTAAGTTATAGTCGCTTTTTCGCTTTTTGCTGCTCGAGGTGGAGGAATGCGACAAACTTGAAACAACACCCACAAACATGCAACAATAACCTGTAGCAAAACAAGGAATGCCTATGCCGCTTTTCCCCAGCTATAATAGTGGAGCTCATTTCTGATCAAATGGTTCACTCATTCTTGTCAAATGTACATTGTATGGTGTGTGCTTTTTAACAAGTGGTGAGTAAATTCGTTTTATAAGGAAATGGTACAAATATTGAAGTGTAGATGTCACATGGAATGTGTGAATCTATACGTATACCCCCGTGACCCCGAGGCACAACAGCCCATCTGGACCAAGGCCTACCGCCCGACCGTCGACGTGGTCAACACTCCAGTCCCTCCCTACCGGTTATACGATCTTCTCGACCAGGGACCACTACTTTTCAATCAAGTACAGTATGCCCAGGACAAGAAGGCAAGTCTTAGGAATGTGTAGCGTAATCATTTTGTGCTTCCGCACGGTGTTTATGCCTGGTTTCCGAGTATGACAAGGATGCTAGGCTCGTTTAAAATACACAATGTTGTCACATTACTCACCCATATCAAGAAATATGCATTCTCATACACTCATTTCCTAGTAAACAGGTCCGCTACCCGAGTAGATATACAGTTCAAGCCCCCTCTGCCCTTCATTCCCCTCTAGCCTTCTTGTCGTGGGCATACAGTAGCTCCTCAATTGGTCCTGACGAACCTAACGAGGCTGAGTATACACCCCGGATCAGGTCTCCCAACGGGAGAAAATCACCACGCCGAGAATCGAACCCGGGTCCCCCGCGTGGCGGCGCCGTGGCCGAGCGGTTAGCGCGCTCGCCTACCACCTAGGCGGCCCGGGTTCGATCCCAGGGACCCGCATGTGGTATTCGTGGTGGACGAAGCGGCGTCAGGGCGGGTTTTCTCCGGGTACTCCGGTTTCCCCCGCCATCTCATTCCACCGGTGCTCCATCTTCATGTATCATCAGTGTCACCGCCTGCGGTGCCGTAGTAGTAAAAGCGGGCGTTAAACACTACAACAACTACAACAACAGGGTCCACCGCTTGGTAAGCAACAGTGGTAACCACCGCGCTAATCAGGCGACCGGATCAATATGTGTAAAAATTAATTTAAAAAAATAATATTTTATTTAGCAGATTACTGTCGGCTTCAATTCAGTATGTGCATGTATCAGTTTTAAAACCCTCGACATAACAGTACAGGGTTCTTCACTCGTATAAAACCTAACGGGCGCATGGCATTTCGCCTATGGGAGATTGGGTGTGCCACAGCCGACCTTGCTCCTACATAAACTCCACGCGTAAAGCATGTATAACTCTCTTACCAGCACTAATCACTCTATCTTGAAACATTTCGCTAATTTTATTCATGGACTCCTCTGCTGTATGGACAGTAGCACAATCTTGTTGAAACTACCCATATGAGTTCTCTTGTTTGTCAGTTCATGATAAAATGGCATCAAAATGTCATTTCGGTACCTCTCTGCATTTAAGGTCTGCTCACAGAATACCGGACCGATTATGCGTCTAGCGTAACTCACACCAAACTCCAGTTCTCCGACCATGAGGGATTTCTTGAATGCGATGTGGATTATCAGAGGCCTTGTACAGTTTAGCCGCGCGCAAAGCGGCAGTCAGTAGTGTTGGAATCCAGCAAAGGAGAGGCGAAACGCCGAGCTCCGTTAGGTTTTAAATGAAGAACCCTATATAATTTATAACGTCTTCTACTAGTAGAGCGTTTGCCTACCACCTAGGTGGCCCGAGTTCGATCCCAAGAACCCGCATGTGGTATTCGTGGTGGACGAAGAGGCGTCAGGGGTTTTTCTCCGGGTTCTCCGGTTTCTTCCGTCACTCATTCCACCAATTGCTCCACCATCAACTTTCCAATCATCGATTTCGCCTGCATTTCATATCATCCTCTTCCTCATTATCATACCTGGTGCCTGACTGACTACCCGCTTCCAGGTCTTGACTCCGTCCGGTCCATAGGTTCCTGTGCTCGACGACAGGCGTCTGACCCTAGGCACTGGCTTGTAAGTTCTAGGGGGTGTAGGTCCTACATAAGGGGTAGGTAATCAGGTAAAGAAGAAGACGAATTTTGTACAAATCTTAATTTTGATTTGTAAATGTTTGAGAAATTGTCTTGTTTTCCAGCTTAAACGCTAGTTCAGATGGCTTTTGAGGAGCAAACCTGGATCAGAAAGAAGTCAGAGCTATCTTCCCGAAGCCTACTACGAAAATGATGAGAGATGTTATGAAATGCGAGTGAAAGGGATGAAGGGAAAGCTAATGGAGCAGTTGATGTAATGAATGGCGGGGGAAATGAGAACCCGTAGAACATCCACTCAGACGCCGCTTTGTCTATCACAAATGCTATATATGCTTCCATGAGATGTAATCCACATGTATTGAAACTCAACTTCAGCTCTAGGCGAGAGGTCTAACACTTCGGCCACGGTGCCGCCCTAAAACATAAATAAATAATATAAAATGACATTAACAGTTCGAACTTCAAAAATTTATTTCACTCACCGGTCATTCTTTGTAACGCCATTATTTGTTGCCGTAACTGTGTTCTATAAATATTAATGATTTAACCACTGCAATTAAAGCTAAGAATAAATAAGATGCAATTATAATTGTAATTATAGTAATGGTTAGGTAAGTCTACTAAGGCATTATTGGACATTTTAATTAAAGGGTAGGCTTTACTAAACGTTATACATTACTTCCGATGACAAGAAATTGGTTAAATTGTAATATTAGTATATCATATATCATTAGAATATATAATACATCTTTAGCCCGTCAAATAATATCTTCACCTTTTATTGCCCTGCAGCGCTCCGCAATCAGTATTTTAATTTTTTATTAATCAGATAATTTACAAAATGCAAATTTTATGGTACCTCTTTATGGTATTTTGTGAATGCTTCAAACGTTGTCCATAAAGCAGTAACATATGAATAAAATAGCACAAAAATCAGTGTCTTATATATAGTTAGTTTTAATGTTCCTTTTATGTGCACCTTTAATATCGAGGGTTTTAACCTCTTGGAGCAATTGCTCTACAGCAGTGGTGTTCATTTGCTTAACGGTGCTTTTGAACTTTGGGTTTCGATTAGTTTAGTTTTTCTTTAATTTATTACATTAAGTTAACACACACATTCGCACTCCTATTCATATTTCCAGACTCTAGGGAGAATGGGGCATAATCCTAGTGGATTCTAGCTGGGAATTGAATCCGGGACTCCTGCACAGCAGGCAGGTGCTTTACCGACTGAGATACGGGGCCAGCCTATAAATGTCTTTGTAAACAGTAATTGAGCAAATTATAAATCTGCACATGACACAGACGTGTTGTGCATCTCCTGATACTGTGCACAATAAAATACTTCGGTTCTGCAACCCTTGACCACGTGTGTACTCTTGACGTATAAGTTGGATTGTTCTGCATTGTTGATATATGAAGCAAGTGCTTAAACGTAGCAATTATGCGTCAATAATATTTAATCTTAACTTTTATTATTAATTAACTATTAACATTTCTAAAGGAATAAAAACGCCATCCACAGAAATGGAGAACAAATAATAAATTAAGAAGAAACAGCAAAATAGTTATTTTAATGTAAGGTTCCACAAAATAAATGTGCGTTGAAATATATAAAATGTATATGTAAAAGTATAACAATGTATATGCTTCAGGACACAGACATTTTAGTGTGGTATTTCCACATATAAAGGAATAGAATATGTAACTAAGGTCATACTCTCTCTCTCTCTCTCTCTCTCTCTCTCTCTCTCTCTCTCTCTCTCTACACATACACACACACGATGACAGGACAATAAAACTGATGGCACATATGTTTTGGTTCTCCAATAAAACATTTCAATCCACATCGTTAAATACGTTTTTGAGAAAATAAAATATATCACAAATATCTCCATGTAATTTTTCCACATTCTTGTTTTTTTTTTTTTTGGGGGGGGGGTAGAAGATAAAATTGCTTTAAAATCTTCATCTTGAATCCTAATCCTAAAGTAAAAAATTTAGTCTTTATCCAATTTTTCATTTTCAGTTGCATTGCTAATGAAGCTTTAACACAGTGCAGGTGCCAGACAAAAGGTAAAGCAAAGGTAATTAGGTAAATTAAATGTTCTACGAGTTCATCAAGCTTTTTCCCCATTGTAATCCACAAATTTGTTTCGTATTGCCTGCTTCTCTTAGCAATTTAGTAAACATAGTCGTTAAACGTGTGCATAAAAATCCACCGTTCTTTCTTTCGTATTATTTAGTTTTCGCTCTATCACAGCAACAAAGATATAGATTCACTGATCTTTTTTCGTTTCTCCTTAAAATGGTTACCTAAGAGTAAACGTGTATGCACTTCTAGAAAGCTTAAAATGGTCCAAGGTAAAGAATGCAGAATTAGGTAAAATATATTATCCTGTTCTATGTATTTAACTTGGTTTATTCATTATAGTAAGGTTAAACAACCTCATACCACGAATGTCTAAGTGCACCTTTAAGGCACTGAAATGTGACCTTCAAAAGCCTAAAGATTATTATCAGAGTCATGACATCAGAGTTTTAATTCGTACTTCAATAGCAAAAAATTGTTACCGAAGTTGCAGGAGACTTAGTTCATTTTGTTCAGGAATGGCGCAACCATTTATATTGGAAAACCACACCAATTGCATACTCTTTAAAGCAATTGATCTATACTGCATGGATAAAGCTAAAAGCTTGATGGAAACAATAAATTTCGAGTCATAATTACTTCATATTTTATTTTGAGACTTAGAGGTTTAAATCTCCAAGCGTACTGCAGTAATTGCATTAAATATAATAGAATCTTTATTATTTATTTATGCCAACAAACTTACTGTGGTGCAGTTGGTAGAGCACCTGCCTGCTGTGCTAGGGGTCCTGGGTTCTATTCCCGGCAGGAGGGTAGGAATTGTTCTCCAGCCAGGAATATTCCTTATCCTTCCTTGAGTCTTGAAGTATGAATGAAAGTGTGAATGTGTGTGTGAATTCAAAGTATAAAAGCCCCCAAAGATCGAAAAACCCAACGTAAACGTGTAACACTATTTGTCAATAGGCAAGGCTGCCAATATGACCTCTGCAGTTAAAGGGGGGATATAAATATGGAACCAAAAACAAACAAAACAAAAAAAAAAAAGATTTACTGCTGGTGTTTTAAAACACACAAACCGTTTGAGAAACTATTTCTGAAACAGCATGTTATACTGCATTCCTTTGGATCCCTATAATTTAAACTTTTCGCTATTGCATAATTCTTACAACTTATTATTTCATTATCTGAATCACCTATCTCGATTCATTGAAATAAAATGCTGAATATAAATCTGACTATGTTTTCTGGCATCCCTCTTGACTAATTCTGCTATCACATCTCAATCACACATCTATACCTCCATTTCAGTTGTCCAAATCTGCACCGTTAAGTAGGGCTCGAACCCCTCCTTTTATGCTCCTGCCCCAAGTTATGAGTTCTTAGTAAGAAGAGAAAAATGAAAATAAAAGGGTTTGAAGAGTGACACGCTCTAAACATCTGTGTATTGACCATTTCCAGCCGCAGAGCTGCAAATACGGACATTGAAAAGACTCTAGTTTGTACCGTTACCTTCAGTCTTTCCCCTCGGTTGCATTTTCCTGTCGAAAAGTTTTGCCTGGCAGATGTGGAAAAAGTGACCCAGAAATCCTCCACCAGCCCACACCATCAGTCAAAAATGGGTGGGGAAGGGAAGGGAAGGGAAGGAAAGGATTGGCACCGCTGCGTGAGGCAAGTTACGGAAGCGGAAGACTAAAGAGCCAACCCAGCTTTGGTGGAAAAGTGCATCAAGGATCATATTATAACAGTTTTAGACAAACATTTGGAAAATTGAGCAAGACTGTGAGCATTTATGGAAATAAAATCCTTCAAATTATGGTTATTAATTCGCTGACTGTTCTGTTGGCCTATACAATGAAAAGCTTTGCTTGAAACCTGAACAAGATGGAAGATTGTGAACATTTATGGAAATAAAATCCTTCAAATTATGGTTATTAATTCGCTGACTGTTCTGTTGGCCTATACAATGAAAAGCTTTGCTTGAAAACTGAACAAGATGGAAGATTGTGAACATGTAACACATTAATGGAAATAAAATCCTTGAAAGTATGGTTATTCTGTTGGCCTAAACAATGACCGGGCAATTATTACACACACTTTTGCTGAAATTTATTAAGCTGGTTGTGTAATTTGTATCGACGTCATTTTCTATATCGTCCTCCATGGCCTAGGGGGTAATGCGCTAGCGTTTGCTTCCCAAAGCTACGGGTTCAAGCCCGATGGATTTTTCCGGGCGTAAAAATTCTCAGCATGACTTCCTTCGGAAACTAAGTAAAGCCGGGGCCCCGTGTCGCAGATTTACGTTACGTAAATGAATCTCAAGCCTAATGAAGAGGCCTCTAAGCAAAATTAAGCGGTCTTTGACACCCAGTATAGAGTGGCACGCTGAAATCTATAGCAGTTAAGAGCGTCCTCAAAGAAAACTCGATTTCAATTTTTGTGATTTTCCATACGGCCCGTTCTTTACTAGTAGGTTTTCATTTTAGAAGTCAATTTGTCAGTAATAGAAGCCAAAAATATAAACGTATTAGTTAATTAGATACTAAATTTGAATCTATACTTTTAAGAAGTAAGGTTCCGTTTATCCTAAATTAGGCACTCGTAATATAAAAAGTGAAAGTAAATCAAAGACGTAGAGTAGGTCATGCAATCTGTTAATTGGATGTAACGGTTCTATATCCTTGATTTATTTTCATTTCAACACCACAAATACAGCATTTTGCAGTATAAGAATAGTTATTTGTGTTTTCTGAAGAACAAGTGTTGATTTGAAAACAGCACGCGGACCACAGGTGACTGCTGATGTTTATGTGCAACTTAGGTTATGTCTCAGGCACATGCAATGTTTTCCAAACCCACTACTGTTAACCCATCTCAAAGTTACTCTCAATAACACAGAGCGGACCCACGAAAGAACAAGTTATGGTTATCGAAGCACATGGTAGTAATTATTATTTATTTATGCCAACAAGCTTACTGCTGGTGTTTTAAACACACAAGCCGTATGTGGACAATGTTAATAATTACCATTTATCTGTCTGTCTGTTGGTCTGTCTGTCTCTCGGTCTGTCTGTTTATTTATTTAAATTTATTGTTGTCGCTTAAGCAATGTCAACCGCGACTACAATAAATTTTAAATTGCAATCACCTAAAAGTGTTAAAACATTGATTATTATAGAACATGATGTAAATTGACTGCTTTTATAAACTTAACTATACTATGGGACACAGTTGGATCACTCAAGGTTACCAAGAGATCAGCAGGAACGCCGCACTGAAGTCGATGCACATTGAAGAAAGGACATTGAGTAAAAAAATGTGACATGATTCATTACCGTGGCTTTCTCTGTCTTTGGTAAACACACATGCCTAAATCAGTGCTATTCATATGCAAAGTAGTTCCTCTAACCATATTGTTTCAACCCACGATATATTTTTCCTTAGAAATGATATAAAATTAAACACGCAATTAATTGCGGAAATAGCGTTCAGTTGTTCCTTCGTGGTAACAGACTCTTGTAATGGAAGGAAAGAAAAAAACTGGATGTGTTACATTCACATGACTTTGTACTCGTGATTCAACAAATTGTTGTTTAAAAAGTTTATCCTTATATCCATTTCATTTTAATAGAGATAAAAATTTATGCAAATGGCTTTTTACATATTTGCTGTAAGTACAAGAGGAATAGTGGAATACAGTAGGTTTAACTAACATACAAACCGTTCTCTTTGTATGGAAGAGGGAAAAAATAAACGACTTTCCATTTGACAGAAGAAAAAAAAAGGATTTTTAAAATCAAACCGATAACAAGGAATATCTCGAAAATGGTGAACTCCACAAATACGTTTTACATAAATTGTGTGCTTTAACGAGAGGTGCATTTTTGTGTAATAAGATTTAGTCAATCTCTTACAGTTTGCCAGTTACGTCGTTCAGAATGGTGGGAACTTCACAGGCTATTTCCAGAAAATCAAGATATACATTTTCCCATATCATGAACTTATGGCATTTAATAAAAATCTAAAAATGTTCCATGTTAAAGTAAGAATGGAATAGGGGGATCTTCTTGAAAATCTTCCTGTCGCATCCTTGGAAGATGCTAAACTTGTTAACAGATTTTCATTTTTATGTTGTTCACGATTTTCTTTTCTTCTTTTTTTTTTAAATTTAAGGAGTCTCAAAGTTGAAACTCTTTAAGTTTCTGAATATCAGTGAAATCTAGAAGTGGAATACATTTCCTCTAGTTAATGTAGATAAGCAGCAGAAAGAAAAAATCTGATGTGTTGCACTCACATGACTTTCTCTACTCTTGTACAAACAATTCTTATAAACTTCATATTAGTCGAGATAAACAGTTGCAGAAATTTCCTTATTGCTAATTTTCTTGTAGGTGCAAGGGAAATGTGGGAACACAATAGGCCATGAGCGATACTCAAATGTTTGGTAAATAAGGACCTTCCATTTGATAAAAGTTTAAGTATTACAAAACTGACACAAATAAAAGTAATATCTCCGAAATGGTTCACTCTACAAAAATATGCCTTTGAACATAACTTGTGTGTTTTAACGAGGTCTAGGTTCATTGTAAATGAAAACAATATGAACCTTTCTTGACCCCTAAATTATCAATTCTCAAAGAAGACAGGAACTCAGCAAGACGACAGGCTGAACTATCTAAATACCCATGAAGGGAGAAAGCAGCTAAATTTAGATAATAAAATCCGTGCTGCAAAAAGTGCTTTCACTAATTTTGCTCAAAAAGCTGATTATAAAAAAAGATAGTAAAAGTCTACCAATATCTAAAGTAATTCCCATCGTGTCATGAAACAAAACAAAAACCACTAAAGCATAAAGCATAACGGAACAATGCTCTCTTCTAACAAATCAGTTGCTGAAATATTTAATACACACAACAGTTCGATTCATTAATTAACTTCTACAGTCAAAAAGAAACAGTGACAGATAAAGGAAACGTTAAAGCAACAAAAAATTTCCAAAACAAAGTAACGGAATATTTAGCCAGGACTTCACCGCTTAATGTTGCTATTGATAAATAAAGGATAGGAAACCTCCGGTGCCTACCTAATAAAATTCACTTTGAATTTCTCAAAAATCTTGGATAAAAAGAAAGGGCTGTTCCACTCAAACTATTTAATTTAACTTGGAACACTACTATTCCCACAGAATGGAAAAAAGCATTCATCATTCCTATTCTTAAGAATCATGAGTCTGTAGATAATATAGACCAAGTTCGCTAACAAGTAGCATCGCTAAAACAGCACAACGCATGATCTCAATAAGGTTAGTTGAGTATTTAGAAACGAATAATTTGTTGACACCAACATAAACAGGAGTTAGAAATCACATAGGTACCTATGTACACAATAAACCTGATTAAACTTACCCAAGATGTTAAAGATGCCTTCAATATGAAACAGGACACTCTAGTTGTATTCATTGACTATGAAAAAGCTTTCGACTTAGTATGGAGATATAAACTATTCGAAAAGATAACAAAGCAGCCATTGAGTACAATATGCTAAACTGGCTCACAGAATTTCTATCAAAACGTTTTTGTCACAAAGTTCAATGATAGCACAGCCAAATATTAGCAAAGAAAAAAAGGAATTCCATAAAGATCAGTATTAAGTACAACTCTCTTAACATTTATATTATTAATCTCCCGACATTTGTTACATCTTCTGACATTAAGACAGCCCTTTTGGAAGACAGCATAATTTTGTGAACATCACCTCAATTAGACTAATCCGAAGTATCAATGAGCCTTGAATAAACTAAAAATATGGCATGATAACACGATGTCTCTAAATACAATTAATAAAGCCACATTTCAAGCATTTAGCCTTAGGAAAAACAACCTTCAAATAGATATACATTACAACAAAATATCCTTAAATCAAACATCACAAAATACATAGGCACCATTCTTGATTTAAAATGTTCATGGAAAAATCACGTTGAAGCAACAACAATAAAGCAAGAAAAAGATTTACACTTGTAAAAAGATTAGCAGGTGCCAAATGGGGTAGTTCTCTTGAACATTACATATAAATACTATACTTTGAATACTATATATAAAACTTTTATCAAACCCACCCTTCTCTACAATGGGAATATATTAATTACAGCAAACAACTCTTATCTTAGCAAACTGGAAGTATGTCAAAATCAAGCACTCAGGCCAATCACTGGAAGTGCCAGATCAACACCCAAAAAAAGCAATGCAGTCGCTAACCCAAAACCTCCCAATAATCCTGAACATTATTGTTGAATAGGCATTAATCCAACATGAAAATGTGTTAACCTAATCATAAACAGAATGGGGAAAATCGAAACCTCAAGAAAGCTTCCTATCAAAAATCACAAAAATAAAAAATCTGATGTGTTGCACTCACATGACTTTCTCTACTCTTGTGCTAACCATTCTTACAAACTCTTATTCCTATATCTTCTTTGTGTTAGTTGAGATAAACATTTGCAGGAATTATCTTATTGTTTATTTCCTTATAGGTGCAAGGGGAATGTTAGAATACAGTAGGCTTTGTGCGATAGTCAAAAGTTTGAGATTCTGTTGTCTTTGCATACTTAACATATAAAAAATGAACAACGATGATCCATTTCACAAAAGTTCTAAGTTTTCCGAAACTCACACACATAACAAGGAATATCTCCGAAATGGTTCATCCTACAAGAAAATTTATTGAGACATAAATTGTGTATTTTAGCAAGATATACACTTTTTGTATAGTATAATTTGGTCTATCTCTAACGGTTTACCAGTTATGCAAAAGTCGTCCAGAGTAAATACGACTATAGGGGCTATAGCCAGAAAATTCAAGATATGCATTTCATTTGTCACAAAAATATCTCAAACATATGACATTTTAATGAAAATCGTTAGAGCCATTTTCAAGAAAATCAGAATTTTCGAAAAATGTTCCATGGAAAGGGTAGTTTAGGGTGGAACTATTTTCTTCAAAATCTTCGTGTCGCATCCTTGAAAGACATTAAACTTAAATACCAACTTTGGTTTTTAACCGACTTTTCGTTTTTGAGTTATGCTGTCCACAGACTGACAGACTGACACAGACACACACACGGACCTTTTTCTAAAAATGCTTTTTTTTTATTCAGGGGCCCTAAAAACATGTATTTCCGGTGAAATCTTGACATCGAATTTTTGGGTGGAATACAATACTTCCCCTACTTACGAGTAGAGAAAGTAAAAATTGATACAACTTAGCCAATTCAAAGAAAATATTGTTCATAAGAAACATCCTTTAAACTGTCAAGCACTTGACTTTTATTTTAACTTAGAAGTACCGCTCTTAAAATCTATAACGCCTGATCATATATTAAAAGCCTCATCACCAGAAGCTATAAATAAAAGATACCCACCAGAAGATTGACTTCACATATATACTGAGGATCTACAATTAACAACGGTTCAGGAGCAGCAATAACTTGCAAACTATTTTCATATTATCAACCACTTGGGTCCCACACAACAAACTTTGATGCAGAAATATTGACCGTACATTTCTCCCTTCAACTCCTCTACAGTATAAATTAAGTCCAAAAAGTTTTCATTCTATCGCATTCTAAAGCGGCAACGTATACGCTAAACACAAATAGGTACCTCTCAAAGTTAACGAATGCCAAAAAATGTTCCAGCAACTCCAAAAACTACACAAACAAGTTGAACTTCAATGGATTCCAGCACATTGTGGAATTGCTCGAAATGGGACTGGTGACCTTCTTGGAAAGAAAGGAACTAAACTACTGTAATCCAATTCTATTACCATAAGCTATATATCAAAAGGATCATTAAAATATGTATAAGAAAAGCAATCTCATGACCTACAACATACTGCTTCTATTCCATTCCGTTCCGTTCCGTTCCGTTCCGTTCCGTTTCGTTTCGTTTCGTTCCGTTCCGTTCCGTTCCGTTCCGTTCCGTTCCGTTCCGTTCCATTCCATTCCATTATATACTTCCGGTGAAATCTCGACATTGAATTTTTGGTCGAATACAATAGTTCCCCTACTTATCTACTATATGCAGTAGAGAAAGTAAAAGTAGCAAAGTATTGAAAAGTCATGATACACACCTATAGCCATTACATATTATGAAAATGGTCCATCTTACTAAAAATGGAAACAGTTCTATGACTTAGAGTCCCTCACACTCACTCCCTCACACACTCACTCCCTCACACACTCACTGCCTCACACACTCACTCTCACACACTCACTCCCTCACACATCCGCTCTCTCACACACTTACTCCCTCACACACCCGGTCCCTCATACACCAACTCCCTAACACACTCACTCCCTCACATACCCACTCCCTCACACACACGGTCCCTCACACACCAACTCCCTCACACACTCACTCCCTCACACACACTCCCTTACACACTCACTCCCTCACAATTCACTTTCTCTCATATGATCTTCCCCTACACACTTGCTCTGTCATACTCTCTTTCATCACCTCTCTCATATACACTCACACACTTTCTCACATGCTGTCTCTCCCACAAACTTTGTCACACATGCTCTATCTCTCACTCTCTCCCACACTCTTCTTCACACATCCTCTCAGACTGTCTCACACTCTCTTTACATTCTCTCACACATACTCGCACACTCTCACGCTCTCTCTCCCACACTCTCACACACTCTCACTCACACTCTCTCACACACTCTTTCACACACTCTCTCTCACACACACTCTCTCACACACTCTTTCACACACTTTCTCTCACACACACTCTCTCTCACACACACTCTCTTTTATTCTCCCTCTCTCACACACTCTCACTCTTACACCTTACTTTCTTCCACACACTGTCTCATAGACCATCTCACACACCCTCTCACACTCTCTGACACTCCCTCACACACTCACTCTCTCACACTCACTCCCTCACATGTTCACTCCTTCACACACTCACTCCTTCACAATCTCACTCCCTCACACACTCACTCCTTCACACACTCACTCCCTCACAGACTCTCACACTCTTACACACACTCTCACACTCGCTCCCTCACACGCTCACTCGCTCAAATACTCATTCACACGCTCACTCCCTCACCACTGTCACACTCTCTTACTCACACTCTCACACTCACTCCCGACACACTCACTTTCTCACACACTTACTCCCTCACACTCTCTCTCACACCTCACTTTCTCCCACACACTCTCTCATAGACCATCTCAAACACCCTCTCACACTCTCTGACACTCCCTCACACGCTCACTCCCTCACCACTCTCACACTCTCTTACTCACACTCTCACACTCACTCCCTCACACACACTCACTCCCTCACATGCTCACTCCCTCACACGCTCACTCCCTCACACGCTCACTCCCTCACAGACTCACTCCCTCACACACTCACTCCCTCACATTCACTCCCTCACACACTCACTCCCTCACATTCACTCCCTCACACATTCACTCCCTCACACACTCACTCCCTCACACACTCACTCCCTCACATTCACTCCCTCACACGCTCACTCCCTCACATTCACTCCCTCACACACTCACTCCCTCACACACTCCTCCCTCACACTCTCTCACTCACCTTCACTCTGCTATTTCTCACCATGCCGCTCTGAAAGTACCCTGTTGACTCTTACTCTCAGTTGTGAACATGTAACTGCCTAAAGGATGGAACAAGACTAGCAAGGTTATTGGTCTTGCTAACCTCCTTTATATTACTCCGTAGGTATACATTGCATGTTGCATAATACTAAGGGGTGCACAAGAACTGTAATGAGAAAGCATTCGTTTCTGACTAGCGTCACTGACTCGTGTTTCTACAAAGTAAAGATTTTTCTAGTTGAATACGTTGTATGTTACGTTAGTTTGGCTTTATTCGAAAATCTTGGACTAGATATAATTTTGTTACATCTCAATCATCTTTTCACTATGTATTGACTGACTTAATTACGCTTCTCTTGATTAATACATATTTTAAGATAGATTCTATTAGGATTGATTCTGTTTTACTCAGATACCCAGGCTGCTACAAACTGCCTAAATATACATAATTTATGTTTTGAGCTTTTGACGAGATAAGCTGCCATAAATGCCCAATAATGTCTTAAACATGTCATTGGATGTTACGGATGTAAATCTCATTTATAAAATGCAATGTTGCAGACGCTAAGTAAGGTAAAAGCCCCATTTTAAAAGTATTGTCCTGGAACTAATGAAGGAACTAATGCAAGTTGAGGAATTGGTTTATTTCTCATTGAGAGGCAATTTTGCTTTACTTTTCAGGAGCAGGTGCAAAGATTGTGATGGACAAATCCAGACAGATGCGAGCAGAACGAGAGGAGGAGATGATGGCCAAAAGGTCACACTTTTCTGTAATGAAACAATCAACAAATGTGATCAGTACGTGTTTGTGGTTCCTTTAAAAGTAGTAGAGCTTGCTGTGATTGTGGGCGATCCACACTCTAAGAGCCGTTCTAGAGCTATATTACACACACTGAACAAGTTAAGTATTGAATTTGATAATGTTGTATCACTCATATGGAATTCAGGACGATACATGAGCAAATGTTTCCTAACGCTAAGCAATTTGCTTCCCATGAATGTTCTTGCTGTAGGTACAACGTTGGGCACATAAGCTGAACTTATATTGAATGCAGTGGGTAAAAATCTGCCAGATCTGCACCTCACAGTATCAAAATTGAAGTCTTCATTTCCGAACGTCCAAAAAAGGAAACATCGTTTCTTTAACTTTTTAAATAAGAAATCCCAGAAAAATAGGTTTCTTTGTTTCCAATGGCATTATTGGCAAGATGGTCCTAACGATAAGAATATGTAACATACTTTGCATACCATTTGAATTTTTTTGTGCTTCTTGTAAAATCTGATATTTCAGGAGTTCATGATGCGACGCGGATTTCTTGTAAGGTAGGTAATAGAAGACCAGTTGGTTACCATTGCAGCAGAGCCTCTCTTCATGGCAGAAATAGGTAGAGGTAAGTGGCGTATGCTGGGATTCTGAATTGGGCTATCACTAGTCTTACCATGGCCGCGCCGTGGCCGGGTGGTTAGACCATTTCCCTCTCACCAAAATGGCCCGGGTTCGATCCCAGGTGACCACATATGGGATTTGTGATGGACAAAAAAGGCGTAGAGTCGGGTTTCCTCTGTCATCTCATTTCACCAGTGCTCCATCTTCATTCCATGCATCATCAGTGTCGCCGCCTGCGGTGCCATATTTAATAAAAGCGGGCGTTAAACACTACCAAAGAAATTTGGCCTAGCAGATCCGGACGATAAGGGGTTGTTGATTGTTAACTCCATGAAAACTTGTTAGAAAATTTTTGAAGTGTGTATAACACTTTCAGTTTGTTTTCCAAAGACAGTATATCGAAATAGGAAACAACGGTTCACATAATACATTCGTTGGAAACTTTTGTCGTAACTCCCAAATGTTTAGAACCCATACTAGGCAGAAATGTCAACTGTTTCTCTGATTCAAATCTTAATTTAGTTTGACTTATTACTGTGTCCAGAACTTCACAGAAAATCTATTAGTACTATGAAGAATGGGTTTCATCTTCATGACAATTTCTCCTTTCTAGGCCTTTCTTCGTCCTCTTCATTATCAATGCTCATAGTTTCTGACCATATTTCCTCAAAGCCTACGTTTCTAATTATTATTTATCTCTTATGTTTATCCAAAGCTGTGATCAAATAGGCTAAATTTGCAAAATCCGTCGTGTTTCAGGGCGTTTTCTCAATTACAAACAATAAGTATGGCTAGCAATAAGGTCTATTTAATTTACATGAACCAGTTAGCCACACACACTTTGTTATAATTGTTTATATTAAAATATATTTTCTAAGAATTCTTTTTTCCTTCTGCTCATACTGCAAGTATGGAAGAGATGGAGTAGGCCTTCCCTGTTTTACTATCACTAACGTATCCTCATATTTCTATCGCGAATATGGTTGTTTTACTAATTGCTTTATTACACATTGTTCGTCCATTGTACTAACAACTGCCTTGGTACTCTATACGCGATGAAATAAATAATACTAATACTACAGCTGTTGAGGACCGTAACAGTCGCACAATATTAAAACAGATCGTTCTTGCTATCTCCAAGCCTGTCGTGTACACGCGGCACATGTCGAAGACACTCGTATGGATATAGCGACACGGGATTCCGAAGCCTTCTTGCTGCACTTATTCCTGCATTCCCCCGCCTTGCCCCTCCTTGACGTATCGTAGCGGCAGCAAGCATCCAAAGCCAGCTGTCCCCTCTGTTCAACGGTAGAGAACGGGACATATTCCATCCGACATGCTCATTCTTCATGAGGGAAACTGGCTGGTATTGCAATTATCATTAACCATCACTCCATGGATTGGACATATTGTCTGTTCCGTTTTTCACAGTAAGTCTCTCCATCTCTTCTGCTTGCCCACGTCTCTTCTACCTGCTGGTTTATAGTTTAAGACCTATTTTCGGAAGTCTATCATAGTTCATCCTCTCCACATGTAACAGCCATTAATTTCTATAGTGTTATATTTCTTCATTTATAGATTTCACTTGGAGCTCTGTCCTTATTACATAATTATTTATGTAGTCTAGTTTGTACATTGTTTAGTTCTTCTCAAGAATTTCATCTTAGATCCTTGTACTGCGAAAATTACGAGTAATGTAAGTTGTCCTAGTACAGATTACCAGTCTGTAGCTAAGTAAGTCAGATGCTGAGAATGCCAGTTTAAAGCCTTCTGACTGGCTTGGTTTCTGTCTGGGTGAACTCCCATAGCCTTTGTGGTTCTTCCACTCCGCAAGGCAGCGTTTCTCTTATTTTCCCTAAGAGAGAGGTTGCCTCTTCCGTAGACATTGCCGTTCCGATGAACTCCACCTCCGTCATTGTGTTCGTTGAAGTCCTCGCCTTATCCCCAGCAAGGAACCCCCAGCAAGTATCCCGAGTCAGGATACTATTAATTTCTTTATATGGGCTTCGGTGATAGCTTTGATAGCCCACAATATACGCCACTGGTAGAGGTATTGTTTAACTCATCCTTCTCTAGAAGGTCAGTTGTATCCTACTGTGCACATTTTGGATGATGGTCTAAAATTAATTGAACAGACATTGAAGACAGCTGCAGATGGAGTGCTTGACAGCAAGTCGACCAACACTGATGAATAGGAAGCAAACCTTCATACAGGCAACGAAAAGTTGCGGAGTATGGACTGTAGGAAGTGGGAGAGGTCAATCTGTCACGTGGTCGCAGCACAGAGGAGGCCAGGTACAGTCGACGAACGAATGTCGTAGATAATGTTGTTATATAACTTACATTCAATGCTGTCACCATTTGCAGTAAAATGCTCACTCTCAAATTCTTGCACTGGTTCAGCAATAAGTGAATATTTCTATTTTCGTGCTGGAGGCATTTTACTCTGTGTAAAACTAGTGAACACATTCTAGACACTACACACTGTAAGCAGTGAGCTCAGTTGTGTTTTGTGCTGGCTCTCCCCATGAGGCAAGCAACTTGCGATCGCCTCATTTCACAATAACTGTATAAAGATTCGAAACCTACTGATCAAAGATGAAGTAATTTAATTAATGAAATATAAGAAGAAAACTATGTTTACTAATGCTGCTTCACGTGGTATAACTAAATGAAACGCAGCAAGAACCAGTGATACCGCATATTAGAAGCGGTGGATATGTTTGAACCTCAGAAATGATTCATTTAACAGTAAATAAAGAGTTACGAAACTATACAAAAAAACTGAACTTCTGTTCTAATCTAAGAGAGAGTTTGATGCAATAGGAATGAAAGAATTGATCAAATAAAGATAAGCTGTGACAAAAAGGTAGACATTATTTCAACGTTAAGTGCAATGGCATTTAAATATAGTGATTTTGCCTATGGCTTTCTTAGTTGCTACGAATGCCATGTGCAAATTTGATTGTAAATATTTTTTTCCTGCCTATAACAATGTCCTTTCAGGAAAGTGGTCTCTCCTGCAGAACAAAATATAATTTTTTTTTTCGGAGATTCATTTTGAAAATTGAAATGTCTTTCTTTCCAAACTCTGATGTATTACAGTGGTGGTTTTGCTGTCATATTCAGTGTATAACCCAGGACATTTAGCAATGCACTTGGTGATGGAGCGCTGATCAGCAGAAGGGAGGGAAGGTGAACAACCGTCACAAAAAACTGTGCATTATTGTAGGCACAACTCGTGCCTACAAGTGTCGTGCCTAAGCAGCACGACAAAATTTCACTTAAGTGAAGAATCCTGTATATCCGTCTCACTTGCTGTCACTTTGGAAAACGATAGTGCACTGGATGATGGTATTCGACTGTCACACTCAGATACCAACTGGACGAACAACTTCGCATGACACCTGTAGCCCGTCTCACAACATATGTGTCCTCCTTAAGTCACAGATAAACAAATGCAAAGCTTATTTATTTATGCCAACAAACTTACTCAAACATTAGCCACACACAGCTTGTGTGGGTTTTTAACACCAACAGTAATTTTGTTGGCATAAATACATAATAATTACCATCTAAAGGTTATTTAATCCCGGGACACAAAGTACTTACGATAGTAAGTCACCATTGGGGTAATTGTCTCTGATGTGAGACTGCCTTTGTGGTTTACCGGGAGAAATACCAACCGGTTGGAGAATCCAGTGTCATTCTGGCAGGTTGTCACAATAGCTTAGAGGTTAGAGCACCCACCTGGTAAGCGGGAGGTCTTTGGTATTGAATTATTCAGTTCCGATTCTATTCTCAAATGCAGAGCTATTTGTCGCAGGTAGTATACAGTGGAACTTTTTAAGTGGACACTGCTTTGTGAATATGCACAAAGTTAAATTTGCATTTTCTTATTCTGTGAAGCTTTTATTTTTAGGAAAATGCAGCTTTTTACTGCTGTTTGATTTCCTCAACATAAGTACATATGTTAAGGTGCCTCATGACAAAACATATGACACATACCTATGTAATTGCAAATAATGAAAAAATGGCCTATCGAAAGTACCGAAAGTTTCAAATCACCAAGATTTTCCAATCCCTCGCTATTACTATTTTCAATTACACATTTGTGTGAACTGGGCTTGTCGATGTTGACTGAAATTAAAACATCGGGGAGAGAGAGAGAGGGGGGGAGAGGGAGCGAGGGAGACTCAAATCCATCGATGAGGAAATGAGACTGTTTTTCAACGATAATAAATAATAATAATAATAATAATAATAATAATAATAATAATAATAATAATAATAATAATAATAATAATAATAATAATAATTACTATTATTATATACAATTATATTATTATAATTATTAATAATAAATTATTTTTCATTTTTACATAAAGATATAATCTTTCGTAAGTATATTAAGATTCATAGTCTAGGTACGTCTGGGCTGCGCCTCGGGAACACTGATCTACATTTCTATTGTAGTAAGTTTCTTGCGAATTCCTTATGGCTTTCAAGTTACATTGAATTAACTGGGAGTAAAAATTGGTTTGTAGACTATTTCTAGAAAATTCAAGATATACATTTTATTTCCAATCAAATTATCTGAAACATATAAAAACTAAACCCCTAGCGCTACAGCCCAGGAAGGGCCTTGGCTTGCCGCCAGCCGCTGCGTCCCCCACCTCTGCCCACTACAGACGTCATTGGTGGAGTGCACGAGGCTCGCGTGAATCTCAGGCTATGGCCCGGGGTGATCAGCTGATAGCCGGGAACCGGGTATGCTAACAAACATGGCTACCAGTGTGAAATGTTATGGGGCAACACGTGTTAGTTTTGTTTAATTGAAAGTGAATTAGTGGCGGTATATGTTGTTTCAGTGATTGTGTTTATTCGTAAATATTGTAAATTAATCAACATTAATTTTTCAGTAGTTTTCTTGTTGTAGTACGAGAATTATAACAGATGTTCTTCGCTGCAATTTTTAACGGTTTCTTTTGAGCAACTGAACAGTTTTTCGCCTGGTTTTCGTAAGTTCTACTTGTTATAGTTTAACTATTAAACTAAAATGATTATTTTCATTTATAGTGTGTAATTTTAAGTGATTTAAGAAATGGTTAATTCTTCAGTGAAGTTATTCAAGAGTCCATAACCTATATTGCAACATGGTGATACCGGTACTGAAAGGTATGTAATTCTACTTTTGTTTTAGATGTCGAATTGAACAATATGGGTCGACGTTGTAGTGTGTATCGATGTAAAACTAGTTAGGACAGTTTATATATATACATATATATACATATATATATACATATACATATATATATATATATATATATATATATATATATATATATATATATATATATATATATAAATGAAACACTTTGAAAGGACAAATCTACACCCAAAACTGTTGAACAAAAGATGGTATGGGTTGGTTTTTGTTAAACCATTCTGGAAACAGTTAAATGCAATGAATGTTAACAAAACATTTACCAAGTTAATCAATAAATTTAGAAAACAGGCAGTAGCTAGGTCATTTACATTTTTCCCACCTACATCAAAAAGGGAAAACTATTATACTTGTGTCAAATTTTGTCCTCTGTCTTTACTCACACATGATGGAATTATGTAGGCAACGACACCTAGGTTAATGTGTACCTATATGAACAGGATGACAGAGTCCTGTGTTATCAAAATTTAGCCTGTGTTATCAGAGGCAGCATCCACACCTACCATCAATAATAATATGCAACCCTAACCTAACTTTATAACATATCTCAACTCTTTCTCCACTTTTACAAATTCACACAGGTATCACAGCTTAGCCTATTGTTGATAATTGCTATTTATGTGCAAATTTGCCAAACCAGCATGGTAAATGTTGATAGACTGAGTTTAATTAGTATTTTGCTTCAATTTCTGGGATGCCTATCTAAAGGACAAATCCACACCCAAAAACTTCTTGGTATGGTCACCGTATGGGTTTTGTTAAACCCAAAAGCAGTAAACTTTGTAAATATTTACAATTGTAAGTTAATGTTAATTTTAGCCTGTAAGCCGGGTCCTTTGTAACGGCACCAGGCCAAACTTTCAATAAACAAAACTGAAACTGAGAAAACTATATATGCCCCGCTGATAATAAATTAATATTTATAGATTCCATCATTAATAAATATTATGTAAGGTAAGTGGATACATTGGTAACTACTTTATACAAGTGCTATTGAAAAATAAGTCTTCCAGCTTCTCCGGGGTAGGCAACATATCAATATTACCATTATTTTGATATGATTGACTAGTTATAATAATATATCGGTTAGTCACAATGGGCCATTAAAAATCAAAATATTGAGGATGGAATATTTCCATTTACATGTATATATTCAGATTTAGTGGAATTAAGTTTGGCAATAATCACGTGCCTCATGCTTAAACTTTGATGATAATAACAGCAACTATTGAGATAGATAATTAATCTTTATTATATTGATATGTGATTTACTATTTATGTAACGTATTATAATATTGTGCAGGTATTTTTGTTACGTGTTTTTATTTTCAATAATGAGTGACAATTCAATGGATGTCACTTCCTTACGCTGTTCCTCCAAACGGAGAAGTCATATTCACGTTCGGCTTCGGTCGGTTCCCTTCGATCAGCTGTTCCAAAGATGACGCAATCGGGCCGTAGCCTGTATTTCGCGCGAGCCACGGGAGTGCAGTACTGCAGGGTGGGACGTGGTCAGCGCCCCGAGCCCTCCCGGGCAGTTATGCGGTCTTCGCGACCTGGGACCGCTACTTTTTCATCAAGTAGCTTCTCAATTGGTCCCCCCGTGACCTAACGAGGCTGAGTACATCCCATGCCAGACCTCCCAGCGGGGGAAAATCTCCATGCTGGTACCGGTGATCGAACCGAGTCCTCCGCTCCAGAGGCTATCTGAAACATATGAGTCAAAGGCTAGATTGTAGGGAAAGGGCAATGTCAGACTGTTAAGCTGAAAGAAACATTTTAAACGCCGAACATTTTCTTAAATAGTTTTACTTTCTCTACTGATAAGTAGGGGAAGTATTGTATTCCACCCAAAAATTCGATGTCGAGATTTCACGGGAAATATATGTTTTGAGCCCCCCAGAATCCAAAAAAAAGTATTTTTAGTAAAAGGTCCGCGCGCGCGCGCGTGTGTGTGTCTGTGTGTCTGTGTGTCTATGGACAGCGTAACTCAAAAACGAAAAGTCGGTTAAAAACCAAAGTTGGCATTTAAGTTTAATGTCTTTCAAGGATGCGACACGATTTTGAAGAAAATAGTCCCCACCCTAAACTACCCTTTACATGGAGAAGTTTTCGAAAATTTTTATTTTCTTGAAAATGGCCCTGACCATTTTGATTAAAATGTCATATATTTGAGATATTTTTTATGACAAATGAAATGTATATCTTGAATTTTCTCGCTATAGCCTTGTAGTCGTATTTACTCTGGACGACTTTTGAATAACTCGTAAACCGTAAGAGATAGACAAAATCTTGCTGTACCAAAAATGTAGATCTCCCTAAAATACACAATTTATGTCTCAATAAATTTGCTTGTAGGTTGAACCATTTCGGAGATATTCCTTGTTATGTGTGTGAGTTTCGGAAAACAAAACTCTCGTGAAATGAAACATCGTTGTTCATTTTTTTATATGTTAGGTGTGCAAAGAGAACGGAATCTCAAAGCTTTAAAAGATTTGACTATCGCACAAAGCCTACTGTATTCTAATATTCCCCTTTCACCTACAAGGAAATAAGCAATAAGATAATTTGTACAAATGTTTATGTCAACTAACGCGAAAATATATAGGAATAAGAGTTTGTAAGAATGATTAGTACAAGAGTGGAGAAAGTCATGTGAGAGCAACACATCAGATTTTTTAAATTGTACACTTCAGTAGCACAATCGAACAAGAAACTTTACAACAGCTTTTAGCAAATACGGCACAATGGAGTAGAGATTTGGCATTTCTCTGAAAGATGTAGCACTCCTTACACCATCATGTAGCTCCCTTACATTCATTCAGGTAAATTGGTTTAAAAAACTCGTGTTAAAAAATAACTAACAATTTAATCTAAAAAGAATTCTGTGTTGCATTCACGTGACTTTCTCTACTCTTGAACTAATAATTCTTACAAACTCTTATTCCTATATCTTCTTCGTGTTATTCGAGATAAACCATTTGCAAGAATTACTTTATTGCTTATTTCCTTGCAGGTGCAAGTTGAATATGGGAATACGGTAGGCTTTGAGCGGCACTCAAATCTTTTAAACCTTTGAGATTCCGTTTTCTATGCACGGCTGAGATATAAAAATTAATAACAATCTTCCATTTGAGGAAAGTTTAAGCATTCCAAAACTCATGGAATATCTCGGAATGGTTCACTCAAAAAATAAATAAATAAATAAATAAATAAATAAATAAATAAATAAATAAATAAGTAAGTAAGTAAGTAAGTAAGTAAGTAAGTAAGTAAGTAAGTAAGTAAGTAAGTAAGTAAGTAAGTAAGTAAGTAAGTAAGTAAGTAAGTAAGTAAGTAAGTAAGTAAGTAAGTAAGTAAGTAAGTAAGTAAGTAAGTAAGTAAGTAAGTAAGTAAGTAAGTAAGTAAGTAAGTAAGTAAGTAAGTAAGTAAGTAAGTAAGTAAGTAAGTAAGTAAGTAAGTAAGTAAGTAAGTAAGTAAGTAAGTAAGTAAGTAAGTAAGTAAGTAAGTAAGTAAGTAAGTAAGTAAGTAAGTAAGTAAGTAAGTAAGTAAGTAAGTAAGTAAGTAAGTAAGTAAGTAAGTAAGTAAGTAAGTAAGTAAGTAAGTAAGTAAGTAAGTAAGTAAGTAAGTAAGTAAGTAAGTAAGTAAGTAAGTAAGTAAGTAAGTAAGTAAGTAAGTAAGTAAGTAAGTAAGTAAGTAAGTAAGTAAGTAAGTAAGTAAGTAAGTAAGTAAGTAAGTAAGTAAGTAAGTAAGTAAGTAAGTAAGTAAGTAAGTAAGTAAGTAAGTAAGTAAGTAAGTAAGTAAGTAAGTAAGTAAGTAAGTAAGTAAGTAAGTAAGTAAGTAAGTAAGTAAGTAAGTAAGTAAGTAAGTAAGTAAGTAAGTAAGTAAGTAAGTAAGTAAGTAAGTAAGTAAGTAAGTAAGTAAGTAAGTAAGTAAGTAAGTAAGTAAGTAAGTAAGTAAGTAAGTAAGTAAGTAAGTAAGTAAGTAAGTAAGTAAGTAAGTAAGTAAGTAAGTAAGTAAGTAAGTAAGTAAGTAAGTAAGTAAGTAAGTAAGTAAGTAAGTAAGTAAGTAAGTAAGTAAGTAAGTAAGTAAGTAAGTAAGTAAGTAAGTAAGTAAGTAAGTAAGTAAGTAAGTAAGTAAGTAAGTAAGTAAGTAAGTAAGTAAGTAAGTAAGTAAGTAAGTAAGTAAGTAAGTAAGTAAGTAAGTAAGTAAGTAAGTAAGTAAGTAAGTAAGTAAGTAAGTAAGTAAGTAAGTAAGTAAGTAAGTAAGTAAGTAAGTAAGTAAGTAAGTAAGTAAGTAAGTAAGTAAGTAAGTAAGTAAGTAAGTAAGTAAGTAAGTAAGTAAGTAAGTAAGTAAGTAAGTAAGTAAGTAAGTAAGTAAGTAAGTAAGTAAGTAAGTAAGTAAGTAAGTAAGTAAGTAAGTAAGTAAGTAAGTAAGTAAGTAAGTAAGTAAGTAAGTAAGTAAGTAAGTAAGTAAGTAAGTAAGTAAGTAAGTAAGTAAGTAAGTAAGTAAGTAAGTAAGTAAGTAAGTAAGTAAGTAAGTAAGTAAGTAAGTAAGTAAGTAAGTAAGTAAGTAAGTAAGTAAGTAAGTAAGTAAGTAAGTAAGTAAGTAAGTAAGTAAGTAAGTAAGTAAGTAAGTAAGTAAGTAAGTAAGTAAGTAAGTAAGTAAGTAAGTAAGTAAGTAAGTAAGTAAGTAAGTAAGTAAGTAAGTAAGTAAGTAAGTAAGTAAGTAAGTAAGTAAGTAAGTAAGTAAGTAAGTAAGTAAGTAAGTAAGTAAGTAAGTAAGTAAGTAAGTAAGTAAGTAAGTAAGTAAGTAAGTAAGTAAGTAAGTAAGTAAGTAAGTAAGTAAGTAAGTAAGTAAGTAAGTAAGTAAGTAAGTAAGTAAGTAAGTAAGTAAGTAAGTAAGTAAGTAAGTAAGTAAGTAAGTAAGTAAGTAAGTAAGTAAGTAAGTAAGTAAGTAAGTAAGTAAGTAAGTAAGTAAGTAAGTAAGTAAGTAAGTAAGTAAGTAAGTAAGTAAGTAAGTAAGTAAGTAAGTAAGTAAGTAAGTAAGTAAGTAAGTAAGTAAGTAAGTAAGTAAGTAAGTAAGTAAGTAAGTAAGTAAGTAAGTAAGTAAGTAAGTAAGTAAGTAAGTAAGTAAGTAAGTAAGTAAGTAAGTAAGTAAGTAAGTAAGTAAGTAAGTAAGTAAGTAAGTAAGTAAGTAAGTAAGTAAGTAAGTAAGTAAGTAAGTAAGTAAGTAAGTAAGTAAGTAAGTAAGTAAGTAAGTAAGTAAGTAAGTAAGTAAGTAAGTAAGTAAGTAAGTAAGTAAGTAAGTAAGTAAGTAAGTAAGTAAGTAAGTAAGTAAGTAAGTAAGTAAGTAAGTAAGTAAGTAAGTAAGTAAGTAAGTAAGTAAGTAAGTAAGTAAGTAAGTAAGTAAGTAAGTAAGTAAGTAAGTAAGTAAGTAAGTAAGTAAGTAAGTAAGTAAGTAAGTAAGTAAGTAAGTAAGTAAGTAAGTAAGTAAGTAAGTAAGTAAGTAAGTAAGTAAGTAAGTAAGTAAGTAAGTAAGTAAGTAAGTAAGTAAGTAAGTAAGTAAGTAAGTAAGTAAGTAAGTAAGTAAGTAAGTAAGTAAGTAAGTAAGTAAGTAAGTAAGTAAGTAAGTAAGTAAGTAAGTAAGTAAGTAAGTAAGTAAGTAAGTAAGTAAGTAAGTAAGTAAGTAAGTAAGTAAGTAAGTAAGTAAGTAAGTAAGTAAGTAAGTAAGTAAGTAAGTAAGTAAGTAAGTAAGTAAGTAAGTAAGTAAGTAAGTAAGTAAGTAAGTAAGTAAGTAAGTAAGTAAGTAAGTAAGTAAGTAAGTAAGTAAGTAAGTAAGTAAGTAAGTAAGTAAGTAAGTAAGTAAGTAAGTAAGTAAGTAAGTAAGTAAGTAAGTAAGTAAGTAAGTAAGTAAGTAAGTAAGTAAGTAAGTAAGTAAGTAAGTAAGTAAGTAAGTAAGTAAGTAAGTAAGTAAGTAAGTAAGTAAGTAAGTAAGTAAGTAAGTAAGTAAGTAAGTAAGTAAGTAAGTAAGTAAGTAAGTAAGTAAGTAAGTAAGTAAGTAAGTAAGTAAGTAAGTAAGTAAGTAAGTAAGTAAGTAAGTAAGTAAGTAAGTAAGTAAGTAAGTAAGTAAGTAAGTAAGTAAGTAAGTAAGTAAGTAAGTAAGTAAGTAAGTAAGTAAGTAAGTAAGTAAGTAAGTAAGTAAGTAAGTAAGTAAGTAAATAAATAAATAAATAAATAAATAAATAAATAAATAAATAAATAAATAAATAAATAAATAAATACCTACCTACCTACCTACCTACATACATAGATAAATAAATAAATAAATAAATAAATAAATAAATAAATAAATAAATAAATAAATAAATAAATAAATAAATAAATAAATAAATAAATAAATAAATAAATAAATAAATAAATAAATAAATAAATAAATAAATAAATAAATAAATAAATAAATAAATAAATAAATAAATAAATAAATACCTACCTACCTACCTACCTACCTACCTACCTACCTACCTACCTACCTACCTACCTACCTACCTACCTACCTACCTACCTACCTACCTACCTACCTACCTACCTACCTACCTACCTACCTACCTACCTACCTACCTACCTACCTACCTACCTACCTACCTACCTACCTACCTACCTACCTACCTACCTACCTACCTACCTACCTACCTACCTACCTACCTACCTACCTACCTACCTACCTACCTACCTACCTACCTACCTACCTACCTACCTACCTACCTACCTACCTACCTACCTACCTAGCTACATACATAGATAAATAAATAAATAAATAAATAAATAAATAAATAAATAAATAAATAAATAAATAAATAAATAAATAAATAAATAAATAAATAAATAAATAAAATAAAATAAATAAAATAAAAAATAATCATGTGCACATAAATTGTGTTTTTAACGAGATGCGCATTTTTATAGTAAGATTCTCTCTCTCTCTCTCGCTTGTTTGTTTATGTTTGTTTTGTAGTGTTTTACGCCCGCCTTTACTACTACGGAACCGCAGGCGGTGACACTGGTGATATATGGAATAAAGATGTAGCACCGGCGCCGCTTCGCCCATCACGAATCCCACATGCGGTCGCCTGGGATCGAACCCGAGCCGCTTTGGTGAGAAGCGAATGGCCTAACCACTTGGCTATGGCGCGGCCTTTCTCTCTCTCTCTCGCTCTCTCTCTCTCTCTCTCTCTCTCTCTCTCTCTCTCTCTCTCTCTCTCTCTTACGGTTTACTAGTTATGCAAAAGTCATAGAGTAAACAAGACTACATAGGCTATAACCAGAAAATTCAAAATATAAATTTCATTTGCCATAAAAATATTTCAAATAGGTAACATTTTAATCAAAATCGTTAGCCATTTTCGAGAAAATCAAAATGTTCTAAACATTTTCCATATAAAGGATAGTTTAGGGTTGAAAAATTTCCTTCAAAATCTTCGTGTCGCATTCTTGAAGCATATTAAACTTAAATACCAACCTTGGTTTCTAACGGACTTTTCGTTTTTGAGTTATGCTTTTCACACACACACACACACACACACACACACACACACACACACACACACACACACACACCACACAAACAAACAAACACACATACGCACACAAATACACACGGACCTTTTTCTAAAAATGCTTCTTTTGGATTCAGGGCGCTTCAATATTTCCAGTGAAATCTCGACATCAAATTTTTGGGTGGAATGCAATATTCCCCCCCCCCTTACTACGTAGTAGAGAAAGTACTAAATTTAATATATTACTATTTTTCCCAATTTCCCCTTCTATGTAGTTGTGTATATGAGTATGTATGTGCTCAATATTTTGTTGTTTAACACGCTGTCAATTGCCGGAATTGCATCAGCGTCGTCGGTGTGCCGGAATTTGTCCCGCAGGAGTTCTTTTACATGCCAGTAAATCTACTGACATGGAGCTGTCGTTTTTAAGCACTTATAAACCATAGCTCTGGGCCGGATTTGAACCAGTGACCTTGGGATTACCAGGCCAGCGTGTAACCAATTGTGCCACCCATGCCGACTTGTATTTGCTCATGTATATTAGTCGTAAAGGTATAATTTTACTCGAATACTTAGTTACACTAATGTTTTGTGAATTCTGTTTAACTCTCTCGTTGCTTGTACCTGTGATGTTACTTGTCCCACCGGATAGCTATTTCCTTACCATATTAATGGGAGCTCTTTTCTAATGATTCTCAATAGTCGGTTCCCTATCGCCGCTTAATACACCGGATCGATGCGTACCTAGCTTTAATGTGAGCGCGAACAAAGCAGCCAATATCTAATCTAATATATTTAAACGAGTAATTCTTGTATATATATTCTGCGTAACTTGGAAACGACTCTAACGATTTCGATCAAATTTTGTATTTAGATAAGTGTTTGCTTTTTAAATTTATCTATGTAGGTGTGATTCCTGAAAAAAAAAAAAAACAACAACAACAACAACTCGGTTTTACCTAAAACCTGACATTTTCTATTCCCGCTTCTACAGAGCAATTCTTGTACATTTAATACCGGTATCTCAGAAATGGCTCTAAAGATTTGGTTAAAATTTTCTATACACATAAGATTTTGCTTTTTAAGTTTACCTCCGCAATTTTACACAAAAATAACATTTTTAATCCCTCTTATACAGAGCAATTATTGCATATATTTAAGTTTACCTACGCAATTTTACACAAAAATAAAATGTTTAATCCCTCTTATACAGAGCAATTACTGCATATATTATGTGTATCTCGGAAACGGTTCTATAAATTTTGATCAAATTTTGTGCTCACAAAAGGTTTCATTCTTACCTGAAAAAACGCGATTTTATATAAAAAAAAACTTGCTCTTTTTCCCTCTTCTGCAAATTATACAATTTTCTGTATGTCTGAAATAGAAATCCTACGTATTGCATTCAGACTGTTTTCTCTACTCAAATTCAGGCAACAAATTCACATCTCATTCTCTATTCACTCTCCTATAGGCAATTGTACATAAACATGTGATTTTAAACAAAAAATTGTTTATCCTTCTTTTAAAATAAGTCATACCACGTTCTTTATGTTTGAAATAGAAGTGCTATTACATTCACACTGTTTTCTCTACTTACTTTTGGGTGACACATTCATAACCGTTCTTCTACTCACTCTTCTAGAAATAAGTCATACAATTTTCTGTATGTTTGAAATAGAAATGCTAAATATTACATTCACAGTGTTTTCTCTGCTCACTTTTAGGTAACACATTTATATGTCTTTCTCTACTCACTCTTCTACAAACAATTATCATTTATGTATACAAAATGGATGTTTGTATATATGTAACTGTTAATCTCAAAAACCGCTTAACCGATCACCACGAAATTCGCCACGTACATACAATTCATACAATTTTCTATGACTGAAATATAAATGCAACGTATTACAATCACACGATATTATGTTCTAATTCTTCCTTTACGAGACCCAACCACTCTTCTTTCACTACTCGCCCTTCAACATACAATTCATACAATGTGCTATATGTTTGAAATAAGAATACAATGTATTACATTCATACTATTTTCTCTACTCACTTTTGTTTTACGTAACAATTCACGTGTTATTCTCAATCATTTTTCAACCTCATACCAACGCCTATACGTATTGTATGTTGAAGAGTGAGTAAAGTCCAAAACCGGTAGACAGATCGCCGTGAAAATTTGCATATCTAAGTGGTTTTTTTTCTTTCTTTTTTTTTTTTTTTCTTTTTTTCTTCTTTTTTTTCCATTGAGAAGGCTTTTATGCAATTCATTTTACCAAACAACGTATTACGTTCACGTGGTTTTCTCTATTCCCTTTTCTTCTACGTAACGCACTACTCCCTCTTCTACAAACAATCCATACATTTTTCCATACGTTTGAAATAAAAGTGCAGCGTATAACGTTCACGCGGTTTTTATACTTAGTTTCTTTTAGTAAACGCAATCATATTTGTTTCACTACTCCCTCTTCGACGAACAATTCATACAAGTTTCTATGTGGTTGAAACAGAGATGCGTATTACATTCACGTGGCTTCATCAACTATCTTTGCTTCCTGTAGTATGTTATTGTTAACTGTGATTTTGTTTAATGTCGTTCCGGTGTTTTAATAAAAAAATTCAGAAGTAGTTAAAAAAATAAAATTGTAACAATTGGTGTCAGGAGTACGACGAAAAGCACGATATGAAACAGTTGATAAAACAAATGTTTGCCAAGATGGACATAATGGTAGATGAAATGAATTCCGGAATGTGTCAGATGGAAACAACTATGTAAGCCGAATTGAAAAATTTAAACTACGGAATGGAAAGTGGAAAAAAAATGGAAGCCGAATTGAAAAATGTAAACTTCGGAATGGAAAAAATGAAAACGAGAATGTCCAATATGAAGATAGAACTATTGGAGAATGCTAAAGAGCGACTGGCCTTGGCTAAGGAAAACATGGAAGAACTCCACGGAGAGATGAAGGACCTTGGCCAACGTGCTGACACCCTGGAAGAGAGTCCAAGAACTGAACTCCATAGTGGAACAAATGCTCAACGAAAACCTCAAACTAGGTGGATATCTATAGAGGAGGCCTGCGTTTAGCAGTAGACGTTTTACGGCTTAAATGATGGTGCTTATGAAATATTTATATGGATCTCTACATCTCTTGCATCTCGAAAGTGATTCTTAACATTTGCCACAAGTTTTATTCGGTTAACGTTTTGCTTTTCAAGTTTATCTAAGTGCCTTCTCCCAAAAACAAAATTTTATAGCAAAGGGGGGAAAACGCCGAGCGAAGCTCGGTTATCCAGGTACTTTACATTTATAAGTATAAATAACAGAATATGCGTGTTGAAATTTTATATTACAAGCCTGCTGAGCTTATTTAAGAGTTGACTTAGCAACTAAAGATGGAAAACACATTTACTGTTATGTTAAATATTGCTCGCAATAAGCGATGGAAAAGAGATTTTTCGCAGAAAATACAGTTCTCTATATCTCAGTCTCTACTCGTCCAACGAACCCCTGGGTTTGCAGTATATGAAAGAAGCTACCACCACCTTACGTGAAAATGAAGTTTCATTTATCAGCATAGAAAATGTCCCTAATTAAGAGATAATGCATGGGTAAAATATATCCGAAAATGTGCAGACGAGACTGCTATATTTCATTTCTGATGGAGTCGTATATAATAGCAGGGTTGATGTCTATAATTGCACAATATTAAACAAATAAGCATTGAGTTTTCAAAACTTGGTACAGATATGTAGATTATATTTTTGCTATTGTGCCTGAGGAATCGGTCAGTGATAATATAAAATCTCCCATATATTGTATACTTTCCGTTTTTCAGGTCGAAGTTATGATGATATTTTTCTACGTTAAACATTGAGCCTAATGCTAACCTTTCTCTTGATTGCGCTGAAAATGTAACTCTCATGCGAGAACAAAACATTGATTGGCTGGTCGTAGCTCAGTTAGTAGAACAACTGCCTGCTATGCAAGGGATGGAATCTTTAACTAGGATTATTCCTCATCTTTCCTAGAGCCTAGAAGTATGAATGGTGTGTGAATGTAACGTGAAAAGATTAATACAAGGTAACAGAAACCTAAAGTTTAAAATAACCGCTAAGCGAGTGAACTTAATTGATGTTGAGCAATTGTTCCAAGAGGTTAAACAGCCGTCGGTTTCGATGTTAAAGGCGGCTTATAAATGGAACATTAAACAAGAAAAAAAAAAAAAAAACGTATAGTTCTTCATTTTTCATCACAGATCAAGGATACTGACACTTGAAGTGTGAACCGTTCCTGCAGTTTTCTCAGTTTGTCTATGTCTCACCGTCAGAAGAATTTGCAATAGCATTGCTGTCTACAAAGACGTCACTTGTACCGTTCTTGCCAGCTAGATGACCCAAATTTTGCGGAATATGTGGCTGCTCTGTCAACTTGTCGCTGGAGGGAGTCTAAGCCCTTCACCCCTTTCAACCCCAGTTGCCTCTCAAGCACGTATACAGTGAGGGACTGGCTATTTATCCAATAACGGTTCCTCGCAAATAACACAGAAAGGAGGATTTCTGCTGAAAAGTTGTGCTCCAAAAAGCCGTACGAAAATTTTTGAAAGTTCTCTCTGTGCCAGACAAAAGAAAGATTTCTAGTTGGAATTTCATACTTGAAGACGTCTGAAAATGAGAATCTATGCATTATTTCGTGCTACTGATATATCTAGATTTGCATAATGCTATAAATCACTGTTAGGAAACAGATGTTTGTTTCCATTCAAATTCTTTTTTACTATTTTATTTATTTAGTTCTTTCTTTCCTCCTTTATTTTTACCTTTTCATTTACTTACCTGAAGTAAGTAGAGAAAGTGTAAGTATGAACTGCATTCCATCAAACATTTGATATCAAGAAATTCACGTTTAATGGTCCCCTAATTCCAAAGAAGCATTTTCACAAAAAGATCCTTGTGTGTGTGTGTGTCTCTCTCTCTCTCTCTCTCTCTCTCTCTCTCTCTCTGTGTGTGTGTGTGTGTGTTTGTGTGTGTGTGTGTGTGTGAGTGTGTGTGTGTTTACAACATAATTCAAAAAGGAAAAGTCTGTAAAATACTAAGCTTGGTATTCTAGTTCAACATCTTAAGAGAATGCAATACGACGATTTTCAGAAAAATCCCGCCACCCCGAACTACCGTTTACATGCTTTTCTTTTTTTTTTCTTTTTAAAGTTTTGATTCTCTCAAAAGCGGCTCTAACAATTTTGATTAAAATACCTAATGTTTAAGATACATGCATCACAAAGAAAATGTAAATCGTAATTTTTCTGAAAACAGCTTGTGAACTCATTTCCATTCTTAAACAAAATATGTATAATTAGTAAACTATGAGAGATTAACAACTTACTGCACAAAAAAATATAAACTTTGATAAAACCGCCAATTATGTCAAATATAATTTTTGTAGTGTTAACCATTTCCAGATATTCTTTGTTACTGATTGAATTATCAAATATTTAAAATTCTCTTATGTGGAACAAAGAAAAGAAGAAAGGAAGAATCAAGGAAAGCAGGGAGGGAAGATTAGGGGTGGGAAGCAAAGAAGGAAGGAAGAACCTTTCTTGCTTCAGGATTCGGGACAACCCCTGTAAACACTTTAACATCAGTAATTCAACCAAAAGTTGGTTATAGTTTTAGTTTAATACTACTAGCAGAAAATGCAGTTTTTCTACGCTACTATTGTGTTGATTGCGAGAGTTCTTCCTTGTGTTTTTCTCCCTCTTTCCTTCTCTTTCCACTTATTATCCTTTTTTCTCTTTGTTCCCCTTTCCACTGTCTCCACGTGTTTAGAAATCTAGTACAAATCAATGCAGTGACGTGTTAAAGCAATTACATAGCTATTGCATAGACGTCCCAGAAAAAAGAAACAAAATACATATACAAAGCATGGAACACACAAATTATTTCCAAATAACTGAAGTTGCTGAGGTAATATTCTTGAGATAAAAAAATGATAAATTTAGCTACTATTATTCTGGAACAAAATTAAATATCACGGAATAAGCAATACAAACACTAACTCAGTACAAAGGGTACTGAGTGCCGGACAGATAAATTTTAGACGAACCACGAAGCATAAAGACTTACGAACTGGCACATGAAACATACTTTCTCTTTATAGAAGTGGGATACTTAAAAATCTTCTGGGACCCCACTAGCGCGAGACCCTTTCGGGGCCGCTGCGTCCCCCACCTCTGCCCACTACAGGCGTCATTAGTGGGGTGCAGAACTGGAGGGTGGGATACGGTCGAAGCCGCGAGTCCTCCCGGCCGGTTAGGCGGTCTTCGCGACTTGGAATCGCTACTTCTTAGCCAGTTAGCTCCAGGACATAAAGAGGCTGAGTTCATTTCGAACCAGACCTACCGGGGGGAAAATCCCAACGCCGGTACCGGGGATCGATCCCGGGTCCTCCGCGCCAGAGGCAGGCGCGCTACCACTGTGCTACGGGACACTGTGCTACGGGTAAGCAATATAAGATTGATATACTTGGTCTTCAAGAAGTAAGATGGCTTGAAAAGAGGGTAGGAAACATTTATTATAGTTGTCATAATAAGTTATATCAATTTGGTACTGGATTTGCTGTGAGTAGGAACTATAAACATTTGGTATTTTGACTTCCAGCCTATTAATTGGAGAATTTGTAAACTTAAAATTAAAGGACGGTATCGAAATTACAGTATCATTAATATCCATGCACCAAGAGAGTCTGTTGTTGAAGATGAAAAGGGTGCCCTCTACGAACAATTAGAGAAAACATGTGATGAATGCCCTAGACATGATATAAAAATCTGACGTGTTGAACTCACATGACTTTCTCTCCTCTTGTACTAACCATTCTCACAAACTCTTATTCCTCTATCTTTATCGTGTCAGTTGAGATAAACATTTGCAGAAATTATCTTATTGCCTATTTCCTTCAACGTGTAAGGGGAATATGAAAATACAGTAGGCTTTGAGCAATAGTCAAATCTTTTAACGCTATGAGATTCCGTTCTCTTTGCACGGTGAACATATAAAAATTAATTTTCCATTTGACATAAGTATAAGTTCTCCAAAACACACAAACAACAAGGCATATCTCCTAAATGGTGCCCTCTATAAAAATATATTTAGACATAAATTGTGTATTTTAGCAAAATCTACATTTGTTGTACAGTAAGATTTGGTCTATCTCTTACGGTTTAGGAGTTACTCAAAAGTCATCCAGAGTAAATATGACTACAGGAGCCATAGCCAGAAAATTCAAGATATACATTTCATGTCATGAAAATGTCTTAAACATATGGTACTTTAATTAAAATCGTTAGAGCCATTTTCGAGAAAATCAAAATTTTAGAAAAACTTTCCATGTAAAGGATAGTTTAGGATGAAGAAATTTTCTTCAAAATCTTCTTGTCGCATCCTTAAAAGATCTTAAACTTAAATACCAACTTTGGTTTTTAAGCGACGTTTCGTTTTTGAGTTATACTGTCTACAGACTGACAGCCATACAGACAGACAAACCACATACACAAACCACTCACACACACGCGCGCGCGCAGGAATCCAAAATTGATACTTATCATCTGTTCATAGATTTTAAAGATGCGTATGACAGTATTGATCGAGAACAATTATTTAAAACAATGGAGGAATTTAAAATTTTAGGGAAACCGATAAGCCTGGAGAATTTGCAACACATAAAGGACACCGTCTAGGTGATGTCTTGTCATGCCTTATATTTAACATTGGCCTTGAAAAGGTGACTAGAGAGTCAGACATAGATACCTACTCGAGGTTTATTTATACTTTATAAATCCATACAGCTGTTGGTATATTTGTAGTGTGTAACGCCCACTTTTACTACATACGGCACCACAGGCGGTGACACTGATGATACTTAGAATGAAGATGGAGCACCGGTGGAATGAGATGGTGGGGGAAACCGGAGAACCCGGAGGAAACCCGCCTCAGCGCCAATTCGTCCATCACAAATCCCACATGCGTTTGCCTGGGATCTAAACCGAGCCGCTTTGGTGAGAAGCGAATGGTCTAACCACTCGGCTACGACACGGCCTGTTAGTATATGCAGATGGCATAGATATAACTGGTAGATCTGTAGGGCGGTAAGAGAAACATTTAGTAAATTAGAAAAAGCAGCAAAGAAGATGAGACTAATACTTAATAAAGGTAAAACTAAGTATTTACAAACAAAAGCTTTAAAAGGAAAAGGAAAACATATTATAATTTATGGTTATAGATTTGAAAACGTGTCACAATTTAAAATACCTTGGGATTATTATAACATGTAATAATAAAATAACAGCAATAATAAATTAAAAAATTAAGATGACTAATAAATGTTACTATGAAATTCAGAAACATCTTCAGTCCCGTTTTCTTAGCATAAAAACGAAATTCAGAATATATAAAACACTGTTATATGGATCAGAGAGTTGGATCTTATATAAGGAAAATATCGTTGAACCAAAGAAGAAGACGACGACGACGAAGAAGAAGAAGAAGAAGAGGAAGAAGAAGAAGAAGAAGAAGAAGAAGAAGAAGAAGAATGTAGCGTATGGAAGCAGATCTATAGTAAGTTCACAGAAGCCACGGGAGGATGCAGTCTATAGGGATCCGCCTAAATCGTAAAAGAAAAGGAACTACCAAACTGAGTTAATCAACACATTTAATTATGGAGTTAATAATTTCAATTCAAATGTGCTAGATTAATATGAATTGTGTTTCCCAAGCACAAGATGACGCCATAGAAGGATGTAGTAAGCCATACGTACCCCAGAGCTATGGAAGTTTCACAAACTTTTATAACTCGGAAAACTGTACATACCTACACAACTCGTGTCGCAACTAGGGTGACTTGGTTCATTGCAGAGGCGATACGAAAATTCTGGCTTAAATGAAATACGTAATGTCCGGCTACGTCCAGAGCCCAGCAAATATTTCTGTGAAAATTAAATTAAATTATTTTGTTGTTTAACGACGCTGTCAATTGCCAGGATCACATCAGCGTCACCGGTGTGCCGGAATTTCGTCCCGTAGAAGTCCTTTTACATGCCAGTAAATCTACTGACATGGAGCTGTCGTTTTTAAGCACACTTAAAAGCCATCGGCCTGGGCCGGGTTTGAACCCGCGACCTTGGGATCAGTAGTCCAGCGTCTAACCAACTGAGCCACCCAGACCGACATTTCTGAGAAGCAATACAGTATGATGCAACCGAATGTGCTTATGTTCGGCACTTTCATTATGTGCCGTGGTCGCAAATGACAACAGATTGAATAAAGCACTAAAAAACACATTGTTATTTCGTTTTCATTGTTTTCACTGACTTTATGTGAGGATAAAAGTGGGAGCAAAGACAGACCGGAGCGACATATTGATTATCTGCCCTTTTCTTTATATTAGGTCTCTTTAATGGCCACCTTTCTACTTTCTATGACTACTACATTCGGATCATGAATAAAATTATATTTAGAAATTTCAGTAAAAATGTATCAGCCAATCAAAACAGTTCTAGAAAAATATCCCTTGTGGAGAAAAGTTAAGAATGACATGCGACAAGAAGGGTAATGAACAAAGAAATAGAATGAGGAAACAAATAGAGTATACAATGAGAAGGGGAATTAGCGAGCACCATAACTTGAACAAAAAGGGAAATGAAATAAAAACTTCTCTGTTTCATGTTCAAACGCATGGGTTATGAAATAAGTTACAAAAAAGAAAAAAATAGTAAAAGCTGGCAGGTAGGTATGAGGAAATGACACAACTTATGGTGGAGTCTACAACAATGTTATACAAAAAGGGAAGAGTAGAAAGGCTGACGGATGGTGGTCTTCATCTGTCGTGTGACCCATATCCTGCACTGACCACCAGGAAGGATTACCTATTGTTGACAGATGTGAGGGAGTGAATGCCATGTGCTTCTGACGAAGGGGTAGATCTGTGGTAAACACAGGAAGAGAGCACACGAGTCTGCCCTCCCAAATAAATTGAATTTTAGGGAACATCTGTGACGTTATTAGCAGCTATATTTACAGTACTATCAGCGTCTCTCCTAATATAGCAAGGAATCTGAGGTCAAGTTATTCACTAACTAGTGGGAACCTAAACTTCGTGGAGTTGATAAGTATGAGTTAGTGAACAGATGTGGTACGCTGAGATTTGTTTTCAGCTAGTAAAAACGGCTAATTACAGCACCATTCTCTTATAGACATAAAATAAACTTAATATATTTCAATGTATACAAGATCAAAACTATACACTTACAATGTATGACCAATGTTTTTGTGACAACTACTGGCTAACTTTGATGAATATATTGCGAACATTTGGGAAGTAATTGTAAAATATTAACAGCATCTTCATATAAACTTCTGAACATTGTTAAAATACCTAACATATGCCACTGTTTGTATGCAGTCAACGAAACCAAAGCGCGATCAAACTCCTTACATTGTTGGTACTGCATTTGTGTAACAATGAACGAAAACAGCTTGTATTTTCTTGTATTCCGTTTTTCACAAAGAAGTACTCTTTCGTGCAAGTTCATGTGTGGCAAATCACATCAGAAAAATATCCCTTGTGTTGCACTCACACGACTTTCTCTATTCTGGTACAAACTCTTATTCGTCTGCAATTAATGCTCTTCCACACAATAGCTGTGTGTTAGACAAATTCTTATTCCTCTATCTACTTCATGTTAATCTACTTATTTCGAGAACTATTATTACCTTAATGTATCGAATATTAGAATGTTAGATCAAACAAAGGGAAGTTCTAACTGAAAGGTAACTGGCCTAACATTCTACTAATAAAGCCTTCACATAGAGACCAACTTTAAAAAATTTGACTATAGCTCAAAGCCTACTCTATTCCCATATTCTCCTTGCACCTACAAGAAAATTAGCCGTAAGATAATTTCTGCAAATGTTTATTCTCAACTAACATGAAGAAGATAGAGGAATAAGCCTTTGTAAGAATAGAGTGTACAAGAGTAGAGAAAGCCATATGAGTGCAACACGGATTTTTTTTTTTTTTTTTTTTTGGGGGGGGGGATGGGGACTTTGGTCACCAAGGACCATTTAGCCATCCGTAAGATGTATATTTCTACTACATTCACACACATACGCATGCACTCATTTACTCTTTCCACTTATACTTTCAGACACACATACACACATCCACGCTCGAAGCGGAACTAGAACCCGCGGTCCTCTGCGTGGCGGAGCGCCAAAGACAGCGATTAGCGACAAGGCTACGAGGGCCGGCCTGTGACGGTTTTGAAATGTCGTTCTCTTTGCATGGCCGGGGGGATTAAAAAATGAACAACGTTCTCCCGTTTGAGAAAAGTTAAGTATTGAAAATTCAAACAATAACTCCGAAACAGTTCATTCACAAATTAAAAAATAAATAATAGACTTAAACGCTGTGTTTTAACCAGATCTACATTTTTGTACGCTACTCAGGGGTCTCCATCTAGGGAATATGTGAATGGCGACCACAAGGTACCCAAGCTGAGCAGAACATTACTTCCACAGACTTAAACGCTGTGTTTTAACCAGATCTACATTTTTGTACGCTACTCAGGGGTCTCCATCTAGGGAATATGTGAATGGCGACCACAAGGTACCCAAGCTGAGCAGAACATTACTTCCACAGACTTAAACGCTGTGTTTTAACCAGATCTACATTTTTGTACGCTACTCAGGGGTCTCCATCTAGGGAATATGTGAATGGCGACCACAAGGTACCCAAGCTGAGCAGAACATTACTTCCACTTACTGGTGTTTTGCTCCTCACTGTAACTTTTCTATCTGATCTTACCTTGGTCATCTCTTGTTCTCTTCCGACCCCGATGCTATTAGGGTTCCCGATGGCTAGGGAGTCTTTATTTTTCCAACCTCTCCATTTCTCTATAAAATATTAACCCCTAACATGCGGACCTGTCATGGCATGTAATACGTCCTCTGATTGGTAATCAGAGGATATGGTCGGTGAATTTATTTTGTTAATTCTCCCGGTCAGGTCGGTGAGACCCGTAAACCAACGACAGGTGTGGTCCTCCAGACATTCTGGGGGTTCTGAGAGAGCGATGTGACCGCCAAAACATACAAATATGGTGCTCTCTAAAAAGCGGTTACTATACTGCTATTGCTCTATCAATATATTAAATATTGGAGAGCAAGAGGATTAATGACTTCATTGTCAGAAATCCAGCATTAGCTAACAACAACATTTTTTGTAGACTAAGATTCTCTTTATCCCTTACGGTTTACAAGTTATGCAAAAGTGATCCAGAGTAAGCAGGACTATAGCCAGAAGTTCAAAATATAAATTTCATTTGTCACAAAAATATCTTAAACGTATGTCATTTTAAGCAAAATTGTTAGAGCCATTTCCGAGAAAATCAAAATTTTCGAAAAATTTTCCATGTAAAGAGTAGTTTAGGATAGAGGAATTTGCTCCAAAATCTTATTGTCGCATCCTTGAAAGACATTAAAATTAAATACCGGCTTTGGTTTTTAACCGACTTTTCGTTTTTCTTCAAAATCTTCTTGTCGCATCCTTGAAAGACGTTTTTGAGTTATCCAGCCCGCGCACACACACACATACACACACACAACACACACATACATACACAACACACAACACACACACACAACACACGCACAGACACACACACAGACACACAGACACACACACATATACACACACACATACACAGCCGCGCGCGGGTGAGCAGAGGCCTACTTCTAAAAATGCTTTCTTTAGATTCAGGGGGTCCCAAAACATCAATTTCCGGTGAAATCTCAATATCGAATTTTTGGGTGGAGTCTTTCCTACTTCGCATGCGTAGTAGAGGAAGTAAAAACATGTCATTGAGACTGTAATATTAAACTGCATACAAAGAATCAAATTTAATTATACTATATTTTGAATATTAATTTTGTTTTGTTTCATCAGAGAATCATTTATTGGATCGTTTATACCGGCACGTACATATTAACAAACCGTTATAAAATGAAATTCAAACTCTTCTCAAACGCTGAACTTTTAAAACTTCACAAAACTGACCATACATACTTCTTATGAGACCTTGAGCCTATTGCTTATAATTTACTTTTATTAAATGTGGAAAAGCATGAAGAAAATTTCACAGACTATTTATAGAAAATCATAGTTGTACATACACAAATATCTCAAACACGCGAATTTTAATAAAAATCATAAGAATATTTAAAAAAAAAAAAAAAATACTGAGAGGGTTTATAAGGTTATTTCAGGCAGGGGGGTGGTATTTGTGGATAATCTAAACTATACATGACGCACGATGTATGGCCATTGCAGGGGGACTTGCATCTCGATCTTCTGTAAATTTGTTTGTGCATCTCCCTCGTTCCTGAGGACGGAGTTTATAGAGATCATCCTTTTTCCCTGCCATGCAATGCTGAGACTCCCGCCGACACTTACAATCCTTAAACAACCAAGGAGATTAAAGATGAAGTGGAATGGAAGGACAGGAAATTCAGAATAATGCACCTTCCTGGAAACTATGCATGCCTAGTGTTTGAGTCATGTACAGGATTCGGTATTTGTTCAATTTTCGTTTTTGAGATGTGCTATTCACGCAATCGTACTCTTATTATGTATTCATTGATTCAAAATACGCGTTTCTGAGAAAGTATCGATATCCAGTTTCGCATGCAATATTTTCTCCATCATACATGTAAGTAACCAGTAAATAAAGTAAATGTAACTATGCTTAAATACCCACTAAGCATGAAGTTATATTGTCTCATGTAGTTAACTACTATGAGATAACGGTATATCATTCTCAATTTATGATTATGCTGAGCATGAAATACCATATCCATGCCAAAATGCGTAAACAATTTGCAGATCGCTGCTATCTCTTTAAAGTTGAAGGAACATTTTACTGGAGTTTGTAATACTTTCTTAGAAAGGATAACATGAGACTGAAAAATGCAATGCATATCCGGGATTTGAACCGTGGATCTTTCGGTCTCCATCCGGCTGCTCTAACCACTAAGCTATCATGGCCAACATGCCAACACGACATTAAATTCAACTCAAGCACATTTTTTCCGGTAAACCACAAAGGAGATTTCACATTCATGAGCCTTAATGGCGATTTACCACATGGGAAGTACTTAATATCCGGACTTCTAGTTTAGCCAACTATAACGTCAATCAATTCAATTAATTGGGCGCAGACCGGAAGATCCGTGGTTCAAATCCGGCTATGACATTGTATTTTTTAGTCTCACTCTACCCTTTCCAACCTTATTCTACACACGGCTATTGTGTGGAAGAACAATTAATTGCATAACATCTTCTTGTTCAAAATATACTAGAAAATGAAATGGAAAAGGTGCAATATAAGGTTAATAACGTAAAGTGTATAATTTACAGATATAGAACACTGTATAAGAGAGGTACCTAATGTGTAACATAAACTTCACTTCTACACACAATTATTGTATGTATCGGTTACTTATGGTTTCAAAGCTGCATTGGAACCAGGTTACAGTGTTACTTTCGGGATAACTGATAATGTCATGCATCTGTTGAGTCTCCGTTCACCTGTTTTGTACGCATATCGGTTATATTTGACTTCACTTACGTAACACCTGAAAGTTGACGGTCAAGTAAGGAAAATACATTTACGTTTCACCTTCACTTTATTGCCTCGTGCCCGTTATGCGTAAACACGTGTTTTTGAAAGCACTAGTTTATTCAGACATACCTTGCCCTGCAGTGGAGATGGATTATGTAGGTATTTTCTTTGATATATATTTACACTTGTACTTAGTTTTATGTTTTTGATTAAATCTGCCACCAAGTTACTTGAACAGCATATAAACCCATGCAATACTTACATCCCTTGCCAATAAATCTCATATAGATACATTCGTAACACAAAATTACCTCGAAAAAAGTAAAGATAGACGAAAAATGCAATTAAAGAATATATTACTTTCAAAAAATCTAATGTGTTGCACTCACATGACTTGCTCTACTCTTGTACGAACCATTCTTACAAACTCTTATTCCTATATCTTCTTCGTGTTAGTTAAGATAAAACATTTGCAGGAATTATCTTACTGCTTATTTCCTTGCAGGAGCAAGGGGAATATGGGAATACAGTAGGCTTTGAGCGGTAGTCTTTTAAAGCTTTGATATTCCATTCTCTTTGCACGGCTAAGATATAAAAATGAATAACGATCTTCCTTTGACGAAAGTTTAAGTATTCCAAAACTCACACAAATAATGAGGAATATCTCCGAAATGGTTCCCCCGACAAAAAAAAAAAAAGTTGGACATGAATTGTGTATTTTAGCAAGATCTTTTTTTTTTTTTTTTTTTTTTGTATAGTAAGATTTGGTCTATCTCTTACGGTTTACCAGTTATGCAAAGGTCATCCAGAATAAACAGGTCTACATAGGTTAGCCAGAAAATTCAAAATATAAATTCCATTTGTCATAAAAATATCTCAAACATTTTAATCAAAATCGATAGAGTCAAAATGTTCGAAAAATTTTCTACGTAAAGGGTAGTTTAAGGTGAAGGAGTTTTCTTCAAAATCTTCGTTTCGCATCCTTGAAAGACATTAAACTTAAATACCAACTTTGGTTTATAACCGACATTTCGTTTTTGAGTTATGCTGTTCATATACATTCGCGCTGGCGCACTTACACACACACACACACACACACACACACACACACACACACACACATACACACACACACACACACAAACACACACACACACACACACAGACACTCACATGGATCTTTTTATAAAAACTGCTTGTTTTGGAGATTTCCGGTGAAATCTCGACATCGAATTTTTGAGTGGAATACAATACTTCCTCTACTGACTGTATATGTAGTACAAAAAGTAAAAATCACAGGACTTTCAGTTTCCATTATAGTTTATCTTTGGACGTGTTTTAGTAATGGTTCATACAAAAGCTTGTATTTCTAATCCCTATTAATCATATGGTGGTTTACGTATGAACTTTATTGAGGCACACGAGAGCATTCAGGAGGCTGAGACAGCAATCATTTAATTAAATCAGGTGGATCACGGAGGCTGGATACTTCTATCCTCTTCATGGTCTGATAAGAAAGAAAACAGTGATGATTTATACATCATGTATTTTCTTAAAATACAGGAAATATTCAAACGGAAAACATCGAGAATGTCGGAAATGGACGCTATAGCAGAAATGTTATTCCATTTAAGCTGTACTATTTTTGGACAATTTGCATTTTATGTAGTAATTTTATGAATATTTCTTATGATTTTCCAGTTACAAAAAGTCTATCAAAATAATAATAATAATAATAATAATAATAATAATAATAATAATAATAATAATAATAATAAGAAGAAGAAGAAGAAGAAGAAGAAGAAGGAGAAGAACAACAACAACAATCCCTAGGTCGTTTCCCCCAGAGAGCACCCTTATCATCCGGTCGCTGAGTCCTCCAGCCGCAGTCAAGGCCACGGAGGAGTGCTGGATGGTGGTGACGCAGGTCAGTACGCTGACTCCCCCGACCGCAAGGCAAGGAAGCCACCTTTCAATCGGTATAGCTACTCAATTGACGTCACGCGGCTGAGTGCAGCCCGGGCCAGGCCTCCCAGTGTGAGAATGCCCTCGTCGGTATCAGGGATCGAGCCGGGGTCTCCCGCGCCAGAGATAGGCGCGCTATGGGGGTGGTCAATTGGATAATACAAATTAAGTAAATACTTCATTTGTTCGCACTGAAGAATTGGCAATAGCGTTCTCACATTTGCAACAAATGAACACGCAAAATAAACGAATCTTTTGTTGATTTGTTTTCTTTATTCACTTTAAAGTCTTTAACCTAATAGCCCATATCGGACGATCAACGCATAAAATTCTGCCCGGGGTTCATAGAACTTAAAGTTGCCTGACATTCTTCTTGTCAGGATGAAGGAAACTCCGCATCCGGTTTGCTCAGCCTAACCGAGATTCGAAGTTGGGACCTTTCGAATGTAGGGACATACTACCCCTTCCCCCTCCCACAGAGGTATTATTGAAACTCTTCTGAGTATCTGTGTATTAGTCATACACATTGTTTTATACTTTTTAGAGCTAATTGCACAATTTTACCTTTAAAAGTTGTTTGTGTGTAATAAAACATCCTATGTGTTACATTTGCTTGACTTTTTTCACCTATTCTTCTACATACATTACAACCGAAAAGTTTCCGGACAAAGCTCTAATAACATGTTGTACAACATTAATAATAATCGTTTCAGCATAGAATCAATTCTTATTTGATTTAATAATGTGTAAATATATACTCACTTACCCACTCACTCATTCACTTAGTCATTCACTCACTCACCCACTCACTCATTCACTCATTCACTCACTCACTCACTCACTCACTCACTCACTCACTCACTCACTCACTCATGCGCTCACTATCATTTTCTGTCTCTCTCCCTCTTTCTCTTTCTTTCTTTGTTTCTTTCTTTCTTTGTTTCTTTGTTTCTTTCTTTGTTTCTTTGTTTCTTTCTTTCTTTGTTTCTTTCTTTGTTTTTTCCTTTCTTTCTTTCTTTCTTTCTTTCTTTCTTTCTTTCTTTCTTTGTTTTTTCCTTTCTTTCTTTCTTTCTTTCTTTCTTTCTTTCTTTCTTTCTTTCTTTCTTTCTTTCTTTCTTTCTTTCTTTCTTTCTTTCTCTCTTCTCTCTCTCTCTCTCTCTCTCTCTCTCTCTCTCTCTCTCTCTCTCTGGATTGTTAGCAAATGCTCCTTTAACAAATTTAATGTCTCTCACCTTAAAGCTTGGTTTTACATACAATGCTTATTTAAATGTGCTTTAAAGATATGGCTTTTGATGTAATCATTATAAGAAACCTTTTTGTTCATTACCTTTTTCTTGGAAACAATTTTTTTCATATACCTAAATGGCGAGTTTTCTCAGCAACCATTGGGGCTAGGTTTTTGAAATTTTGCACACTTCTTTTTAATATAGCGTTACATATATTGACTTAGAATTATAATGCTATAACCCATCATTTGAATATGATACACATATTTTTTGAAAAATATTGTGTAAATTTTACATTTTCATTTTGCTTTAGACTAAAAAAATGATTCTATCAAAATTATTGCAGATACTTATATAATTCTAGGCCAATATCATAACTTACATACGAGGCCCAAGTGGCCGTGCCGTAGCCGAGTGGTTAGACCATTCGCATCTCACCTACGCAACCGCATCCCAGGCAACCTCATGTGAGATTTGTGATGAACAATGCGGCGCTGGGGCAAGTTTCCTCCGGGTTCTCCGGTTTCCCCCGTCATCTCATTCCACCAAGGACGAGATGAGGCTTTATTGAAAGAAGTGAAATAATTTATTACATTAAAGAGGATTAATAAAATAGAAAAGAGAATAAATTTCCGAAACGACCAATTATAATTGGTATAACTATAAAGAAAAGTATAATGAAAGCGTGAGCACCTATAATAACTTCATTCCATGTATCATATCGGCCTGCGGTGCCGTATGTAGTAAAAGTGGGCGTTAAACACTACAAAAAAGGGCCCAGGTGTAAAAATGTCAGTGCTGCGCTATTTGCAGTTATTCTAATTTTGTGGCAGCAAGATACCCTATTTTTTCAAAAAAAAATTTCTTCTGTTTACTTATTAAGCAATTTTAAAGAGAAAGTATAAGAGCTAGGATAATGAAATTTGCCATAGATATTTCCCATGCCCTAGTATATATGCCTGATTTTTTCAAATTAATTCACGTGGTAATAGCTGAGAAACAGAGGACTACTTTGTACAGGGTGCACTGGACTTTCGCTTCCCTTAATACAACTTCCTAGAAGACGTGAAATATGCAACTGCGATAGAATAAGTCTTTTTCTGTGAATTCTGCTTCTATACTATTGTGAAGTATTAGGGTGTTGCACACTGAAATACTCAAACACAACATTTTTGCACTATTCTGACACACCGTTTTCAATTTGAAAAAAAAGTGAATTTTATATTAGTCTGAAACAAGGATTGCTTACTCAATATTGTTCACATTGAACTATTTACGTAGGTATTTATATAATTTTCCGAGATGTAATATATGAGAACACCAAGTGTGGGAGTGAGTCTGGTGTATGATAACGATGTTCCGTGTTCCTAAATGAACCTTCTTATGCTACATAGTTCGATGATCTCTAGGGATGCTAGGTAGTTCTGCAAGGTGGGCTGCGCGTTTCTGCGAATTTGTTCTTTTGTAAACGCTTACTGCTAATGTGTTTTGGCGTGCCCAAAGAGCCAGGTAAACCGTTACTTTCCTGAAAATCTCTTTTCTTCTCGGAAAGCTTTTAACTGTTACAATTGCGGCTTCTTACAAATAGTAGTAGCATGGCATTCTGCCGAAGCTTCTTTCCCCGTAACTCATCCGTAATAGTTGTCGCTAACGACGTGAAAGTCTTGCTTTAAGAACAAAGCTGATGTAAGCGAACAAACATAGCTACTTTAATTTGATCAACTAAGCTGTGAGCTATGTTCAATAAACGTTTTGTATTAATATATCGTTTTGTGTTAAATATTAAATCCTCTGCATCACCTACTATAAATGACCGAATTCTGCACCTGATAAATGCGAGAATCAGAAAGAATACACTGTACCCTCTTTTATGGCAGCCACAAAATTTAATGGTGGCTGATAGCTGACAATTACTATTATCTTTCCTGTTGTACAAATACATTTTGTGGTCGCAAATGATATTTATAGCACCTGCCCGCAAGGCGTGGCAAGCCTTTGATTGGATGCTGTGTTGAGCCACCCAACTTTGAATTTTGTGTCAGCCATAATTATAGTTATTCCACAGTTACGCGACATTTTGACATCCTAAAAGTTATAATACAAACAATTTTAAGACCGAGAATACATACATATATTAATATCTTCAGTCTTCTAAAAATATATTTGCAAGATTGTCTGCTATTGGTGTTGCAAATGATTCTTGTAACCTTTTGCATGAGGAACATTCGTTTACCTTCTATTGCTTTACTATAAAATAATATTCGTATTCCGCTAGGAGTTAAAGTATTGGAAATATGGAACTCACACTTACAATAGCATAGCAGGCAGAGCTGAGTTTGGATAAGATGCACTTAATGTGAGTTTTCCAATCTAAATACCCGCTACTTGAAGACCCAGATATTTAATGTTGTCTATTGGTTCTAATAACAAGTCATTAATCCCAATTTGTATCCCAGTGTGTGATGTTCGATGAGATATAAATTTAACGTAGTCTAACTCTACGGATAATGCACGGGTGTAGGAGCCTACAATAGTTTCTGCATACACAAAGAAATTGACTAAATAGATGTGTAGGTTTACACAGTGCATTTATTGGCAAAGAAAGATTCTTAGAAATAATTAAAAACAATCCAATATTTAAATTATTTTTCAATGAATAGTCTTGAGTGTTAACTCTCTTTTTATGAAGAACTATTTGTAATTCACCGAAAATGTTGAAACAATTTGCCTCGCAAAGCCTTGAAGTAGATATTGGTCCATTTTTCTTCATTTAATTTTTGCTGACTTTTCTTCATTCAAAATAACATTTACAAATTAGGTGCTAGAAGGCCCAAAGTTTTACAGTCATTGCATAAAGCATGATAAAAAAAACCTTACGCATGGCATTTGGGATTAACGGAGTACTTTTTGAGATAACAAAGGAAATGTGTGTAGGGATAGCAACAATCTTGAAATGTAGTTCATATTTTTTCTATTATTATTTCCTTTACAGTTATAAATTACAAAACACGGTTTTGTGATAAAATTCTTTTTCTAAAAAATGTTATGTGTATTTCATGTTTAAATGTTCAAATTTTTGAAGCAAAATTTTCAATACTTCAAAATCTAATTGACACACAAAAATGAAACTACCCAGGTAACACCGCAAATAGCGTACAAAGCTGAAGAATGTGGCTTTAAAACTGTGCCCAATGGAAATTTGACTCTTATTGAATGTCAATATAAACAGCTGAATGTATTGGAATTGAAATATGTTGTAACTATCGTTCTAAGATAAACAGCAGTAGAATTCGGTTAGAATATCCTTATCTCAACAAATACATAATGTTAACATTTGCGAATTTTTTCTTGATCACCTAAATGTATTGAATGGGTTTCATTCTTCCTTCCTTCCTTCCTTCCTCCCTCCCTCCCTTCCTCCCCTTCCTCCCTTCCTTCCCTTCCTCCCTTCCTTCCTCCCTTCCACCCACCCTCCCTTCCTTTCTCTATCTCTCTCTCTCTCTCTGGATTGTTAGCAAATGCTCCTTTAACAAATTTAATATCTCTCACCTTAAAGCTTGCTTTACATGCAATGCTTATTTAAATATGCTTTAAAGATATGGCTTTTGATGTAATCATTATAAAAAACTTTTTGTTCATTACCTTTTTCTTGGAAACAATTTTTTCATATACCTAAATGGCGAGTTTTCTCAGCAACCATTTGGGCTAGGTTTTTGAAATTTTGCACACTTCTTTTTAATATACAGTTACATATGTATATTGACCTAGAATTATAATGCTATTCATTTGAATATGATACCCATATTTTGTGGAAAAAAAATTGTGTAAATTTTACATTTTCATTTTTCATCAGACTAAAAAATGATTCCATCAAAAGCATTACAGATACTTATATAATTCTGTCCACCACAGGCGCAATACTGGAGGTGGAACTAGTCAATCCCTACCGGCCGGTTAGGCGGTCTTCTCAACTAGGGGCCGCTACTTTTCAATCAAGTAGCTCAATCAAGGCCCCTCAGGGACCTAACGAGGCTGAGTGTACCCCGAACCAGGTCTCCCAGCGGGGAAAAGTCCCATGTCCCATGCCGGTAACGGGAATCGAACTCGGGTCCCCAACTTAGTAAGCAGCAGCGCTACCACCACGCTAACTGATATTACTTCAGTGGTTTAAAAAGTGCTTCTTTATTATTTCATAGACTAAATTACAAAGTCAAAATAATTTTACGTCGTTGAGCAGTGTGTTACTGGTACGCAGACCGTCTAAGAAAATTAAAACAGGTTATTTGTCCCAGTTTCATATTGTTAAATATGGCCAGTAAGGTGTTTGTCTCCTAAGGTGTTAGCAAATTGTTTATGCTCTTTCTTGCTGGCTGTTGGTTATCATTGTTATACGTATATAGCTCGGCTTGGATAGGTACTTCTTAAAATGTCAATAAGATATGTGTCGTATGGTGATCGAAAGCAATACGTCTACAAGGTGGACACATTGAACATGTACTGCATCTTGGCTGAAATTAAATTATTTTGTTGTTTAACGACGCTGTCAATTGCTAGGATCACTTCAGCGTCGCCGGTATGCCGAAATTTTGTCTCGCAGGAGTTCTTTTATATGCCAGTATGCTGTCGTTTTCAAGCATACTTAAAAACCATCGGTCTGGGTCGGGTTTGAACCCGCGACCCATGTCGCTGAGCATACATATTTTGATCATTAATGTAAAAAAGAAAAAAATATATATTTTGTTTATTAAAAGTTATATAAACAATTTCAATGTATGACATTTCGTGCACTATCCTGTACTTACACGATTCTGTCTACCCACTGTCAGCTTATAGATACAATAAACCAATGCAACTTAAAGCAACTGGTATTAAAGTCCGGGCCTTAAAATCGGAGGATGCGGTCAGGACATTACGATACTGGTAAATTCTTACACAATAGAGCCTCTTATCAACAAATAGATCTTGGGTCTTTTCAAAAGTATCTCTTATGCCTTTGTTATAATGCTTTTGCTAATAACCATAAGCATTTCGTTAGCGCATTGATGGTTACGTTAAAGCACATTAGAACCTCCGCTACAATCACCTCTGTTATATAACTTATCTTCATCTCGTCAAGCCTTTGCACTTCGGGCCCAAATGACCAAATGAACCAGTTGTCGACGGGCCCTTAAACTCCATTCACTCACTCTCTCTCTCACTCTCTCACTCACTCACTCACTCTTAGTAATTTCCCAGAAAGTCTCTCTCGTTCCGAAATGTTTCTCAGTGTCATTATAAGTTTGTCTACCATGCGTTACTTACATGTTTCCGTTTAACCTGATACAAATTTTTGAGATTCGTATTTGTTTTTCTTCCCTCGATGGATTACTTAAATATATTTTATTTCATACTGAGTATGTTTCACTTCAGAGCTTTAGGTCTTATAAGTGCTGTAGTGATTACGTTGAGGATCAAATGTTATTACCCCAACCTCATTTACACCCACCAACCTGCAAACCCCGCATCCAGTCATTACAGTGACAAGGGCAACAACACGTAAGACACACCTCGGGCTGTCCTCTCCCTGCCAACACTCTTCAGCTTCAGCCTCAAAAGAGATGCTACTTTTAGCAACATCTGAATAAAACATGGCAAACTTAATTGGTAATTTACAAACAAATAAGAACCTATACGCGATAGGATTTATATTGACAAAGTATTTGTATCGACAAATCTTCCTTATTTACTTCCACATTGTTTTACATAAGCTAGTGAGATACTCAAGAGAAATTATGTGGACAAATCCTCACGTTCATAGAAATCTCCCTACGTTCAGCTGTTCCTATATTGGGTGCCCCGCAGTGAGTATAATGCATTTATCAGTTTTAATACTGCATAGCTTAATTAGCATTTATTAAAAATAATTGTTTTCGACATAGTGTAAAATACTGCACAATTGTACATCACAAACATTTGAAAGTAGTTTGTGGGTTCGTCAGGAAAACATCTCAACTCGTCCAAATGACCTTGTAACTTAAATTATGTACTACTCAAACACCAGACGGGTTTCCTAAATTATCTCCTGTTCATGCATTCCAGGTTCTTTTCAGATTTCATTTCTGCATTAGCTCAACAGCTTTGATTCAAACTAGGACACTCCATGTAAGTGGATACACATTTGTCCAGAAATTAGTGTGCTTTTATTCCTTTTCATCATTTCTAGTAAAGTCCATTTGACGTACTGTGTTTACAATTACCATAGGTATAATCAAGCACTTTAATTTTTGAAATAGTTTTGTAGCATAAAAGAGGGATTATTATTATTTGTTTGTAAATTTAATTGTCTATAACGGGTTAAGTAATTTAGGATGAATGAAATTAAAGAAATAAATGTAGCTCATGTATGTCCAAAGTATTTACTTACGAAATTCATTTTCTGTTGATAAAGAAAAGCTTCAGGTAAAGGCTGGTTCACGACCACCTGGCAATGGTAACCATAACGATACGGGAAGCAAGGCAGCACTCAGTATGTTGATTCACAACAGCTTGGCAACGAAAACGACAAGATACCCTATCAATCAGTTTATCGATAGAAAACGGAGGTTGATATTGCGCACTGGGAATTCATTTGTTTCTAACTCACCAATGATATATTTTCTAGCTTGCGACTAGAGAGAGCTCTCGGTTCGATTCCTGATTAGGTGAGAACTTTTTCTTTAAATAGAATCATTCTCTCCGTAGAGTGTGAAAGTATGAAGGTGGGAACGAACTAATAAACCACCGTTAAATATACAATAACACCATCAGTTATTTTTCAAGTAAAAGCTCACTATGACCAATATGACCATAAAGGTTAAAGAGGAAATAATGAACTTAATTGTACATTTGCTGTAACCTATGCATGAACATAGAGGAGGGTGAGACGACAATAATCTGTTTAAAAGGATATTTATACTATGCTACTCTTAGCATAATTCATTCTTTCCACGGCTTCTTAAGAAAATCACTTTACATTCCATTGCGTGCTGCTTAGTAACGGAAAATTCAAACGATCAGTGAATACTATAAGAATACTTATTTTATGCAAATAGTTTACTTTACTAGTAAGTTTTATAAATCCATAATTATAGAAAATTAAACAACAATTAATGAACTTAAGAGACTAGTTGTACAAAAGAAACACAGTTTGAAAAATACATACATATAAATTCCTAATTACGGAAAATTAAACAAGAATTAAGAGACTTAAGAGACTGTTTACATACAAAATAAGTTGAAAAATACAATTACTCATCATGGTACTGTATCAGATGATATGCTATTTTAAAGAAAATCATTATAGTAATTTTTAAGAAAGTACAAAATACATGATACGCGTGTAAAATATTGCTTGGCGCGGAAAAAGCTTCTTAAAATTGTTCATCCTGTATCCTTAAAAATACTGAATTACGTAACAAATTTAAAATTTACGCGAGTTTTCGTTTTTAGTTCTAGTGTTCACTAACGAAATTTCTGAAGACACCCTTACATAAACACACACGCATACACTTTGGTGCCCTTTTGATTATTTTTACTTGGGGACATTAAATGTGGCAGTATGATATTGAATGTTTGGGACGAATGCAATGCTTTCTCTGTCAGGGAAATGAAAGACAAAGCAAAACTATATAGGACAAAATAAAGCATAGCATCTACCTCTGTGGTGCAGAGAGAGTATCTTCCCATTGTTCGGAGGGCTCGAGCTCATATCTCGTAGTTACCTACTAAAAATGTTCTCCGGGTGTTTTCTATTGTCCTTAAAAGAGGTGTATATATATAAACCTTTTTCTATGTGTCTCTGGAGGATTTATACTACAAACCTTCTCCCAAACGCCATTATTGGGAATAGCTGTTCTTCATATTTCATGTACCTACCAGAGAAGAGCTGACGCAATGGCTGAACATAGGGAGCCAATGTCCCAGCCATGTATTATTCAACTAGTAACGCAATATCCTATACATTCTTAGGGAGAGTTACCTGTTAATTTAAGCACTAACGATGAGGGTAAGACAGTGTCCAGGTTATGATCACAGGAGACAGGGGTCTGCAAGATGTTTTCCGTAACCACAGACACGCGTCAACATCTCCCCACTCCTTGACCAGCCCCCGCACCCCGTTGCATTTACCCTTAAGGCTCAAATAATGGGCAGAAGGGGTTGTTGTTGAGGTAACTATTCCAAACGGTACTTGGTAGTCAACTTGGACAGTTGGTAGACAGTGACAAACATTACTGCGCGCGTACCTTCATCTTAGGTAAGTCGTGATTCCTCATTATTCTGTTTAAGTTGGGTGAAATGTTCGGGATACTCGGCAGTAAGGGGACATTAAAATATTTCAAGTAATGAAGGAAGCAAATCTGTGGATAGTTTTATTGCAACTTACACAAACGCATAAGAAAATTTACAAAAAATAACATTTCAAGAAGTTTCCTGATTTAATTGAAGAATTTTGCCAGCATTTCCTTGCTTATGAACGTTATCACTGTCATAAATCAATCCATTTGTAATTTTTATGTGTCATCTGTTAATACCTTATTATTTGCATAAGCATTAATTTTTCCGCTAGAGTTTCGTGACGTACTATTTTCCCGTTCCCTTCAAGGATTTTGGATCTGTGAGGATTCATTGAAAGGATCAGTTTCTGACTAAACTGTAACCATTAAATTGATTTAGCTTGATTGGGAGTAATATAAAACATTTAGTGAAGAGATCCTGAAATGAAAGCGTGTTAAGACAGGAACATTTATTCCCAAGTACCAGATCTTTGTGCACTAAACGTAGTTTCCTTAGGAATGTCCCTTATACAGTATATACTGCATTTATACTTTTATACTTTTTTATTACACTGTCACATGTTTAAGTTATAGGCATGACAGCAGGTATAGGTATATCTACGATTGACAAAAACTAATCAGCAAACATTTAGTTTATAGCAAACAAAAATATTTACGGCATTGAAATTCCCGAGGTATTCGCTGTTGTTCATTTGAATGTTCAGATATTTTAAGAAATACATTAAGCACTAAAGTTCTTTGTTTTGTTCCTCTTGAGGTCCCGGGAAAAATATCAACGTTAGAATGTATTGGCCTGGTTTTTAACTATCATCTTAGTACGCTTTCCTGCCTGTCATAAAATGTATATTGAAGCATTTCTATCAAGATTTGTCATGACAAACAAGAAGTATATAAAACGCAACCTCTTGCTGAATGATCATTGTAGAATAACTACGAAAATAATGTGATAGAGGTAGAAAAAGTTTGTGCGTCCAACATATCAGCTTTCTTAAATAAGTAACTTTTTGCTCTTGGGTCGCTGATTTCACTTCAGATCGAGAAATGTAATGGCGTTAATTCCCATACTACAACCTAAGTAGAAGTTTGATAGTTTTAAACGTTAAATTACAAAGTAGAGCAAACCTGCTCCAACCTGCACTCCATATTGAACAACACATCGCTAATAGCTACGTACATACGTCACGAATGACTAAGCTCTTGCTCATAAGTAGGACGGGAGTGGTAAAAGCTGAAGACCCCATTAACTTGAAGGAGTCCTGTGGGAGAATCAGTGCCATTAATGCGCCTCACAACAAAGCTAATTAATATGTTTGTTGGATTTATTCACTGCAAAATAAATCCAAAAAAACAAAATAGATGGAAGCGTTTATTTACACGGTGAACCGCTTTACAAAAGAACAAAACAATATAACTTAAAGGATTATAAATAAATTGTGCTATTTAATCATTATTTATATTTTCTTAAAAGTACTCCAACTGAAGCAGAACATTGACGAAAATTTCATTAAAAGATTCTTCTAGGAAGTTTAAAGTACTTGAGATATTTCTAAGCAAATTTCGTAGAGAAGACAATACCTTTCTCTGCTTTAAACCAAGTCAAAAATAGAAAATTCCGAATAGGTATATGCGAACGGCATCTTGCTTCTCCTTATATTCTGTTTTAGTATTTCCTGGCTAAAGACTATCTTTTAAATATTGATTTATTACTTTCTCTAGCAGAGAAGTATAGCTTTCCAACCAAAAATTCCATTTCGAGATTTCACCAAAAATAAATGCTTTGGGGTTCCCTGAATTAATGAGAAAAACATTTTTACTTTCTCTATTGGTAAGTAGGGGAAGTATTGTATACCACACAAAAATTCGATGTCGGAAATATGTTTTGAGGCCCTCTGAATCCAAAAACAGGCACATTTACTTTCTCTACTGGTAAGTAGGGGAAGTGTATTCCACCCAAAAATTCGATATCGAGATTTCACGGGAAATATATGTTTTGAGGCCCCCCAGAATCTAAAAAAGGTATTTTTAGAAAAAGGTCCGTGTGTGTGTCTGTATGTGTGTGTGTGTGTGTGTGTGTGTGTGTGTGTGTGTGTGTGTGTGTGTGTGTGTCTGTGTCTGTGTGTCTGTAGACAGCATAACTCAAAAACGAAAAGTCGGTTAAAAACCAAAGTTGGCATTTAAGTTTAATGTCTTTCAAGGATGCGACACGAAGATTTTGAAGAAAATAGCCCCCACCCTAAACTACCCTTTACATGGAACATTTTTCGAAAATTTTGATTTTCTTGAAAATGGCTCTGACGATTTTGGTTAAAATGGCATATGTTTGAGATATTTTTATGACAAATGAAATGTATATCTTGAATTTTCTTGCTATAGCCCTGTAGTCGTATTTACTCTGGATGACTTTTGAATAACTCGTAAACCGTAAGAGATAGACAAAATCTTACTGTACCAAAAATGTAGATCTCCCTAAAATACACAACTTATGTCTCAATAAATTTTCTTGTAGGATGAACCATTTCGGAGATATTCCTTGTTATGTGTGTGAGTTTCGGAAAACAAAACTCTCGTGAAATGAAACATCGTTGTTCATTTTTTTTATATGTTAGGTGTGCAAAGAGAACGGAATCTCAAAGCTTTAAAAGATTTGACTATCGCACAAAGCCTACTGTATTCCCACATTCCCCTTGTACCTACAAGGGAATAAACAATAACTCCCGGCCGGTAATGCGGTCTTCGTAACCAAGGGCCGTTACTTCTCAATTAAGTAGCTCCTCAGAGATTTAACGAGGCTGGTTGTCCCAGTGGGAGAAAATTCCCACACCATTGGTATTTTAATCAAAATCGATAGAACACTTTTGAGAAAATAAACATTTTTGAAAAATGTTCCATGTATAACGTGGTTTGGTCTGGAAGGGATTTTCGTGAAAATCTTCATGTAGTATACTTTGAAGATCCTGAAGTTAAATACCAAGTTTGGTATTTGCGACACGGAGATTCTTTAAAAACAAACAACCTGTCCCAAACTAACCTTCACATGGATAAGGTTAGTCAAAAATGGCTCTAATGATTTTGATCAAAATGCCATATGCTCAAATATTTCTAAATTTTTACTTTCTTTACTACGTACCTACATGCAGGTAGAGGAGGTATTGCATTCAACCCAAAAGCTAAATACCGAGTTATCACCAGAAATACAGGTTTTGGGGTCCCCTGAATCAAACATATATATGCTCATTTGTGTGTGTGTGTGTGTGTGTGTGTGTGTGTGTGCATTTGTGTGTATGTGGTGTGTATATGTGTGTATTTGTGTGTATGTGTGTATGTGTGTGTATGTGTGTGTATTTGTGTGTATTTGTGTGTATGTGGTGTGTATGTGTGTGTATTTGTGTGTATATGTGTGTGTGTATTTGTGTGTGTATGTGTGTGTATTTGTGTGTATTTGTGTGTATGTGGTGTGTATGTGTGTGTATTTGTGTGTATTTGTGTGTATTTGTGTGTGTATGTGTGTGTATTTGTGTGTATTTGTGTGTATGTGGTGTGTATGTGTGTGTGTGTTTGTGTGTGTATGTGTGTGTATTTGTGTGTATATGTGTGTATTTGTGTGTATGTGTGTGTATTTGTGTGTATGTGGTATGTATATGTGTGTATTTGTGTGTATGTGGTGTGTATGTGTGTGTGTATTTGTGTGTGTATGTGTGTGTATTTGTGTGTATTTGTGTGTATGTGGTGTGTATGTGTGTGTATTTGTGTGTGTATGTGGTGTGTATATGTGTGTATGTGGTGTGTGTATGTGTGTGTATTTGTGTGTGTATGTGGTGTGTATATGTGTGTATATGTGTGTATTTGTGTGTATATGTGTGTGTATTTGTGTGTATATGTGTGTATTTGTGTGTATATGTGTGTGTATTTGTGTGTATATGTGTGTATTTGTGTGTATATGTGTGTGTGTATTTGTGTGTATTTGTGTGTATATGTGTGTGTATTTGTGTGTGTATTTGTGTGTGTATGTGTGTGTATTTGTGTGTATTTGTGTGTATGTGGTGTGTATGTGTGTGTGTATTTGTGTGTGTATGTGTGTGTATTTGTGTGTATATGTGTGTATTTGTGTGTATGTGTGTGTATTTGTGTGTGTGTATGTGGTGTGTATATGTGTGCATTTGTGTGTATGTGGTGTGTATGTGTGTGTGTGTGTGTATTTGTGTGTGTGTGTGTTTCTTTGTATGTTTTCCTGTATCTGTGAACAGCATAACAATACTCTTTTTCAAACAGAAATATCTTATTCAGGCAGCGCCGTGTCCGCGGTTAGACCGTTTGCCTACCACCTAAGCGGCCCGAGTTCGATCCCAGGGGCCCACATGTGATATTCGTGGTGGACGAAGCGGCGTCTGGGTGGATTTTCTCCGGCTTCTCCGGTTTCCCGCGCCACTCATCCCACCAATTGCTCCATCATCACCTTTCCAATCGCCAATTTCGCCTGCAATTCATATTATCCTCTTCCCAACTATCATACTGGTGCTTGGCTGACCACCTGCTTCCAGGTCTTCACTCTGTCCAGTCCATAGGTTCGTCTGCTCCCCGACAGGCGTCTCACTCTAGGCACTGGCTTGTAATTCCTAGAGGGCGTAAGTCCTACATAAGGAACGGGTAATCAGGTAAAGAAGAAGGAATACGCTATTCGCTTATCTCTTGTCTATGCAAAGAGAACGGAATTTCAAAACAATCATATAGTGATCAGCTCTTAAAAGATTTGACTATCTCTTAAAGCCTACTGTATTCCCATATTTCCCTTGAACCTACAACTAAATCAGCATTGAGATAATTTATGCAAATGACTATCTCAACCACCATTCAGTAGATAGAGGAATAAGCGTTTGTAAGAGTAGTTTGTACGGGAGTAGAGAAAGCCATGTGAGCGCAAGCTAAGATGTTTTGTGATTTGGACATTGAAAAAGGATGGAATTTCAAAGCCATTTCATAGTGACCGACCCTTAAAAGATGTGACAATCGCTTAAGCCTACTGTGTTCTCTTCTCATTGTATCTACAATGAAATGTATAATAAAACCATTTCTACAAATGACTATCTGGATTAATATGAAGTACATAGAAGAGAAGTGTTTTTTTTTTTAGAATAGATTATACAAGAGGAGTAGAGAAGGTCATGTGAGTACAAATGTCAGATTTTTTGGGAATAGCCTTTGCAGCCCTCTTCACTCTGAATGAAGTTTGTATTGCTAGCACACCGTAAGGGATAGACATTCAACAACAATGTAGAACTCGTTAAAGTGCACTATTTAGGTCAAGTAGTTTTTAAAATTGTTTTAATTGAGTAGCTCCTTTAACTTCTTTTAACATTAAATACACTCAACGTTCTCACGACGACTCCTTCGGAAATAGTGAATTTTCTGGTTAAAGAAAATTTCCAACAGTATCCGAGAATCGAAGCTGGAACCTCTGGTTTGAGAAGCAGAACGCTGACCACTCGATGGCAGAGGCAGTCAAATAAAGTCGTTTGTGGAGTTAATCATTCTGAGATATACCTTGTTATTGGTTTGAATTTTCAAAAACGTGTACTTTTCCCAAATAGAAAATCGTTCGTCCTTATTTTTGCCCCTCGTAGTCATGCAGAGAAGACGGAATTTCAGGCATCACATGTTGACGATGTTGATATTGGCTATCGTTTAAGTCCACTGTATTCCCATATCGCCATTGTGCCTACAAGAAAATATGTAATAACGCAATTTCTATAAATGTCAATCTCGATTAAATTTATAGTAGAATTAGCGTTTGTGTATAGACATTTATTGCAATCGATACTCTAACCTCAAGTGACGTTGACCAGAGCAGAGTCATGCAGAAAATAGAACTGGACATGTAAATATAAAGTACAAGAGTGAGTAGCGAAGGGCATGTGAGTGCAATACATCAGATCTTCCTCTTCCGTTCATGGTCATGAAAAGAGTGCAGTTTCAAAGCCATCACGTAAACGAGCCAATTTTTAAAGCTTTGAATGTCGCTTCAGCCTCCCATATCTTCCTTCTATCTACAAAGGAAAATCTGCAATAAAAGCATTTCTCAAACGTTTATCTATTTAAGAACAAGTAGACAGATGAGTCAGCTTTTATCTGTGGAATAGTGATAAAGGAAGTGATGTTAATGCAACGCATTACATGTTTTATCTTTAAAATAAACCCATAACAATAAAACCAGTGCTATTTTACCTAATGATTTTTCTGGCAAATAATTGGTTAACATGGAGTATGCAGAAATAAAAGAAAAATCTGTATTACACTCACATGGCTTTCCCTACTCCAGTACTATTCTTACAAACTCTTATTCCTATATCTTCTTCATGTTAGTGGAGATAAACATTTGCAGAAATTACCTTATTGCTGGTTTTCTTGTAGGTGCAAGGAGAACATGTGATTTGACTGTTGCTCAAAGCCATGTGAATGGCTTTGAGCAATAGTCAAATGTTTTAAAGCTTTGAAATTCCGTTCTGTTAGCACGGCCAAGAGATCAAAAAGTGAATAATGACCTTCCATGTGAAAAGTTTAACTACTACAAAACTTACACAAATAACAAGGAATATCTCCGAAATATTTCACTTCACACAAAAAGGTATTTGGACATAAATTGTGTCTTTTAACGAGACCTGCATTTTTGTATAATAAGAATTGGTCTGCCTCTTACAGTTTATGCACAAGTCATCAAGAGTAAATAGGACTACATGGGCTATAGTCAGAAAATTCAAAATATACGTTTCATTTGCCATAAACAAATCTTAAATACAGGGGACTTTACTCATAATTGTTAGAGGCATTTTTGAGAAAATTAAAATTTTCGAAAAATTTTCCAAGTGAAGTTAGTTTAGAGTGGAGGGATTTCCTTCAAAATCTTCTTTTCGGATCGTTGAAGATATCAAACTCAAATTCTAACTTTGGTTTTTAACCGTCTTTTCGTTTTTTTTTTTTTTTTTTTTTTTTTTTTTTTGTTTTTTTTTTTATATGCTGTTCTTAGATACACACACACACACACCCCATATACAGAGAGAGAGACCTTTTTTCTAAAAATCATTTTTTTAATTCAGGGGGCCTCAAAATCGTTGATATCTCGACATCAAGATTTTGGGTCGAATACAATACTTCCCCTATTTACTATATGTAGTAGAGAAAATATAAGTACTTTTTAAACTGTCATTATATTTATGTATGCAAATTTAGGCCTTTAACCACAATTCAGGCACACTGTATTTGTCTCAAGAGCTTAGTTATGACCTTGTGCTGACACAAGCGAACCTGAGATATCGCGCTGTTGTTTTTCACTTTTTTTTAAAGTCAAAACGAGGGAACATTTTCTTGTAAAATGTAAATTGGGACGTGGTGACTTCGTTTAAGGTGTTTGTGTTGTATGCTTTACAATCATACGAATGTTTTTCTAAAAGTGCTTTTTACTTTCTCTACTACTATAGTAAGTAGCAGAAGCATTCTATTGGGCCCAAAATATATTTTGAAACCCCCTGAATCCAAAAAAGCATTTTTAGAAAAAGGTCTGTCTCTCTTCTCCCCCCCCCCCCCCTCTCTCTCTCTATCTATCTCTATCTCTATCTCTCTGTATGTGTGTTTTATTTTTGTGTGCGAACAGTATAACTCAAAAATGAAAAGTCGGTTAAAAACCAAAGCTGACATTTAAGTTTAATATATTTCAAGAATGGACTCGAAGATTTTGAAGAAAATTCCTCCACCTAAAACTACCCTTTCCATGGATCATTTTTCGAGCATTTTGATTTTCTCAAAAATGACTCTAACGATTTTGATTAAAATGCCATATGTTTAAAATATTTGTACGGCAAGTGAAATGTATATTTTGAATTTTCTGACTATAACCTATGTAGTGCTTTTCATTCTTGGTGATTTTTGCATAACTGTTAAACCGTAAGAGATGGACCAAAACTTGTTGTACAAAAAATGGAGATCTCGTTAAAACACAAGTATGTTTAAATACATTTTTTGTGGAGTGAACCACTTCGGAGATATCCTTAATTATTTGTATGAGTTTTCAATAGTTAAACTTTTCTCAAATTGAAGGTCGTTATTCACCTTTTTATGTCTTGGCCGTGCAAAGAGAATGGTATTTCAAAGCCTTTTTGTAGAGACCAGCTTTAAAAGATGTGACTATCGTTCAAAGCTTACTGCATTCCCATATTACCCTTGCACCTACAAGAAGGTTAGCAATAAGATAATTTCTACAAATTTTTGTCTCGACTAACATGAAGAGGATAGAGGAATAAGAGTTTATAAAAATAGCTAGTACAAGAGTAGAGAAAGTCATGTGAGTGCAACACGTCAGATTTTTTGCGTTTGCCTTTAGCATTCTTTAACTCGGACGATTAAGGGACACTGGGAGTGAAATTTGAAAGTTCCACATTTCTTGACAGATTTTTCTGACATTTTTACTGTGTTTGTATTTATATGAGAGTAGGAGGTACACCAAATTTCATAAAAATTGGATAATTCGTTTATGATATATAAATTATTTTATGAATTTAATAGACACATTTTCAAAATAGAGCTCGCGTCTATTGGCTTTTCAAAATGCATTTATATTGGCAGAACTGGTGCTCTAAAACATGGGTAACAATTGTATGAAGATATATTTCAAATACGTTCGCTGATTATGCTGTACATATTTTTTTAATAACAAAGAAAATTTAATCTTAAAAATTATTGATTTTTTCATACAAAAAAAATTGTTTTTTGGAATTCATGTTAAAGATAACATCAATATTGAAGCATAGTGTTGTTTAGCTGCTACTTATGAATACTTTTGAAAATTGTTATTGAATTTGAAGCAAAACTCATGCGCGACCTTCTTTTGGAATGTGCAGAAATGTAGTTTTGAGAAAAACAGGCTTTTATGTAGGGGCATCCTGGGTACGTTAAGGGAAGAGCGCTATTTGAAAGGGCCGTAATGACCACATGGAGTGGGGGATATGAAAAATGTTAGTTGATCCAAATGCACAGGTGTTCCAGAAACATTTTAAGGTAAAAAACCAATTTTCGACTTTTTGACAATTTTGACCAAAATTTCACTCCCAGCGTCCCTTATGATTTTTGCATAACTGTTAAACCGTAAGAGATGGACCAAAACTTACTATACAAAAAATGGAGATCTCGTTAAAACACATTTAAATTTAAATACATTTTTTGTGGAGTGAACCATTTTGGAGATATCCTTAATTATTTGTATGAGGTTTCAATAGTTAAACTTTTCTAAAATTGAAGGTCGTTATTCACCTTTTTATGTCTTGGCCGTGCAAAGAGAATGGTATTTCAAAGTCTTCATATAGAGATCAGCTTTAAAAGATGTGACTATCGTTCAAAGCTTACTGCATTCCCATATTACCCTTGCACCTACAAGAAGGTTAGCAATAAGATAATTTCTACAAATTTTTGTCTCGACTAACATGAAGAGGATAGAGGAATAAGAGTTTATAAAAATAGCTAGTACAAGAGTAGAGAAAGTCATGTGAGTGCAACACGTCAGAATTTTTTGCGTTTCCTTTAGCATTCTTTAACTCGGACGATTAATTAAAAATGAAATGAATGCATAAATGAACTCGGACATGAAAACTCTAAAGCTAGTAAGGACCAAGAGAAAGCAAGACTATGAAGATTATGAATCGTTGACTAGTACTGGACTCTGTGCCTACAGTATGAGGCGTAAGAACTTAATTGTTCGTATACTCTAAGTCTATTAACAAAAGCAGTTATTGCACAACCATTTGTAACTTGAGTTATCATTACAGCATGACGGTGACTGTTTAATACAAAACTTGTGTTAGTTTAATTGTAAATTCCCAAAACTGCGGATCAGACATTATAAATTCGTACCATTTTACTAAAATAAAGACTACCCTTTCATCGCGCGTCAACAAAATACTTTAATCTCTCAGTTACAGTTAGGTATGTTACCTGTATCAGCTTTGGATATTTATTCACAAAGGCACAATATGCTTTTAAAATTTAAAAAGGCTGCATTACTTGCTTTTGTTTTCTGAAAGAAGCTGAAGGGTAAACACTATAATTATATGTTCGCATCATCATATCATCCATACAAGTATTAGGCCTAAGGCCTGTTTCGGGCTCAAAGCAGGATTCTCTATCCATCGCTTCCTAGGACGTCTCAGAGATCTTTTACCATTGGATGATGATGAAGCATGGCTTCTGAGGTTCTGCTAGAACGCATTCGCCAGCCGCTGATCGCACGAGCCTCATTTCACTGGTACCTATTCTATTTTCATATCATGTTCGCATTGACGTTATATTAGTCTTCATGTAAGAACAATGGCATAGCAACTTTTTTCAAGCTAAAAGTTTAAAACTATAATGTGTAACGGTCACATAACTTCCTCTGCTCATTGCATTTTATATATTTTTACTGGAAATTCACAAAGTAGTGAAGTAGTCTTTGACGCCCTGCTTACTGCACAGGCCCCACGGTTGATGGACACTGATGATACGTAAAATGAAATGATAATTGAGAAAGGGCATTTGGGAAGGAAACGTTCCAGACCTAAGTTTGGAGTAACTGCCGGGAATTTGCCAGTTGTGAAGACCGAAGAAACCCTGGATAAAGACCTCAGACGTGGAGGACAGTCCTGACAGTATTTGAGCCTCAGACCTCTCGTTCGTAAGCCGTGACGTAATGACCGCAGCTACCAGTGTTGATTTTATTAATTCACGTTAATCTTCACAAATATATAAAATAAATTGTTTCACTTTAGATGGCGCCTATCTAAGCTTTGTAAGGCCAGGAGGCTGTGACATCATAACAATAGTCTCTGGAACGTATATACATATATTACATATGCGTGAAGTATTTTGGGATTTCAGTAAGGATCTTCCTCTGCTTCCTGCTTTCTCTATCACTTATGTGTAGTATGTAAGTAATATTGTATCTCGCACAAAAAGTACATGCCAAATCTCCCGCAAATACGTATTGTAACTTTTTGGTGGTTTGTGAAGTAAAGACGACAGATGTAGTCAAGATAAAGAAACACTTTTATTTCCGTAAACAGTAACTTTGTACACTCGTTGCAACAGCAAGAAAGTCTTTACCGATTCACTAGCAGCACGGCTCTAAATTAGTAACACAACTGTCCCTTCTCCGTCGGCACGACTACTCAACGCTTCACATCGTCTGTCCTGGCTTCTGTCGCACTTTACCGCTATTTATATCTCCCAGGCACTATTCTGGAAAGTTCAGTTATTGCGGTGAAATACAAAGCGGAAGATTCTAGAAGTCTCTATCCTTTTCTCTCTTTCGGCAAGCGCCCCAACAATGCGGCCATTCTCTGTCTCTTTCCTTCGGCTCCTTTGCGGTAGTGCCGACAATAATGCGATAGGTGACACTGCTGTTGTCGGCAATTAGATGCGGCGGGCGCGGTGACACTATTCTGAGGTGTATTATGCCCCAAAAAGACGCGCACACGCACGCACGCACACACATGCACACACGCGCGCGCAAACACACCACAGGATATTCTGAATTTTCAGATTGCACATTGTCGTTTAATTGTATAAATTTCTTCAACAAATTACCTCCAATGATGAGGGGGAAGCTCAGAATTAGCTCAGGCATATGCATGCCAAGAGGTTCTCAAGAGGTACAACTAAAACATGTATAACCATATAGGACCAATAAAGGCTATTATTGAAGTTGACAGCTTTCTCTATACATGTGAAGTAACTCGAATACTTATTTTTGTGCTCACAAGGGAAATTTCACGAAGATAACAAACGTTGTACAATTTTATTGAAAGTGTGAGGCAAATCACCCATATAAGATCTAAACATACTAATCCTTAATTAGCTTTTGTTATGAAAAGATTTAGAACATGCAGCATATTTCTTTATAACCCTAATGGAGGCTATGCAAGTCGTTTGGATACGACAAATCAGATTGGTGTGTCTAGAAACTTAGGCAAGGCTGATCAGAAATTGATTGAACCCCGGGGTTAATGTTGTAGAAAATATGGCTTTAGTCACTATGAGTATTCTAATCTTATCGGAAATCAAAACTGTGACCTTGCGCTTGGTAGTCGGGTGACATTGTTGCGGCTGTAAGGAACGCAAGCTCTTGGAGTTCTCCAGAAGCTGTCACATATTTACTCCACTACAGTGCCCATGGTTAATTTTGGTAACATTCAGTTTGTTCAGTTGACAATCTCTCTTCCCTGAAATAACTGCTCCTAAAATATATGTGTACAAGCTAAACATATGGCGTAGTTGATGTTAACTGCAGCCATTACGTTGGAGGTAGAGGCATTATCTTGCAGGGTGTCAACTGTTGAGTTTAAAACAAATAATCCTTAGTTATGTAGAGGCGTTGTATTTCACTTTTGCGTTTCTTTAGATAGTTTTAATGCCTACTTAAATGTTTCACACCTCTTAATTGTTATTTTACAGCAAAATGTTCCATTAAATACAATTCGATGGATATTTAGCACTGGAAAGTGATTTAATCCTAACTATTTTTACAACACAACTTCCTCTGTAATACTTAGCACCAGGAGGTGATTTAATTAACTTGTGTTCGTTAAAAACATTTTATTTACTGACTTGAAACTAGTAATTCCTATTGTAAGATTGGCAGTAATTCAATGTAAAGTCGCCACTTTGAATTCTTTCCCCTACAGTTTTCCTACAGGTATTCATATATAATAATATCAGTTCCTCATATTCGGCGGACGAAGCATTCTATGCTTCATTTCTGCATTCCGATCATGTAAAATAAATTCTACAAAATTAGATATTTTTTTTCAGAATAAATATGTTCATCAATAACACATTCAACATTAGCAAACATTTTATAGTATTTCTTATCTGCATTGTGGTTCGTGCATTTCTGAATTTGTTTTATTTTATGCACATTTGTTAATAAAATACCAAAAAAAGCTTTTGATGAAAACTTTGAACATTAATTATCAATTGTACAAAATATTTTTGTTTTCAAAACAGAAAAACAAAAAACGGTAATTAATGAACTATACTCCATCAAGCCTTAGATCCGCCCTTTGTATCCCTCCGCGATAACGTGCGACTAATACAAAACAAAACAAACACCACGTGGATTCATGCCTCGTGTTTATGTTGCAACAGTACGATACTTACTCTGGAGTTTTAGGAATATTGCTGCTACCACGTTACATTCAAGTAGTCTTTACGAAGGTTATCATACATCTTGAAAAATCACAGATAATCGCCGATATTTAGGGTACTACATTTTATGGTGTGCTTTGGTTTCGGCGTATCACAGGTTAGTTGTTGACGGCTTCTGTTTACACCAAGTGCGGATCTATGGGTGGAGCAATTATAGGTACATTCAGAAACCTTTCGTTTGTTTATGTTCAGACATTTGAATCCGAATTTTTATCAGATGCAGTAAAATGCTATGAATTCTAATTTATTAATTGCTACATTGGTATTGGGTTTCCATCACATCAGCATTTTTTTATTTTAATTTTATGTTTGGTGTTCATAACAATTAAAAATAGTTCTTTTTTTCTCAATTTTGAAATGCTGTCCTTTTTTCTTTTTTCGTAGGAAAAGAAGTGAAATTAATTGCAGCGAGAGATGATGGAGTACAAAGTGGTCGAAGAACCACCTCTGGGGCTGGACTCTGTAGAGGTTCTGGACCTTTGCGTACGACGAGGTGGAGGTGAAGAGCATGGAATCCCCTTCAAGGAAGAGCGCTCATCGCCAACAGCGAACACTGAAGAAATTGTCCAATACTCCCCTACTTCCAACAACTTTTCCAAATATACCGACACAGTGCATACTTTTCATATAGCTCCACAAATCCAGTCAATCCGCCCTGATACTATCTCCTTTGGAACTGCAATTCGTTCATCTGGATCTCCAGGAGTTATCCGACCACATCCTACTATGGCCACACCTAATATACAGTATTTTCCACTCCAACAGCAGCAAAAGCAGCAACAAACCTTAAGTCTATTACACCAACATCTACTTCAACCAAATTCTCCTGTACCTTCAGTGACAAGCGAATGTCACATTGCGCTATCATCACCATCACCGGTAAGTCACAGCCCCAGTTCTTCCGATTGTAGCAGTATCCCAGCAACATCACCCACAGTTCCTACAGTCACACAGAATCCAAATCCCCTATCCCTAGGATACATGTTACAAACACCCGCAGCTTTTCCGGTAGTGCCACCTGTCTTACCTCCGCTCCAATCTCCAGTGCTCAATTCCTCCAGCAAGGGCAGCAATGGCAAGCCCCAGAGGCCATTCAAAGCCATCAACATCAGTATGAGCCACAACCTCCTCTGCAGTCAGGACTATATGCAGTTTCGACAGCGGATGCTAGAGAAGATTGAGAGAAGAATAGGTAAGAGAAATAACAAGAACAATCAACCAAAACGAGCTCCAAGTCCTCAGCACCCTACGTCCTCTGATGGAAATAGCCAGAACAATGGGAACGATAGTGGAGTTTCTAGAACTTCGATGGTGAAAGACGCCGCATACCGGGAGCGCCGGAAGAAAAATAACGAAGCAGCTAAAAGGTCGCGTGATGCAAGACGCGAAAAAGAAGACGAACTGGCGATACGGACTTCCTTCTTAGAGCAAGAGAACATGATTCTTAAGTGCCAAGTGATTAGTTTGGAAAAGAAACTCGGTATTTACCCCTCTCCTAACACGCTACGATGGCAGCTCTGAAGTTGTAACATTCATGTATTCGGAACTGCTGTTTCCCTCAATTGTGGTGGAGAATTTATTTTTAATTAATTTAGCGAGAGATGTTTGTAATCATGTACTTGGACATGAGTTCATCAGTAAGCCATGAGTCAACCATTTTATATTGTTTATGTACGCGATATTTTAATTATTTCGTTCCTGTGATGCTTTGAGTTTCAGTTTCACAGAACAAAATACATAAATAAAAGCCAAGTACAGCAACAAACGCGCTGGACGTGTTAAAGTGTTAAACAGGAGCAGACTTTGCTTCAGTAAATATTATCTAGCTATATTGTTTTTGTTAAAACCAAATAAATCTGTATATATTTGTAGTACTTATATATGGATTTTTCTTGTCATTAGTTTTTCTTTTAGCCATGTGGATATTGCATCATTTCCAGTAGCAGAAGAGTCAAAGAGGTTACTTTGTGAAGGTCAGCCTATACCGCTCGCAAAAGTTAAAGGAATGTGAACGTTGGCCAATGTTCAAGCGGAGCGCTGTTGCCAAGCGTAGTGCGTGTACCGGCAGAGGTTCTGTACATAAGAGCGCGTGAGATGCGTGTATCACATTCGGCAGCGCTGGTAGGAGGGGCAAACGTAGGATTCGCTGGAGTCTGCAGTACGGCCCGCCTCCATATGCCTTTAACTTTTGCGAAGATTATAACTAGAAATTAAATGAAACGGTGGATATAAACGTCATGATTCAGCACTTAGTTGTTTTCTGTTAACATAACTTAAAATGTTCATAGATGAATTTAGTTTATACGAAACTTACACAAGTGAATGCTACATAGGCTTTGAACCATTTGGCACACATTGATAAACAATCTAACATGCTCCATTATTTTTCTATGCTTAATGCTTAGGTAAAATGAACACTGCGTTTCTCGATCAACGGGAACTTAAACACACCACTGCGAAGTAACCATTTGTTATGCAACATTACAAAACTGTTAAGAAGTTATTCGCGCAGCTTTCTCAGCCCATAATAAAATCGCTTACATTGTTATATAATGTTATTCTTTTATCCACGCAAAGGTTTCGCTAGAAAGTATTTCGGACTAACAACACGAGTTTATTGAAGCCTGAAAATAACATTTTTTAAATATTTATATCACAAATCGTAACGGACTCATGTGAAGAAAAAGAGAAACAAGAATCACAGGTTTCCAAAACATTCCCTTCATCGAGGCTCTTGATTTGCAAAAATAAAAATTGAACTATAAATATTTCCGAAATGTGAACGCAGCGAAATTGTTAATAAGCCCTGCTTTTCTGTATTTAGTAAATAACTTAAGATATAAAGTTATTATGTTAAGGCATGTATAATATAGCATTTTAATCGAAATCGTTAGTCATCTTCGAAGAAGCAAGGGACAAAAAGGAATCCCCTCTACATAAAGCGTTGGGTAATTAGATTTCGTGGAGTTGCATCCTGGGTTAAATATGTAGTTTGGTACTTATGTAAGTTTTCGTTTTTTGAATAATTTCACATATAGCCTTGAGCGTATCTGTTACTAAAATGTTAATACGTTACAATCACACAGTTTTCTCTATCAGCTACAATTTATTCTCAACATCATTTAACGCTTTATTCAGAAAAAGTTGTATTTATTTCCTGTTAAACACTTAAATATTCACCAAACTATTTTCTACACACATTTTCCTGTTGCATACTAGGATGTACTATAAAGCCAAGAGCTAAGTGTTTAAAAAGCAGGTCGCTATATGCTGACCTCACTCTTATAACGCTACGGGAAACAAAAGAATGGCCATTTTGCACTGAAAAACGATTACAAACAACTGCGAATGTCTCGTAATTGGATAATGTCTCAAACATATGCAATATTTCAACGTGGTCTGCATTTACTACTGAAGGAATTTATTAACCTTTAGGTTTCTCAGGTGTATATACCAGTACTAAACTCAACCAGAATGAAGGGACTTCAAAGGTTAGTGACAGAAGCTTCAAAATAGGTACATCTAAATTTACATTTTTATTCACAATAGTAACTCAAATTGTTGACATTTCAATCAAAATCATTACAGCCCTTCGTTAAAAAACGAAAAGCCAGATGTCTTTTTCGCGCAAATAATACATTAATCTTCCAATTACACTCTTAAAATACAGATTGAAAGTTTGGTTTTCGTGCACCTTGTCTTTTGAGTCATGTTGTTCATAAACATGCGTACATAACGTCTCTTTTCTTTATCCCCCTAACAGGGTTCCGAACTTCGGAACCATATTTCTGGAGAAATTTCGGTGTGGAATTTTTGGATAAAACATGCACTTTCTCTATTGCAGTGGGCAAGTTGAAGAAGTAGTAGGTAGGAAAAATATTTTATTTGCATTTAGGAAACCTCTAAACATGTATTTTCGACGAAATCTCAATGTCTAGCTCTTGGATGGAATATTATAGATACTTCGACTCCCTGTCACAGGTAAACGGTATACAAAGTAAATATGCTAATGTATACACATTTTTCATTATTGAGCTGCAATGCACTGGCTCATTTTTTCACAAAGAATAATCGATTAAGGAAACATAAACATTTGGGATACTCAGAAAGTTTTTTGAAAAACCTATTCAAAACTGAGTAACCACCACTTTAATACTACAAAAACGCCAACGTTAAAATGTGTTAGCATTTTCTTTTTCCCAATTCGAGATACAATCAGAGTAGGTATATATAAGGACTGAAAGACAAGAATTGGCATAAGTCGCATGGTTGATGACGGTTAATATGGCTAACATTGTGACTTACGGCATAACGTTTTAATACCGTAATTATTTATCGGAAGAAATAATTAATCAAAGGAACGATGGCAAGATAGAATTCAAATCTGATGTGTTTCACTCACATGACTTTCTCAGCTCTTGTACCATTCTTACAAAATCTTATTCTTCTATCTTCTTCATATTAGTCGAGAAATTACTTTATTGGTAATTTTCTTGTAGGTGCAAGAAAAATATGGGAATACAGTAGGCTTTAAGCTATATTCAAATATTTTAAAGGTTTAAAACTCCGTACTCTTTGTACGATCAACAGGCAAAAATTCTTCCTTTGAGAAAAGTTTAAGTACTGCGAAACTCACAGAAAGGAATATCTCCAAAATGGTTCACTCCACGACAAAATGCATTTGGGCATACCTGTGTGTTTTAACAAGCACTACATTTTTGTATAGCAAAATTTGGTCTATCTCTTATGGTTTACCAGTTATGCAAAAGTCATCAAGAGTAAATGCGACTACATAGGCCGGAAAATTCAAAACGTGCATTCCATTTGCCATAAAAAAGTCTTAAACATTTGGCATTTTCATCAAAATCGTAAGAACTATTTTTGAGAAAATCAAACGTTTCGAAACATTTTCCATGTAAAGGGTAGTTCGTGTTACATCTTTGAATAATGTTAAACTTAAAATACTAACTTTGGCTTTAAACCGACTTTTCGTGTTTAAGTTATGCTGTTCACACAGATAGACAGACAGACAGACAGACATAGACAGACATACAGACAAACAGACGCACGTGGGCGGTGAAATTTCGACATCAAATTTTTGGGTCGAATACAACTTCTCCCACTCATAGTAGAGAGAGTAAAATTACGTAATTGCTGTAATTAATTTTAAATGTCATCAATGTAGGTATAATGTAAGAAGCCAGAGTTAAAAGATTTGTCCAGAGAAATAGGTCGATAGCGACTCATATGTTAATCCTTAACTGGTGACGTGACGTCTGGGAAACACCTTATATTTATGTTACTCCGGAATTAATGGTTATTGGTTTTCCAAGATTTTAAGCGTTTTATTTAACCAAAGCATCATTAAGCATTATATTGTTGTGTGGCAAGTTTAACAATGATATTATTTTTAACGTTGAAAAATACAGAAACCTCTTGTTTAATTAATTAGAAAATAAAATGTTTACTTAACCTTTTCTTCTCCCTAGGAATCATGTGCACAGAGATTAATAAAAACCAGGTATATCAGATTCAACAATGTATACGATTACTAAAAATTGTTGAATATTTATATTTCAATCAGTGTCTTCAAAACGTGCATGCTCTTCCTATTGTGCTATTTCCCCACAGTTTATGCAGATATTTAGACGTCTTTATAATATGTCTTTAGGATTGGCGAATCGCAAACATAGCATCCATCCGCCCGTCCGTCCATCCGTTCATCCATCCATCCATCCATCCATCCATCCATCCATCCATCCATCCATCCATCCATCCATCCATCCATCCATCCATCCATCCATCCATCCATCCATCCATCCATCCATCCATCCATCCATCCATCCATCCATCCATCCACCCACCCACCCATCCACCCACCCATCCACCCACCCATCCATCCATCCGTCCGTCCGTCCGTCCATCCATCCATCCATCCATCCGTCTCCCCATCCATCCATCCGTCCGTCCATCCGTCCATTGGTCCATCCGTCTCCCCATCCATCCATCCGTCCGTCCGTCCGTTCATCCGTCCATCCATCCATCCGTCCATCCGTCCATCCATCCATCCATCCATCCGTCCGTCCATCCATCCATCCATCCATCCATCCACCCACCCACCCATCCACCCACCCATCCATCCATCCATCCATCCATCCGTCCATCCATCCATCCATCCATCCACCCACCCACCCATCCACCCACCCATCCACCCACCCATTCACCCACCCATCCATCCGTCCGTCCGTCCGTCCGTCCGTCCATCCATCCATCCATCCGTCTCCCCATCCATCCATCCGTCCGTCCATCCGTCCATTGGTCCATCCATCTCCCCATCCATCCATCCGTCCGTCCGTCCGTCCGTTCATCCGTCCATCCATCCATCCGTCCATCCGTCCATCCATCCATCCATCCATCCATCCGTCCGTCCGTCCATCCATCCATCCGTCCATCCGTTCATCCGTCCATCCGTCCATCCATCCAGGCGTCCATCCATCCATCCATCCATCCATCCATCCGTCCGTCCATCCGTCCATCTATCCATCCATCCCTCCATCCGTCCATTCATCCATCCATCCCTCCATCCATCCATCCGTCCATCCAACCATCCATCCATCCGTCCATCCATCCATCCCTCCATCCATCCGTCCATCCATCCATCCCTCCATCCATCCGTCCATCCATCCATCTATCCATCCATCCGTCCATCCATCCATCCGTCCCTCCGTCCGTCCATCCGTCCATCCATCCCTCCCTCTATCCGTCCGTCCATCCATCCGTCCGTCCATCCGTCCATCCGTCCGTCCATCCGTCCGTCCATCCATCCATCCATCCATCCATCCATCCATCCATCCATCCATCCATCCATCCATCCATCCATCCATCCATCCATCCATCCATCCCTCCTTCCCTCCGTCCGTCCATCCATCCATCCGTCCGTCCATCCGTGCATCCGTCCATCCGTCCGTCCGTCCATCCGTCCATCCGTCCATCCGTCCATCCTTCCATCCCTCCATCTGTCCATCCGTCCGTTCGTCCGTACGCTAACCCGCCCATCCATCCATTTATCCATCCGTCCATCCATCCATCCATCCATCCATCCATCCATCCATCCATCCATCCATCCATCCATCCATCCATCCATCCATCCATCCATCCATCCATCCATCCATCCATCCATCCATCCGTCCGTCCATCCGTGCATCCGTCCATCCGTCCGTCCATCCATCCATCCATCCATCCATCCATCCATCCATCTATCCATCCATCCATCCGTCCGTCCGTCCGTCCGTCCGTCCGTCCACCCACCCACCCACCCACCCACCCACCTACCTACCTACCTACCTATCTACGCACCCACCTACCTAGCTCCCTACCTACCTACCTACCTACCTACCTGTCTGTCTGTCTACCCACCTATCCTGCCCAACTATCCTGCCCACCTATCCTACCCACCTACTCTGCCCACTTACCCTGCCTACCTATCTACCTATATACAAAATGGAGGTTTGTTCATATGTAACTGTTATTCTAGAAAACCGCCTGACCGATCACCACGAAATTCGTCACGTATGTGCATTTGTTCATGGAGAAAGTTTTTATAGCAACAATTTTATTGCACAACAAATTACTTTCAAATGGTTTTCTAGTTGCTTTTCTTTTAAGTAGCACATTCACGTATCCTCTGTTTGCCCTTCAACATAAAATTCATACAATTTCTATGACTGAAATATAAATGCAGCGTATTACATTCACACTATTTCCTCTAATAATTCTTCCTTTATGAGGCACAATCACTCTTCTTTCGCTATTCGCCCTTCAACATACAATTTATACCTACAATGTGCTATATGTTTGAAATAGAAATACAACATATTACATTCATATTATTTTCTCTACTCACTTTTGTTTTACATAACAATTCACATGTCATTATCGTTTATCAACTTCATACATTTCAACGCCTATACATATTGTATGTTGAAGAGTGAGTAAACTCCAAAACCGGTAGACAGATCGCCATGAAAATTGGCATATCTGTTTTTTCATGGAGCAGGCTTTTATGGAATCCATTCTACCACACAACGTATTACGTTCACAAGGTATTCTCCTCCCTTTTCTTTTTCATAACACACTACTCCCTCTTCTACAAACAATTCATACATTTTTCCATACATTTGAAATATAAATGTAACGCATTAACGCGGTTTTTATACTTATTTTTCTTTTACTAAACACAATCACATTTCTTTCACTACTTCCTCTTCGACGAAAAATTCATACAGTTTTCTATATAATTGAAACAGAAATGCTCATTACATTCACATGGCTTTATCAACTAGCTTTTCTTTCTGTAGTATTTGTTAATGTTCAACAGTGCTTTTGCTTAGTGTCGTTCCGGTGTTTTAATAAAAAATTCAGAAGTAGTTAAAAAAGTAAAGTTGTCACAATTGGTGTCAGGAGTTTGAGGAAAAGCACGATATGGAACAGTTGATGAAACAAATATTAGCCAAGAGGGAAATAGTGGGAGATGAAATGAATTCCGGAATGCGGCAGATGGAAATAAATATGGAAACCCAATTCAAAAATGTAAACTACGGAATGAAAAATAAGATAATAAAAATGGAAGCAGTATTGAAAAATGTAAACTTCGGAATGGAAAAGATGAAAACGAGAATGTCCGATATGAAGATGAGCTATAGGAGAATACTAACAAGCGACTGGCCGGGGTTAAGGAAGCCATGGAAGAACTCGACGGAAAGATAAAGGACCGGGGGGGGGGGTCGCGGCCCCCCCCTCCCTGGAAATGAATGAATTACATGTTAGTCAATTACTATTAGACTATTGTTTTAATTTGATGCACAGAATATTTCCTCAGAATACTCGTGCAAAACAGATGCTCGATTGTTTAATAGCGTTTGCGTTACAAATGAGGTCAGTGATTTTATTCACATTTTTAATGTAAATAGGAATTTTCAATTACTAATTATTGTGTCAACAATAGCTCCGTAACAACAGTTATAAATGTTTATTTTGTTCCCATCAACAGTGGTACCGCACCGCAAAGGTACAATATTTTTATTTTTGCACAAATTTTTACAGTGCAAGTCCATGAAAATTCTTACCGACAGACATATAAAACACAAAACCTACGATATATTGTATACTAATCTAATCAAATTAATAATGAATAAGATATTTATTTTATACAGTATTGCCCACAGTTTCCAGTTGCTGTGTTTTCATTATATGTAAGTTTATTGTGACCATTGTGACACTGCAGTATACAGTAAGGCATGAGTACAAAGTAACAAAACACACACGTGTGCGAGTAACTTACCCGGTTCGACAATGATGAGCAAACACGTTTATAAACATTCCACACACAAACAATGACGGAATAGATAGTGCAGCAGGCTTGATTTAGTCATCTTGCCAGTTGATAACTTGCCACAGTAACACTGGGGTCTTTATTCTCCGCGCCCACTATTTTGGTAAGATGGATAGGTATACGGCATTACTTTAAACGCCAGAAAATAACAGATAACAGAAGAAAAGAGTAATTTACTCCTACTGCACCAAGTTGTCAATTGTGGTGTTAGTGACAGTGCTAGTTTATCACAGTCAGCAAAAAGTGGTACGGACATTGGATCAACAAATGAAAATCCTACAGAACTCCAACCCTCTACTAGTTCCAGTTCAAATCGAGATGTGGGACGATACCTGGACGTGGCTTCTCTCGCATCTCTAACAGATGACGACAGGGTAAAATTAATAATAGAACCGTGGACACCAGGTAAGTCTTACAATTTTCACAATGACTTACAAAAAGGACAAAAACGACCTTTTATTTATAACTGGCTAGAACATGAAAAATACAAATCTTGGGTGGTATACTCGGCACACGTACGGGGAGCGATCTGCCGGCAGTGTGCTATTTAGGCCAGTTGTACGGAGAGGTGTTCAGGGTTCATTCATAGTCAAGCCATTTACCAAATTCAAAGATAATGCATGCTTCGTGTGAAAATCATATCAAGTCAGAATGGCATAGGGAAGCTGTTGATCGTTCAAAAAGCTTTATGGAGACAGTGACCAATAAATTTACTGTAAGGGAACAAATAGTGCATACCATGAGAGAATTAAACTTAACCATGAAAAATTGACGTCTATATTGTCTTGCATAATATTTTGTGCCACACATGACCTCCCATTGCGAGGAAAATTGTCTAATTCTGAAGTTTTTCATTTGCTAAATTTTCGTACAGAAGCTGGTGATTCTATTCTGAAAGAGCATCTTCAAACGTGTTCGGAAAATGCAAAATATACGTCTGTTCAGACTCAAAATGAATTGATCCAGTTATGCTCTGAAAAACTGAAAGAACAAATTGTGAAGGACGTTAATGCTTCTTACGCATTTTCTATAATAGCAGACGAAACAGCTGATATTGCAGGAACTGAACAATTGTCTCTTGGCTTAAGATTTATTACTAATAAATATGAAGGCAAGGCGACAGTGTGTGAAGAATTTTTAGGTTTTGTGCCGCTTAATAAGCTTAATGCTGAAGCAGTTTCTGAAACTATCTTATCCCATTTGACAAAGATCGGTGTTGACATGTCAAAGCTCGTAGGTCAGGGATACGATGGCTGTTCGCTGATGTCAGGGAGAATAGCAAGAGTGGCTAAACTCATTCAGGAAAAGTACCCTAAAGCAATATACGTGCACTGTTCTTCACATAAATTAAATCTTGTTGTAAATGATCTCAACCAAGTGCAAGACGTCAGGAATGTGTGTGGAACCATAAAGGAAGTAATACGCTTTTTCAGAGAGAGCTCACTAAGAAGGCGACTCATTCCCAATATTCCTTTATTGTGTGAAACGAGATGGTCAGCAAAATATAAAAGCATCATGATTTTTTCAGAAAAATATAAAGAAATTATTTCTGCACTAGAGGAATTAGAAATAAATGATAATGGTACAACGAAACAACGCGCTTCTCAACTTCTCTGTTCTGCAACAAATTGTACTTTCATCATCACTTTACATGTGATAGCATTGTACAGTGGTATGTTGGAAAACCAGTCACTAATATTCTACAGGGAGTTACTATAGATATGCATAGTGTTCGTGGTCACATACGCGATTTAATTGTGCTATTTAAAAAACATAGGTATGAAGCAGCAACGCAGTTCAAAGAAATAAAGCAAACTGTGCGTGAAGTGGCCTCCTGTGTAAACATTGAAATAACTCTTCCGAGGCAAGCTTCTCGCCAATGCCACAGACAAAGTTATCAAATGGCTAAAGATCCAGAAGAATATTATCGCTTATCTCTTTTCATTCCATATTTGGAATCCCTGATAATGTCACTGGAGCCTCGATTTTCAGAAAATAGTGGCGTGATTAATGACATTCTCAAACTTCATCCAGCAAACATGAAATCCTTGAATTCCCTGGAGTTTGGCAAAATCGTGAAGAAAATTTAAGAGTTCTATAATGTTGAGAATTTGTTGTCGGAATCTAAATGTTGGTTTGACTCTTAGCAAAATAAGTCTGAAAAAGATGCAAGCAAGCTCCATTTAATTGAAGTTTTTGAGGACACCAAATTATTTTTCCCAGCTGTATCTAAAATAATCAACATAGCACTAACTTTACCTGCCACAACATGCACAGTTGAGAGATCTTTCAGCACACTGCGCCGAGTGAAGACCTGGTTACGGGCAACGATGGGTGACGATAGATTAGATGGACTTTGCATGCTGAGCGTTCATCGGGAGCGGATAAGGGCACAGCTCTCATCTTTCATAGAGGAAGTCATCATGGCGTTTTCTAGACGGTCCAGAAGACTTCAGGTTGTATTCAAAGACTAAGGTAACGTGGAAATGGCGGTTAAAACTAAATGCAAGAAAAAGCCAAGCAATCATTTTTACCAGGCGAAAATTACACAGGCAAAGGAGGCGAGCCCTCCCACCCCTCACCCTAAATCAGGAACCTATCGGGTGGGAGACATCCGTCACGTACCTAGGGGTTAAGATGGACGAATATCTCACATGGAGAGAGCATATTAACTCAGCCAGAGCAAAGGCCAATGGCCAACTCAACAGACTGTACCCGCTCATAAATCTTAACAGCAGCCTTAAGCTACGCATGGGACTTACGCTCTATAAGACGCTGATCCGACCCATCTTAACTTACGCCGCCCCGGTATGGGGATATGCGGCAAAAATGCACATAAAACGCCTCCAAACGATGCAAAATAGAATACTGCGAATTATTGCTAAACTACCGCCAGAGGCTCCGACGTACCAGTTACATGAAGAGCTGAAAATGCTCACAATCGAGCAGTTTATTAAACACCTGGCATGCAACCTATACGCCAAAAAGAATAAGAACCACAATGAGCAAATACGAATGCTCGGGGAGTATGATATGACTCGCGACAAACACCTCCGCCCTCTATCATTGTTCGATCGCACTATAAGTATAGGCGAACCCGAACTCAACATACAGGAATACCTGAATAATTTAGTACCATGAAATTACTGGTTAGGGGATGAAGGGAAGCACACAACAAACACACAACACTATAAAAACATACACTTACACTCAAGCCCTCAGAAGTCCTTGTGCTACCTAGCCAAGGCGGACCCCGGGTGACGAGGGCCTCCCCGGTAGTGGCACAGGCTCGCTCCTGCACTTCAGGCAGACAGCCCGCCATGTGTACACTTATACGACCAGGCAAGATCAGGTACACGATTAATGACGAAGCCTCCGGCTTAATCACACCCTAGTAACTAAGATTAAATGACACAGTAGAAGTTATCTCTACAAGTTGTAAATCTTATAAATATCACCATAACTGCACCTAGTTATATAAGCATTTCTTAAAATACTACTAGCATAGATTATAGGACGCAATATAAATTAAAGAAAAAAAAATACGCTAAGGACAAGAAACGGAACCTTCGGGTGGATTTTTAAAACAAAACATGCTCATTCACTCATCCCTCACATCCATCTACACCTAACGATGCCAAATGGCTGAAACACAAAAAGAACACCATCAACTATCATACACATCACCATTATTTACTACCAGGGGGCACTCAGGGCTTATGTCATGTTTGCCCTCCGGCACATCAGTAATACTCGCTGTTACTGCCACTGGCAGGCAGCTTCCATCTCTCACCACAGAATGCGCAGGTGCTTTATGCGGTACTGCAGCATAGAGGCCTTGACCTCAAGACTTCCGGTGGGGTTTTTTAGTGAGTAGGCTGCCCGGGTTCGAAGCCAGGGTAGGAGTCTTACACTCGCATGCATGCATGCGGTTAGGGCGTAAGTAGCCTTTTTCCCCACCACAAAAAAAAAAAAAAAAAAAAAAAAAGTAACGTGAACATCAAAATTATATTTTAATAGTTTATTCACAAAATGTGTTAGTTTCTAATAACAAACTTTTACTTTCTCTACTACATATACTAAGTCAAGGAAGTATTGTATTCCATCCTAAAATTCGATGTCGAGATTTCACTGGAAATACAAGTTTTGAGGTCTCCTGAATAAAAATAAAGCATTTTTAGAAAAAGCTGCGCGCGCATATGTATGTGTGTGTGGATGTATATGGAAAGCGTAAGTCAAAAACGAAGTCAGCTAAAAACCAAAGTTTGTGCTCAAGTTTAATATCTTTCAAGGATGCGAGGTGAAGATTTTAAAAAAATTCCTCCATCCTAAACTACATTTCATTTATATGGAAGATTCTTGGAAATTTTTTTATTTTCTCGAAAATGGCTCTAATGATTTTGATTAAAATGCCATGTGTTTAACATATTTTTATGATAAATGAAATTTATATTTCGAATCTTTGTGTCTATAACCCATGTAGTCCTGTTCACTCTTGATGCCTTTTAAATAACTCGTAAACCGCGAAAGATAACCAAATCTTTCTATGCAAAAATGTAGATCTTGTTAAAATACACAATTTATCTATGTCCTCTTATTTTATTCCTTGTTGTTTGTACTAACACTTTTCTCAAATGGAAGGTCGTAATTCACTTTTTTACATCTTAGGTGTGCAAAGAAAACGCAATTTCAAAGCCTTCATATAACGACCAGCTTTCAAACATTTGACTATCGCTCAAAGTCTAATGTAGGCCATGACAAGGCATTTGATTTTCTCAATACTGCTATAAGGAATTAGTTATTATACATATTCAAGATGCTCTCGGGCTTCGAGCCAGGTGTAGTGATGAAAAGACATCGACGTTTCGGGAGTGTACATCTCTCCCATCTTCAGGATGAATGACTAGAATTAGGTGGGTGTCACATGAGGGATTCCACCGTGGTGGGCCTCAAGACAGATGCCATGCCAGGACAAGTCCTTTACTGGCTTAGAGGATGATATAAGAGAATGGGACTGTGGTAAGGCGGTGGAAAAGTTGTCAGGAATTTGTTATGTATATGGCATTGAGATTTTTTTTTATTTATGGGTATTGAATTAACTAATTTTGTCCAAGAAGAAGTCTGGGGCGTTTGTAGGTTTCCCCGGGGTCAATGACATATTCCCCGAGGCCACGGATCAGGGTATTGAAGCTTTGTGGCAGGGCATTGTAGAAGGTGCGGGAGAGAGATAAGATATAGTCTGTGAGAGTGGGGATACATAAATCTTGGTGGATGTTTTTGTTGGGAATATACCAGTCTGCATCAGTAGATATGCGTAGATAGCGATTCTGAAGGGTTTGTAGTCTCTGGAGATGAGAAGCAGCTGCAATGCCCCAGACTTGGCAACCGTAAGTAAGAGCTGGTCGAAGAATCTGTTTGTACAGTATTAGTTTGTTGGGAACTGACATTGCCGATTTTCGGTTATAAAGAGGGTACAGCATAGCCATCCTTCGATTGATTTTGTTTGTGAGGTCTTCTATGTGTGGTTTCCAGGTGAGTTTGTGGTCTAGTATAACTCCAAGGTATTTGGCTCTGTTGGACCAGTGAACGCTACCACCAGCTATTTGGAGTTCAGGAGGATCTGCCTGCACCACTCGCCTGATAAAGGTGACTGCCTGTGACTTAGTGGGGTTTATCTTCAGGCGCCAGGTGGAAAACCATGCTGTCAAAGAGTCGGCATATCGTTGCAGCCTGTTTGCTGCTACTCTATGTTTAGTAGAGGCAGTGGCAATGGTGGTGTCATCAGCAAACTGGTAGACGGTACAACCAGGGTATGATGGCAAGGAATTTATGAAGATCAAGAACAGAAACGGCCCAAGAACACTTCCCTGAGGGACTCCTGCATGGATGGGTCGAGAAATGGAGAAAATATCTTCTTTGTAGACGGAAAAGGTTCTATTATGCAGATAGGAATGGAGAAGATGAACAATATGGGGAGGAATGTTGTAGTGGATAAGTCTGTAAAGGAGCCCCTCATGCCAGACAGAGTCAAAGGCCCGTGAGATATCGAGGAAGAGGGAGACCACGAACTGTCGGTTGTTAAAACCTTTGAGAAGGTCGTCCACCAGCCGAAGGAGTTGTTTCCTACGAAAGCCAAACTGCTCCGATTTGAGGATCTGATGGGTATCCAGGAAGTTTTGGAGGCGTGCCTGCACAATCTTCTCAAGTAAACTGATGGGTCGATAACCGTCAGGGGAGGAAGTGTCTTTCCCTGGTTTTGGCAGTGTAATCACCTTGGCATGTTTCCAGGCCTGCGGAAAGTACGCCAGTTGAAGAGTGGTGTTAAATAAATGTACGATAAGGGCCAACCATTGCTGTGGTAGGGCCTTAAGAGCCGCATACGGTATGTTGTCGAACCCAGAAGCTTTGTAGGGGGCGACACTAGAAAGTAGAGTACGAACTTCCTCTACAGTGGTTGGAGTTGTATCTTCTGGCAGGAAGGGCCGGGATAAAAAGTCAACGACTTGGTCTTCGACTTGATGCCTGAGTTCTAGGTCACAGGTGTCTGCTGGATGGAAGGTGCCTTCAAGGTATTCCGCCATCAGTTCGACTTTCTCTCGGGCAGATTGTGCAACACGAGTGCTATGTCGAATGGGTTTGTCCTGTGTGGGCAAACGGTTGCTTTGGACATCTGCCAAAGTGAGTTGTCTGTGGTATCAAGTGAAGACAATTTTCGCTCCCAGTCGGCATTGAAATGGTCGGTCAGTTCCATTTTTAACACACGTTGCAGGCGATTGTATTCTCTACGGTCGAGAGGGCATCCAGTGTGTTGAGCTCGTCGGCGGGCTCTGTTTTTGTTGGCAATTAGGTCACGGAGGTGACGAGGCAACTTCTTAACCTTTTGAGCGGGTCCTCAGCTCGGTGGAGTGGCTTGTGTAATGGCTGTAGAGATGGATGTGGTGAGGTGGTCCACCAGTAAGTCCACTTCCTGTATCGTAGTACAGGGGTCTATAGGTGCTGGCAGGTCGACCATTATGCTGGAGAATGTTTTCCAATCGACTCGCCTGGGAGATGGAAAGAGGGATTGTGTTTTGTAGTTTGGTTTGGTATGGAAGATCAGTAGCAGAGGGTAATGGTCGGAAGTCAGTTCTGGAAGGGAAAATATTTGAGAATGTAGTGTTGTGTTCTTGACCAGGGCAATGTCCAGTCAATCTGGGGGACGACGACCTCGGTAGTCCATGGTTGGAGATGATGGCGAGAGAACCACTATATTGTTTGCTTGCACGTAGCGTTCCAGGATTCTACCCCGACTGGTAAGCACTGTAGAGTTCCAAGCGGGACTTTTTGCATTATAATCGCCCAAAGCAATGGTGGCTATGTTGCTGGTAAACAAGGTGTTTAGCTCCTGGTCAAGGATGGGACGACCAGGGGGAATGTAGACAGAAAAAAGTCTGAGTGGTCCTTTGTTGGTCTCCACTTGGACTCCAGTGGTTTCCAGGTTGGTAGTCGGGGTGGTGAAAAGTTGGTGATGAGTAACGCTACGATTCACGTAGATGACGGTTCCACCATAGCCGTCAGCCCTGTCGGTCCGGTAGCAAAGCATACCTGGAATGGTAGCTTTGTGTGTTGGTGATAGATGTGTTTCTTGAATTAGAAGGACCTGAATGCCCTTAGCGGCCACTAAGTTGGCTGTTTCGCGTAATTTGTAGCGACGTCCATTGGCATTCCAAGAACAGATCTTCAGGGATTGAATATTTAATCGTCCATCTGGCCTAGCACCCATAGTGGATAGTGAAGGAGAGGACGGTGTGTACGAAGATCGTGTAGGGGTGGATGTGTTGTGGTCTGTTGCTGAGAGCTTCCGCCAGGAAAGCCGCAAACTCAGGCTGAAGTGGGATGGGGATTTGTTTCATCGTGTTCAAGAAGGCCTCATCCGGAACAGTGGGAGGAGAGTTCTGCTGAGGTGGGCGAGGCCGGGAGGAGTCAGAAGTTGGCTGCTGCTGACGAGTGACTCTTGGTTGAGTTATTCTTTGCTGTGCAGGTTGTTGTGGCCGTGGCGGGGCTGTCGGGGTGGTAGATGGTTGTGTAGAGTGCACAACTGGTTGCCGCTGTGGCTGAGGAGGTGCGACAGGGGCTGATGCAGGTTGGGGCTCTTGACTTCCTACAGTGGCCGCTGCATAGCTGGGGAAAGTGATTGGAGTTTGGCTAGGAAGTCCGGGCCATCGGGCTCCTGTGAAGGCTTCGCGTGGCAGTTCCAGGTGGTGAGGAACCTGAGGTCTGGCGTTGAATTTGGACATATGTCCGTGTTTCTTGGCCATCAATTCCAATCGGGCTTCCTGCCACACCGGGCATTTGGCATATCTGCAGGAATGTGAGTCGCCGCAGTTACAGCAGCGTGGAGTGGAGCCAGGTATTGATAATCTCTGGCAGTTTACTCTTTTGTGGCCAGTCTCTCCACAAAAGGCACAGACAGGTTGCAGCAAACAGCCGGCAGCATTGTGGGTGAGCTTTTGGCAGTTCGTGCATTGTTGAGGACGTGGTGGTGGTTTAAAGGTTTCCACTCGAATAACTGCATGAAACACGTGTGTTTCGGCGTAAATGCTTCTTGCGTTCTCTGTCTTTTTCAGAGCGACACGGAAGTGTGGCAGTGGTTGCGGGTTGGGTCCTCTGGTTGTTAGCTGGGCTACACGTTCCACCGTGTACCCTTTCTGGGTCAATAGATCCCTGACCTCATCTTCTGAAATAAAGACCGGGATATCCTTGAGGGTGACGTGCATGAACCGGTCTTCTGGAAGGAGAGTAGTAACTCCCTCAATTTACTGTTGCTCCATATGCTTACGGAGAAAGCGGTGGTCATCGGGCGATGTCGGAAGTAACGCCACTGTTCCTCTGAGATTCTTTAAGGCATAATTGGCCTTTTCTGATGGTACGGCGCTAATAATTTTCCTGGCGTCTGCTGGATTGCGCAGGAAAATTGGGGTAGGCCGTTTAAGCCGTTGTTGTAGTGGCTGTGCGGCAGTGTTTGTCGGAGGAGGAGGAGGAGGTGAGTTTCTTGCTGGAAGAGGTGCATCTTCCTCCATGCACTCTGGTGCCAGAGGTTGAAACTTGTTAGCCGTGCTTAAAGGAACGGAGGATGCAGCAGGAGCGGGGATGTTTCGCTTCCTCTTCGCTTGCACTGTTTGCCATTGTGACGAGTGCACAGCTTGGTCATGATGGGCCAAATAGTTGGCAATGGCATCAACACGTGCTTTGTGTGCAGCCATGGAGCGGTACAGGTGTGTGAGTTCCTGTCGGGGCACTTCTTCTTTGGGTAAAATCTCCAGTAGCTTGAGATCTGCCTGTGTGATATAGGCTTGTCTAGCCTGGCGTTCAAGTAGCAGAATGGAGCGGGAGTTCTCTTCTAGAGGCAGTGTGGGCTCTTGAATGAGCGGTTGGTCCAAAAATAATGAAATATTACCTCCCTTTAGGTAATACAGTTTGGAATCAACGACTCGTTTGTCCGGGGACATGCCATGATTGTCGTAATTAGTAAAGTTTAGTGGGCGCTGTTAGGCGCAGATTATAGAGGCCCCGACCCGAAGGCGCCTTACCAGTTAAAAAACTGATGGCTCTGACCGTATAATCTTACCCACCGGTAAGTAAAGGTAAGTAAGTGTGCTAGAAAGCACAAAAGTCTTGTCTGAGAAGGGAAACTCTGTGCAGAATTATTTGCACCAATGAGTAGTTAGAGTATAGTAGCCAATCACTTGGCTGTGTAGAGCTTGAAGATCACACGATGCTAGTACGATGCAATCCATGAGAAGAGAATGGGTGGGTGTCACAAGAGGGAATCCTCCGTGGTGGAGCCTCTTGACAAATGTCATGCCAGGACAAGACCTTTACTGGCTCAAATATTTCTATTTAAATAGGACGGTGGCAAGACGGTGGGAAAAGTTGGCTGGGATTGGTTGGTTGGAAAACATAGAGGTGGTTGCTATGTTGTTATTGTTTTTGTTTTTTTTTTGTGTTGACTTTTTAGTCTAGATTTGGCCAAGTAAGTGTCTGGGGCGTTTGTAGGTTTCCCCGGGGTCAATGTCATATTCCCCGAGGCCACGGATAAGGGCATTGAAGCTCTGTGGTAGGGAATTGAAGAAAGTATGAGATAGGGATAGAATATGGTCTGTCAGGGTTTGAATGGAAAGGTCTCTGTGAATGTCTCTGTTAGGGATATACCAGTCTGCGTCTACTGATATTCGTAGAAATCTGTTCTGCAGGGTTTCTAGGCGTTTCAGGTGTGATCTTGCAGCGATTCCCCAGACTTGGCATCCGTAGGTGATATCAGGGCGGAGGACTTGCTTATACAGGAGCAGTTTGTTACGAATGGACATCGTGGACTTTCTGTTGTACAGCGGGTATAACATAGCCATCCTACCGTTGATTTTGTTGGATATGTTTTCGATGTGGGGTTTCCAAGTAAGCCTATGGTCCAAGGTGACACCAAGATATTTAGCTTGGTTGGACCAGTTCACTCTACCTTCAGCTATTTGCAGTTCTGGTAGATCTTGTACCAGTCTTCTGGTAAAGGTGACTGCCTGGGATTTTCCAGGGTTGATTTTTAATCGCCAGGTTGAAAACCAAGCTGTCAGTGAATCTGCATACCTCTGTAGCCTGTTTGCTGCTACTCTGGGATTAACAGAGGCAGTGGCAATGGTGGTGTCATCGGCGAACTGGTAGAGTGAACACCCCTGGTAGGATGGCAATGTATTTATTTAGATGAGAAACAGAAGAGGCCCAAGTACACTTCCTTGAGGGACTCCTGCATGTATTGGCCTGGATCTTGAAGATACTTCTTCGTTACAGACTGAGAAGGTTCTATTTCTGAGATAGGAATGAATCAGATGGGTCATGTGGGGAGGAAAATTGTAATGAATCAGTCTGTAAAGGAGCCCCTCGTGCCAGACTGAGTCGAATGCGCGTGTGATGTCCAGGAATAGTGAAACAACAAACTGCCTGTTATTGAAGCCCTTTATGATGTCATCCACCAGTCGAAGCAGCTGGTGTATGGTGGAGTGCCGCCGGCGGAAACCAAACTGTTCTGGCCTAAGTATCTGGATGGTATCTAGGGTGGTTTGAATCCTAGCTTGTACTCTCTTCTCAAAAATTTTGCTGATTGATGGAAGCAAGCTTATTGGCCGATAGCCTTCAGGTGAAGAAATATCCTTCCCTGGTTTCGGCAAGGTGATGATCTTAGCATGCTTCCATGCCGTTGGGAAGTACGCCAGATGGAGTAGGGCGTTGAAGAGATGTACAAGTAGGTCCATCCAGTTTTGCGGTAAGGCTTGTAGAGCTGCATAGAGTATATTGTCATACCCTGATGCCTTATAAGGAGCTACAGATGAAATGTGGTGTTAAACTTCTACTTTGGAAGTTGGACTGATTTCTGGCAGAAAAGGCCTCGACAAGAACTCAGTGACATGGTCCTCGACGTGATGTCTAAGATCCATGTCGCAAGTGTCGGCTGGATGGAAAGTTTTTTCCAAAAATTCGGCCAGTAATTCCACCTTCTCTCTGGCTGATTGAGCTATTTGATTGCCTTGGCGAAGGGGTTTGTCCTGGACGGGTAAACGAAGCAGTGCCTTGGACATGCGCCAAAGGGACTGATCCTCCGTGTCGAGCGAAGATAGCTTTCGCTTCCATTGGTCATTCAGATGTTCAGCAAGCTCCAATCTCAGGACACGTTGAAGTTTATTAAACTCCCTTCGATCCAGGGGGCAACCAGAGTGTTGAGCTAGGCGACGTGCTTGGTTCTTCGCCGGAATCAGTTCTCGAAGATGGCGAGGCAACTTCTTAACTGCCTGAGCTGGGCCTCGGCTTGGTGGTGTTGCCTGTGTTATGGCTGCAGCTATAGTGGTGTTGATGTTTAGAACCAGCGTGTCTACATCTTGTACTGTAGTGCATGGTTCAATTGTCACTGGTATCTCAGCCATTATGTTTTTGAATTCTTGCCAGTTTACTCTCCTTGAAGAGGGAATCAGTCGCTGTGGTTTGTAGTTAAGCCTGGTTTGAAATATAAGCAACAGGGGGTAGTGATCTGATTAGAGTTCAGGCACTGTGTAGACTTGTGGATGCAAGGTGGTGTTCTTGATAAGGGCAATATCAAGCCAATCTGGGGGTCGACGACCTGCATAGTCCATTGTGGGCGAGGATGGCGGGAGTACCACTATGTTGTTGGTGAGTACGCAGTGCTCCAAAGTTCTACCCCGAGGAGTGAGTATCGTGGAATTCCAAGCTGGGCTTTTTGCATTGAGTCCCCCATGGCGATGGTTGCCGTGTTGCTGTTGAACAATACATCCAACTCCCTGTTAAGGATGGGACGACGAGGGGAGATGTAGACTGAAAAAAGTCTAATTGGCCCTTTGTTGGTTTCTACTTGGATTCCAGTGGTTTCCAGGTTGTTAGTTGGGGTAGTGAACAACTGGTGGTGTTGAATACTACGTCTCACATATATGGCAGTTCCTCCATAGCCATCGCCTCGGTCTGTTCTGTAGCAAAGCAAACCTGGAATGGTAGCTTTGTTTGATGGAATTAGGTGCACCAGCAGCACGTCAATTCCCTTAGAGGACACAAAATTCGTAGTTTCTCTTAGTTTGAACCTTATTAGCATTCCAGGAACAAACTTTGAGAGACTGAATATTCAGTCTTCCATCCTGTCTAGCACCCATGATGTATAGTAAAGGTCAGGACTGTGTGCACGAAGATGGTGTACGGGTGAATATGTTGTGGCCTTGCTCTGAGAGCTTCAGCAAGGAAAGCTGCAAAGTCCGGCTGTAGTTCTATGGGGATTTGCCTCATAGTGTTGAGAAAAGCCTCATCAGGCACGGTTTGAAGTGTAGTGCTTTGCTGATTGTGCTGAGGTGGTGTAGTTGGCTGCTGTTTTTGTTGGGGAGGAGCTACACCTGTAGTTGACTGCTGTTGTTGCTGTCGAGGTGCTCTCTGCCGTGTCATTCTCTGTTGGGCAGGTTGGTGTGCCCTAATGGTTGTTGCCGTACCAGGGGTATACCGTATCCCCTGTGAATGCGGGACGCCGTACATAGGGCAAACCAGCAGGACCATTTCCACCAGAGTCAAGGAGCACGAACGGTCCATACGATTAATGCAGCCTGAAAAGTCAGGGCTGGCGGAGCACTGCTTTGAAAAAGACCACAGAGTTAACTTCAAAGAAACGACCATTGTGGCAAAATGTAGCGGTTTATGGGAACGGAGGGTTAAGGAGGCTCTGGCCATCTCCTCCGAGAAGAGTACACTGAACCGGGACGCTGGATTGCAGTTTAGTCCATCTTGGAAACCAGCCTTAAAATTGGAAATCGACCGACTCAGAAAACACAGATTTTTTTTTAAGGATGGCTCCAACCCGCCGTCCTCGGTGGCGATCATCCAGAGGAGCTACATCGCCTCCCCATGGACATGCGCATGCACAAGCAGGGGGACAGGGTGTTAGAGTAGTGATAAGCATGTTGTCGGGTTCCGCGTAGCACCCCGGCAGTGTGGCGTATGTACTAGCATGCAATACATGCATCGTGTATGTGTTGTGCCGGGTGATAATCATACCGAGGTCTGAGTAGCACCATCGAGAATTAATGTATTAAGTTGTTAGTAGGACTAACAGACTGACAGTGTTACGTTTGTATAGGGGAAACTTGACAGGCTGGACATTGCTGGATGGCTACCGAAGCCATGGAGACAGACAGACGGACACTGAAGGATATAGACAATAATAGAGTGTATTACGCGATTTAGTGGTTGGGCGGGTGTGTGGTGAAATTAAACATGCCATGCAGTGTAGTAAGCTAGTAGTCATGCTGTGTTACTTACAAGTAGTGTAAGGAGAAGCAATTTCCAAATTCATGTCCGGGTCCATAGCCAGGTCAGATTCCTTACAGGTGGGGGGCCCTCATCCCCCCCCCCCCGGTCCGCCCTGAAACACATGGACTTTGAGGGCTACATGGAGATAGGATTGGAAGGGTGGTTAATTGATGAAAAATGGTGATCCTTGTTAGAATTGGCAGCTGTAGAGCTGAAACAGAGAAGTTATGGAGGTTTAAAAGTGTTGAAAAGGTGTATTGCTACGTCAATGACTGGATTGGGATTAGTTATAGATCTGTGGAAGACATAGAGTGGTCGTTTGTGTCCAAGGGGGTCTGTTTCGTAGTTGCCTATGGATTGTACAAGTACGTTGGGGTTAGTTTTAGCTCTGTCATATAAGTCAGCGGCAAGCTTTTTAATGAATTCCTCAAGATTAAGTATCTTGAGTTCATCATGGAGTTTCCGAGCCGGAGCAAAAGCGGGAACCTTTGCAATGACTCGGAGTATTCTATTCTGGAATCGTATCAGTGTTTCTATGTGTGTAGTGGCAGCGTATCCCCATACGGGGGAGGCATATGTAAGTATGGGACGAATAAGAGTTTTGTACAGTGTGAGTTCAAGTTTAGGACTTAGAGAACTATTGAGGTTAATGAGGGGATAGAGATTGCGCAGTTGGGCTCGTGCTTTCTGTCGTGTTCGTGTAATATGTGGTTTCCAAGTAAGTCCCTGGTCCATTAATACTCCCAGGTACAATACTTGGTCAGTCCAGGATATGTCTCTGTTAAATAGTTGTAGTGGTGCCAGAGAATGTGCTGGAAATCTATGCTTGATTTTCTTCGTGAAGATAATGGCTTGGGATTTTTGGCTATTAACCTTTATTCGTCATTTTTGGAGCCATGGTTCCAGAGTAGTGAGTGCAGTTTGTAGTCTCGTTCTAACGAGAGAAATGCTGCGGGACTGTGTAGTTAAAGAAGTATCGTCCGTACAAAGATAAAGATTAATGTTGGGGACCTTCGGGATGTCATTAATGTAAATGTTAAATAGTGAAGGCCCGAGAAAACTACCCTGGGGTACTCCCACTCTTATAATGTGCGGATTAGATGTAGCTCCGTTTATTGTAGACACAAATTTGCTATTGTTGAGGTAGTTGGCAACAAGTTTAACCATTGTGTCCGACACATTTATGTTTTGAAGTTTACGTAAGAGTCCGTGCCAGACACGGTCAAAAGCGCGTTCAATGTCCAATAGGACGGCGCCTGTAGACTGTTTGAAATTAAACGCGTGAGTAATATTTTCAGTTATACGAAGAAGCTGAAGTGTGGTGGAATGTTTAGCGCGAAATCCAAATTGTTCTGGAATTATAATGTTGTGTTTATGAAGATGGGAATTGAGTCTTTTCAAAATAATACGTTCAAAAAGTTTGCTTAGAGTACTAAGCAAACTTATTGGTCTATAATTTTGAGGGTTGGTCAAATCTTTGTTTTTCTTGGGAAAATGCAACATTTTTGCAAGTTTCCAAGTATCGGGGAAGTAGCCGGAATCAAGTGCGAAATTAAAGATTTCAGTGAGCCTCTGAAGAGCCCGGGCTGGGAGATTTTTTAAAACTATATTTGGTATGTCATCCAGGCCCGGAGCTTTCTTATTAGGTAAGTGCCTAATAATCCATTGGATTTCGGAGGCGCAGGTTTTTCGAATTTTGTTGTGTGTGGGTCTGTTTTTAAGTTCCCGAGTGACAAATGTAGTTTCTAAGATGAATTCCCTATTTGAGGGTGCTGGATTTGGAGTAAGTGTTTCCTCCAATGCATTTGCCAGCATTTCTGCTTTGTCGAGATCAGAAGTGGCAACTTGTTGTTGAACGCGAAGTGGTGGATTAGTAGTCTTCTCGCGAGTTAAATTTTTAGCTATGCGCCACACAGACGCATGATTAGCATCCAAACCGGATAGGGTGTCTGCCCATTGTTTGGATAAATAATCGGAAGTGCGTTTGCGTAGGTTATTTTGAATGAATATGAATTTTTCGTGGTCTACTGGTTGCCTTGTTTTTTGCCATTTTCTTCGCGCACGATTTCTGGCAGTAGCAAGTCCTTTAATGTCTGATGGCAGGTGTGTAGTTTTGTTTGTAGGAAGGTGTAAGGGTACTGCTGTCATAGTAGCGAACTGTCTATTATTAAATCAAATTAATAAATATACCCAAACTGATATTTGTATTCAATCAGTACAAGCTGTAGTTGAAGATGTTAAGGAACTAGAAATTATAAAACCCGAGATACCACCGAAAACTAAAATCCATAAGATAGACCAGGAAATGGGAATAAAAAGACGAATTAAGGTAGATTATGACGCAATTTTGGACGATAATTCAACAGAAGAGGATAATTACTCAGAAAATGAAACATGCAGTACTTTTGGGGGGGACGAAGGGATAAGGGAAGTGCGAGGGTAGAATTTAATATATAAAGGAAGTGAAGAAAATCCTTTAAAAATCAAAACCAAAACGCGTAGCACATTTTTGGCTAGATTATGGAAAAAGAAGAAGAATAATGAATTGAATTCAAAATTAGCATCATTAGATATGTCTAATAGTGACATTGATATTGCAACAAATAATCTAGAAATTAATGATACGTTGAAAAGTCAGGAAATGTGTTTCAATGAACTTAGCCAAGAATGCTTTACTCAGCCACCGGCTGTCGTCAAGGATGCTGACACATTAGAAACGACACACGTCAGGCGAATTTATGATGACATTGATATAAAACTTAAGTTGAGCCGACTCGAAGAAAAGGCGACTTTGACTGCCGCTTTGCGACATGTAATCAGATGTCTACATGAGAATGGCCAAAGCATTGTTTTCCCGGTTCCTGATGCAATAGATCGTTTAGAATTAAAAACTCAAAATTTACCAACCGCTCCAGAGCAGTTGTTAGATTTACTTAATACTGCGTATAATAGAAGAGAGGAAAACCTGGACCTAAATGAAGTGTATAAACATTTTGTGCTCTGTTATGGTAGAATAGTTGTTGATAGCAGTCAGAGGTGGAGAGGAAAACCTGGACCTAAATGAAGTGTATAAACATTTTGTGCTCTGTTATGGTAGAATAGTTGTTGATAGCAGTCAGAGGTGGCCCAACTGTTATGTACACATTCGACACGACGGTGTTGCTTATTCCAAAAATTTAACTAAAAAGGAAGAAGCAATTAGACCTATTTTCCCAAACTTAGCCACACATCCACCAAACACTTTATTTAAAAATAAAGCATACTCTCTAAAAACCAATACCTATAAACCTAAGCCTAATCATAAATCCTTTAACTTCCTAGGATCACTTTTGAAAAATGCCCAGGTAAAGCAAATCATTCCGAGAAATAATGTGAATAATAATGTGAATATAAAAACCTTGAAAACCGGAAGTTTCAATGTAAACAATAAAAATATGGGGACTGTAAGTACCAGAAATCTTAGTTATTATAGTTCATAAACTAGCTCGCGAAATAACGGAACAAGAATTTAAAACTGGCACAAAACATCATAATTTTGCCAATAGAGGATATATATTATTAAAAGTTAAAAATGGCAGATTACATAGAATGTAATTATCTAAGAATAGCACAAATTAATGCCCAAAGGAGTAGACATGTGATGTCCGAATTGAAAAAGATTGCAGAGGAATTAACACTTGATGTTTTATGTATACAGGAACCGTATTCAAGTAATGGCAAGTTAGCATACATCCCAGTTAAAGCTAGAGTTATTAGCTGTGGTAACAACCCCATGGCAGCAGTAGTTATTTCTAACCCTCACTTACAAGTTATGGATATAGCTCATCTCGGAAACTCGCACACCAACTGCATAGAAATTACACATACTTCTGGACGATTTGTATTGATAAACCAGTATTATCAATATTCCCATGATATAGAGCCTTATTTAGACCAAATCAGAATTATATTTAGACAGTATGCTACTTCAGAATTAATATTTACATTTGATGCAAATGCAAAATCTGATTGGTGGCATAGCAATATTAAAGACGATAGAGGGGAGAAATTAGAAGAGTTAATAACCGAATTAAATTTAATTGTTCAAAATCAACCTAATAATCCACCAACTTTTGAAAATAGAGCTGGTGCATCTGCCAATATTGATCTGACTTTGTGCAATTATCGCGCAGATCAAAAATTAAAAAATTGGAAGGTTGGTCAAGATTTATCTTCCAGTGACCACCGTCTAATATATTTTAATTATAATATCATAAATCCATATGCAGAGGCCATGAAAAGGGAGAGGATTATTAACTACAAAATTGCTAACTGGGATCAACTAAGGGATGAATTTAGTAAAATTAACTTTAATTACGACGGCAAATCGGTGGATAAAGATGCATTGAAACTGACCAAAGCAATCCAATTAGCAATCAAGAACGTTATACCAACAGTTAGGGCAAAAACATTCTATGACAGAGTGTGGACAGAAGCATTACAGAAAGCTAGGCAGAAGATGAGGAGGACGCGACGGATTTATCAGAAGACAAACATAGCACTCTACAGGGAACGTAACTTGGCTATCTACAGGGAAGCAAGGACCAAGTATAAAGAACTTTTGAATAAAACTAGGCGGAATTCTTGGAAAAAATTTGTGGAAACAGAGCTAGAATTAAATATATGGGGAACACCTTATAAAATAATAATGGATAAAATTAAGAAACCGGACATGTTAACAACACTTAAAAAGGATAACGGAGAAATGACCAAAGATTGGCTAAGTTCAGTAAACGTACTTTTAGGCAAATTACTACCGCAGGATAACAGAAATGATGACAACGATACTAACATAAACAAAAGATTAGAAATGACACAGCCATATCAAAATTTAGGAGTAGTTTATCCGTTCGATACCACCGAAATCAGTTTAATACTTAGAAACCTTAAAAAGAAAAAAGCTGCCGGATCAGATGGAATAATTAATGAAGTATTGACCTGTATAGAACATGATCTTACACCAATATTACATAAATTATTTAATGACTGTCTCTGGCAAGGACGCTATCCTTACTGTTGGAAAGAAGCAAGATTAATTATACTTAAAAAAGGTGCAGATAAGGACCCCAAGGATCCAAAGTCATATAGGTCGATCTGTCTACTGAATACTCTTGGGAAGGTTTTGGAAGAATTAATATGTAAAAGATTAAAAGAATTCCGCTTAATGATTGGACTTAATAATAAGTAATATGGCTTTAGGAAAGGTTGCTCTACTGAAGATGCTATCAATAAATTAATAATATCGACTAAAGCTTCAACCTCTAAGTATGTCATTGGAATCCTAGTTGATATTTCTGGGGCGTTCGATAACCTTTGGTGGCCGGCACTCTTTGAAAGATTGCGACTTAAAGGAATTCCCAAATCTTTGTATTTGATTTTATTGGATTATTGTAAAGACCGAAGAGTGATTATTAAAGGTGCCAGTAGCAATTTAATTCGACACATCACCAAGGGATGCCCCCAGGGTTCGATCCTCGGACCAACCTTTTGGGACATCTTATTGGAGACCTTATTAGATGAATTGACAGGTAATAATAATGTAATGGAGATTATTGCATATGCCGATGATATATTATTTTTAATCGAAGGCAACAATAGAAATGAAATTGAGGAAAGGGCCAGGAATTTAACCACAACATTAAGCGGTTGGTGCAGTGCAACCAAACTACAAGTGGCCCCAGCCAAGTCAGCTTATATGGTTTTAAAAGGAAACTTTAAAAGGAATCCTACAATTAAATATAATAATCAAAATATTAGAAGACAAAACGAAGCAAAATATTTAGGCATACTTTTAGATGATAAATTACTTTTTAGAAAGCATACTGAGTATGTTAGGACAAAGGCAGAGAAAGTTATGATGAAATTAGCCAGAATAGTGCAGTTTGAATATAGGATACCGTTTAATGCAATAACCTCGTATCATACCAGCATTTTTGCATCCATAATAACGTATGGCGCAAGTGTATGGGCGTTTAGGATGTGGAATGTCCAAATTAAAACCTTGCTAAGAAGAACTCAGCGAAAAATTTTACTAAGGTATACAGGAGCTGTCAACACGACACCGACACTAGCACTATTAGTCTCCATTGGCGTTTGGCCGATCGATTACACCATCAAGTTAAGAGGGGCAATTTTCTGGCATAATAAAGGAGATTTAAGGAAGGTCCAAGACATAGTGGGAAGAAATTGTGCAAATATAAGATAAATAAAATGTAATTTACTTCTAAGTTTTCAAGAGGAATGGGATAGTACGATCGCCGGAAGGAGAACTTATCATCTGTTTAATAATATTAAAGAAAGATTAAAATTGAAGCATGTGCAGCCCACTAGAGGTTTATTACATTATTTAACTGGGCATGGACCATATAAGACATACTGGCTAAAAATACAAAGGACTGATAACGATATATGTGGCAGATGCAATGTGCAGGACACACCTGAGCATGCGCTATTTGAATGTGTTAAGTACAGCGAGCAAACAAGAGAAGAGAGACAGGCACTGAGCGGCAATTATATTTATAACATTATTAGGAATAAGGATTTATACGAGCATCTTCACAAGCTGGCGGACAAAATAAGTAAGATTGCGTGGGAGGAGGAGCAATTACCAGCTAGGCGACAACCACATAATGTTAATGTAGTTATAGAACCAAGGAGATTGAGATCTCACCAGATACAAGAGGAAAGAGTAGTAGCACAAGATGAGGAGGTTAATGATAATAGATATGGAGGAGAGATCGTAGGGAGAGAGAGAGGAGACGGATCGAGATAGAGGAGAGATCAGCAGGGATAGAAGGGGTGATGTGTAGAGATGGAGGAGAAATCAGCAGGGAGAGGTGAGGAGATGGATCGAGATGGAGGAGAGATTAGTAGGGAGAGGAGATGGATCGAGGTGAAGGAGAATTCAGCAGGGAGAGGAGAGGAGATGGATCGAGATTGAGGAGAGATCAGCAGGGAGAGGAGATGGATCGAGGTGCAGGAGAATTTAGCAGGGAGAGGAGAGGAGATGGATCGAGATAGAGGAGAGACCAGCAGAGAGAGGAGATGGATCGAGATGGAGGAGAGATCAGCAGGGAGAGGAGAGGAGATGGATCGAGATGGAGGAGAGATCAGCAGGGAGAGGAGAGGAGATGGATCGAGGTGCAGGAGAATTTAGCAGGGAGAGGAGAGGAGATGGATCGAGATAAAGGAGAGACCAGCAGAGAGAGGAGATGGATCGAGATGGAGGAGAGATCAGCAGGGAGAGGAGAGGAGATGGATCGAGATGGAGGAGAGATCAGCAGGGAGAGGTGATGCATCGAGATGGAGGAGAAACCCACAGCGAGAGCCGAGGAGATGGATTGAGATGGAGGAGTAATCAGTAGGGAGAGGAGATTGACCGCGATGGAGGAGTAATTAGCAGAGAGAGGAGAGAGATCGACCGAGATGGAGGAGTAATTAGCAGAGAGAGGAAAGGAATTCGACCGAGATGGAGGAGTAATCAGCAGGGAGAAGAGAGGAGATCGACCAAGATGGAAGAGAAATCAGTATGGAGAGCAGATGGATCGAGATGGAGGAGTAATCAGCAGGAAGATGAAAGGAGATCGATTGAGATGGAGGAGAAACCAGCAGGGAGAGCACAGCAGATGGGTTGAGGAGGAGAGATTAGCAGGAGGAGGAAGTATT